>CM076583.1:616584761-617067313 GCA_034641835.2 Pinus albicaulis
AAAAAATAATGTTACAACAATTTGGAAGGCCATTATGGAGAAATGGATCAAAAAATTGTTGAGAATGTATGAATTGTTGGGAAGTAGAGTGAAATTTATGGAAAAAATAAACGATATCAAAGACAAGGTGGTCGACCTTAAGCTGGAATGGATGCATGCAATAATCAAATGTAGGATCAATTGAATGGAGAAAAACCTTCTTATTATGAGGACTAAGAAGAAGGATCATGTCAGGAGCTCAAAGGAATAACATTCTCAATACTTTATGGACCGTGTATTATCTCTGCATGAAATGATCAAATGAAGAATGGAAGGCGAGGGAGGAGAAACACATGGAAGGCATGTAGCAACTAAGTGAAAGACAAGTCTTGACCCTTCTAGGGAAATTTATTTAATAATGTAGTATGATATGTAAATTTGAAATCTTTTTGGGGAAATTATATTGTAGAATTTATGGGCATATTAAGTGTCGTACTGTAAAGTACAAGGCACATGACACTATTAAAGTTAATTTATGGCTCTACTGGAGTTTTGATTTTTTTGATATTAATGTTGAATGTAAATGGATTTGGCCATGAAAACCATCCTTTTAACTAATACAAATCACCACTTTGTTTAAAAATAAAATATAAAGAAATGGAACGTTATATGCTGCAAAAATGTATTAGCCCTAAGGCATCATGAATTTTGCATAAAAGTATGCCATGGAATTGAAATTTCCTCTTCCTTATTGGTTTATAGATGCCATACATAGTGATGTTGACCCATAACATCACTAACTCGTTGATAGGAGCCTCGATATATACATTCATATCTTTAACTTGGTACTTACCTAATTGTTTGAAATTACACATAATTACTACTAATATATATACATATAATTAAATAAATAAATATAACATATTATGAAACAAACAAGACAAATTAAAATGTTACAATATTTAAAAAATTAATGCAAAAAAATACCTGGAACAATCAGTGTCAACATAATGTGCTACCTCTTTATTGACATCCAAGGTTGAAGGTTATTGTCGATAACAAAAATCAGACACACTAAGAAAATAGAATTGAGATCTCCAAATGGATTAACACCATCATCCACCTATGAAATCATAACATTGTGAGGTTCATCCTTAAAATTTGGTCATTTTTCCTCAATTTCTCTAAATGCATAACCATTTGCAAGAATTTGAAGAAAACCATATTCACTTCTCTTATGTACATAAAAATACATAAACTTTTCTATTCCTTCACACCTGAACAATCACTACAAATGTGGAATTATGGGAATCTGACAAAGAACCTTTTGACGGATATTTTTTATTATTTGATTAGTTTGATATATATTGCTATTACATTTCAGGCAATGTGTTTTTGATGCATGTTTTCCAAAATATATAATATGATCATTATGACATGCATCTATAACTTCATGCTCTACTCCAATTTATTTCATAACAACACATAAATCTTAGTATGTGCGAGGTAACTCATTTGGTAATGGTAACAAAAATTCACCTAACAATCTAGTACAACATAAAAAATGAATAGTTAGTGTAAACAATATTAATCGTAAATATTGCATTCTTATTTTCACAACAATTATAAATAAAAAAAAGGAAAAAAAAATCAACCTTTCATGTGATGAAACATATTACATTATCAATTTGGATATGTGTCAAGTGTTTGAAAAACCATTCAAAACCTTTAATTTCATGAACAATAAGGTAGCAAAGACAACATTTTCTCTTGAGCCTTCATAAACTCACGTTGTTTCCTTATTTAGCACAGATTTATCATCACAAAAAAATATTCATTATCTGCGTCGACACCAAGCACATCTTGGATCAATTGATTTTTCCCATCATTTGAAACTATTATGTCATTTTCTTGCATAGTATCATTATGATATTGAGCTTCAATATTCACTCCATCTTCCTCAACTTGTAGAACATCATTTCTAGCACTAATACTTGGCTCAATATTATAATAACAGTACCTAGGGGCCACGATGACTTTATAATTATTTCAAACAATCATGTGAAACAATTAGTCTACAGAACAAATATTATAACAATAAAAAAAATTACAAATATGATATGATATATATATATATATATATATATATATATATATATATATATAATATATAACATGATTCATAAATAGCATAAGCCTTCCACTGGATGATATTCATTCCTTCAATGTGTTGATTCTTCCTACAATGTTTATCAGTTGTTTGACATAAAATTCTCCACAAAATTTTTCACTTGCAAGAATTGCAAGGGAAATAAAATTTCCCATCATTGAACCCTTGTGGATTAGTTGATCCCCATATAATTTTTTTTTACATTCTTCCCGCAAACATAAAACAATTATATAAAATAAAATATGTTTTTCGCTTGTAAAAAATACCTTATAACCTTTCACAATTATTGTAGTTATAGAAAAGGTATTGAAACATATCTAACATATGGGGTATTTACAAATGTATATATCGTCATAATTGCGATGTTATATGACTAGTCGAATGCAAAGATGGCCAATCAAATAAACGCTCACATTAACCTCAAGGTCAAATAAATGGTCACATTAACCATGTGTCATCAAAATTGTGACAACTAATGCCTATCGCCACAATTTTGACACAAAAAATTGTCCATCACACTTACGGTAAATAGGTTATGTCATCGCAATTGCGACATATTAGAAATCATACGTCACAATTACGACTCACAACAAATATGTCATCATAATTACAACAAACACAGGCACTGAAATTGACATTGTTCTTGACCTTTCCAATAGTATGGGACATACCTTCGAACTATGCCATCACAATTTAGTGCTCTATGTACTAGTGCAAAGATAAAATATAGAAGGAAATCCAAAAAATCATTATATTATAAGGTACTAAAATATCAAGTGAGAAATCAATGAAATAGCCCCTTAATGTTGGTGAGGGTGTGAATGCATAGAAATTGATACCATGGGTAGTGTAGGAGGATTGGAAATGCTATGGAATCCCTAGAAAATATTATTCTAAAATTTAATGGCCTTACCTCACATCATCTCAGGAAGATTCCCATATGTGGGAGCCAAGGAGATGAGTTTCCTTACAACGGTTATGGCCCCCATATACGTGTAGAAAAGCCTGGGTTCATAAAAAGTATAGTAACTACTAGATCCATCCATCATAAGGAACTTTGGATAAAAGGCAATCAATTCAATCTCATCAAATCCATAAAGGCGATGAAAGGTGGGATAAGAAGACTGAATTTGGAGGTCCAAAAATTTGAGGATCTCCTTCAATAAATCCAAGTGACATATCTACCAATGGTGAAAGGAATTTATACCTATAATAATATATGATGAAGTAAGCACTATATTTTAAGTAGATTAGACAAATTTACTATCTCTAAAGTACTCTTAAAGAAAGAAATTTTCATGGAATATTTTATTTTACTGAGCATGGGCTCTAATCATTGCCCCATTATCTTAGAACTCGATCATAAGGTTGCGCCTTACAATCACCCCTTCAGATACAAAATTTTTTGGTTGCAAGATCCATCCTTTCAAACAAAAGTTAAAAGATGGTGGGAATAAATTGATACCCAAGGAAGGAACCACACATGCAAAATTTTTAGGTGAAATTAAAGGAATTCAAAGAAAAAATTAAAGCTTGGAATAAATCAGAGTCTAGAAATATTTTCACTAAAAATAAAGCATCAACATCCGAGATGAAATAAGTGCAACCACAAATCATTCTATAGGGCCACTCTAAGGACCTAATTTAGGAGGAGGGACAGTTAATCACTTAAACCAATTCCTATCAAAAGCAAGAGAAAGTTCTCTAGGAACATACATATAGAATAAGGTGGATAAAAAAGGGAGATAGATATAAAAAAAAGATATCATAAGGAAATGGTGAAACATATACAGAATAACCAAATATTCTCCCTAGTATCTCAAGCAAGGAGTATAACTGTGGCACATGCAAATCTGTTACAATAACTAGTATCATATTACAAATCCCTCCGATCAGGGCATGGCATGTATGAGGCACAAATCATAACACCTATTAGATATTCTGATTGGGTCTCAAACTCAGTTCCCGCTAGGAAAAAAGTAGGGGAAATTAGACTCTGTGTTGATTTCCTCTTCTCCTTCACTTATGTTCAGTGTTTCACTTATTTAGGCTTTGTATAAATCATTTTTAACCAGCTTTGTTAAAGAAACTGGTATTTTCAATTTGGCTATTTCATTTTGTATATTAAATGGGACTAGAGTTTTTCCTATCTAAATGATTTCCTCTTTACCAATTGTAGTTTGAGTGTTCTTATCTTTTTTATCAGCAATTGGTATTTTAGTTTGTGTTTCCACTGTTTTATTTTCAATTTTATTTTCTGGAACAGTTTGAGTGGAAGTTGTATTTTTAGCAGCAGTTGATGTTTGAGTATCAACAGATGTTTTAGTATCAGTTTATTTTTGAGTATCAGCAGGTGTGATGTCTATAATCTTTGGACTGGCTGCAATCTTTGGAGTGGAATTTTTTTGAGTTTCTCTAGGGAGAATTTGTAACACCTTGGTTGCAGGAGCTTCTAATATTTTCTTGGTTTGAGATAGGATTGTTTTCTTAGTAGGAGCTTCTGCATTTTTCTTACTTATAAGGTTATATTATTTGTGAGCTTCATATATTGCAGACCCATAGAATTGTTTATAATCAAAGGGCTCCCCAATTTCTAACTGTAATTATTGTAGCATGTATAATTCTTGTTCTTCTTGGGTAAGAAAAATAGTATTATCATCATTTATTCCCATTAAGTTAATCTAGCTGTCCTGATCTTCTTCATTTTGGTGAGAAATTTTTTCATATTTTTCTTGGAAAGGTGGTCTAATCAATTGATCATGTGTTTTTTCTCTTGATTTTCCAGTATTTTTATTCTTCCTAAATTTGGGATTTCTGATTTGAGGACCTTGTTGTTGATTATCCCACTGAGGTTTTCTTTCCATATTTTCTAATTTATCCATTATTATTTCCATACTTTTTTCTAAACTATCTATTTTACTGTCTGATGTGGATGGTTCATCCTTAATGGTAACTCTTATTTCATTTCTTTCATTTCTCATCCTAGCTCCTTTAGTTAACAAGTTAGCTTCTACACTAACTGCATTGCTTTGCATTTGTTCTAATGTTTCAGGGTTTCTTTCTCTCAATTGGTATGACATATCAATATCAAAACCACCTGGAAATTTGCTTAAAGATAGATCTGGTGGTGGTTTGATGTTTGCTGGAATAGCATTGTAAATACTATTAAACCTAGAACAATAATCCTGAGCAGGTTCATTAGGAGCTCTTCTAATGTTTTCATATTTAGATAATATTTGTAAAGGGTTTTTATTTCTTTCCCATCTATTAATAAATAATTGATGAAAACCAGCTAAATCAACTATATGATTGGTAGGTGAAGCTTTAAACCATTTCTTTACATCTCCTGCTAATGTTTGTGAAAAAAATATCATTTGAACATTAACTTCATCAATTTCATGTAATTCAAAGTAATCAGTCATTATGTTTACATGTTGTTGGGCATTATATTGACCTGTACCATCAAACTGAAATATTTTACTTTGGCAATCCTAGGATATGGTATGTAATTGAGCTGGTAAGACCAAAGGGGCATATATAGCTTCCATGGCTAAGATTCTAGCTTTGCTAGGAGGTAAATTTGTGGTGCTTGGTGATGAGGTTGAAGTACTTGCAAATGAAGTTGGAACACTAGAAGATGTACTTGGAAATGAGGCTGAAGTACTAGAAAATGTAGCAGAAGTGCTAGAAGATGAACTTGAAGTGTTTGGAGATGGAAATAAAACTCTAGGTTGAAGAGGAAGCTTGGGAACAAATGATTCAGTGGAATGAAGTGTAGTGGAAATAATAGATGATGTGGTACTAAATAAAGATGAATTTACAAACTCTGAAGGAATGGTAGAAGGCTTAGGGGTAAAATAAGATAAATCAACTAATTCAAAAGAATGTTGAAAATAGGCTTCATCAATATCCTTAATAAAAGTTGCAGTAAAAGCATCAATTTTATAAAAAAATTCTAGAGATTGTTGATCTTAATCAAGTTAAATAGTCTCCTTCTTTTCTTCAATAAATTGAATGAAATTAGGATCTATTACACTATCATAGATTGAATTTTCATATTTAGTTCTAAACAAAGAGTGCTAAAATGACAAATCAAATTCAATATCTTGTATACTTGATAATTCTTTAGGGAGTGAATTTACTTTTATTAATTGATTAGCATTCCCTAGACTTTATAATTTTCTGGTTTTTCTTAAAATTCTATCAAGATCATCAAACATTATTGCAGGCTATAGATCAGGATGAGCCCTGGTATATTATGTTCTTCTAGAAGCCAGAATTTTAATTTTCAATGAAAAATTCTTAACAACCCTAAATAAAACTTAAGGTGAAAAGATGAGGAAAAGTGTTTCCTTTAAGGTTTATTTAAACTGAGGATTGATTTCCCCAGTATGGTCGCCAGTATGTTATCACTCCAATAATTCCTAAGATTGTTATGTTTTGTTTAAATAAATATTAGAGGTAACTATCAACCTACTTTTGAGATCTATATCTAGCCTTCCTAATGCTTAGAGAGGGCTCTCTCTTTATGATTTAACTTTGTTGTTTTTAGTTGATTTTAGGCTAGTTATGTAAGATTGATTGGTTTAATTTAATTTGTTTGGTGGAATTAATTATTTATATGGGTAGATGACTGTCTATTCTCCATTGGGCTATGGAGTCAATGTATCAAGCAACAAGACAAAATCAGGTTCTAAAGGAAGTGTTCACAGGGAAAGGTAGCTGAGAAAAATAAGATCTTTTAGGCTGGATGGTGAAGTAGTTTTCAATCAGGATCAAGGAGCAGTTAAGGATTCCTTAAGCCGGATAATGAGGGAAGGTGATAGAGGTCAATCAGGATGGGAGAGAAATTAAGGATTCTCAGATCTAGATATCAGAAGAAAACATTAAAATGAATAATAGTTCAGAATAGAGTATACTTAAATAATTTCTGCAATAATATTCCTGTTATAACATTTAAATTGGAAAACATGCAAGTTTATGGAATACTTAAAGAAAAACATGAACAATTGAAACATACTTCACTGAAGTGGCTCAACATATGAATCCTGTAATGAAATGCCTTTATTACTTGTTCTTTCTGCTGACTTGAAAATGGTACAATAAACCAGATCAATTACAACTATAGAAATGTTCAGAAATCCACACTCAATACTTCGAATTATGAAGTATTTATACAAAAACTAATACAAAATATCCTAAAACTGGTTTAGGAATTATTGAAGGGAAATAAAATATCTTCATGCAAGAAGATAGAGACACCTATGTAACTAATGCAAGTTGTCCCTGCTTATTTGGTTTTGTTTTTTTCTTCTTTGATTTTTTGCTGCTTTATCTCTCTGACTGTTGCTTTCACGTTGGCTGTCTTTTATCAATTGAGTGTCTTTTACGTTGCCTTGTCATCTGATTCTATTTTAAATATGTTTTGATCTTTAAACTTTGTTTTTCATCTGTCTTTATATTTATCTTCCTGCTCTGTTACTCTTTAACCTTGACTGCTCTGTTTACCTATTTTACTTTTCACTGTCACAATAAATCATATAACTTTTCCCAAGCCTCTTCATCTGGTAATTTGATTTTTACCATTCTCTTGTAAATTTCATCAGCTTCTATGTATTTTTTAAAAGTAGGCTTGTTTATAAAGAGATGATTTACCTCATGCTGGAGGTAAAAGAGATTTTCAAATGTCTGATAGAGTACTTTGCCTGTAGGAGTCCCTTTGATGGAGGAATTTTTGGATTTTTATTTGGCCACTTCTCTGATTTTCTTGTCATAGTCTTCATGCTTCATTAATCTTCCATTGATCACTAAATCATTAGGCATACCTTTCTACCTCAAAACATCAAATTTGACCATGAATCTAGTTATTGCTAACTCCATACTCTGACGCTTATCTTCAAGTTGTGTCGTCAAGTTTCTCTTGGAAATTACCTTTATTAACTCTAAGATTGTTTCTGTTCGGTCACTTATGCCAATTTCTTCTAATTCCTATTTTTTCTTGGAATTAAGAAACTTTATAATTTCAGTGGCCTCTTCTGGCTTCTTCCCAAGCTCCTCTTTGACTTTCTGAATAGATTCACTAGCTTCCTTAATCAAATCTTTCTGCTCAAATATGAATTGTATAGAAGGCCAAATATCATTAATAAATTTAATGATATTGGCGCACAACTACTGTTTTTCTTGGGCAAGTGGTTCTTTCAATGTCAATTCTTTTTCTAACTTCCGTATTCTATCGGTCAATATGTTTGACTTCTGAGTTTCTGATTTTATGCATTATTTGTATCAACTTATTTTCATCCTCTAAAATTTTTATTTGTACTTTAAGTCTATTAATTTCATTTGTTTGGATTGACATGTCCCGCATGGCTTTGATCAATTTAACTGCCTCATCATCGGGATTAGCTACTGTTGTTGAATCTGTTGCTGATGTAGTAGCTAGTTGAAATTATTTTTTCACTGGAACTGCAGTAGATAATGGAGCTAGTGAAGTAGATGGAACTGTTGTTGTAACTGTAGGAATGGCAGTGACAGGGATTGCTTCCATATTGGTTTTATTTTCCGCCACCATTTATCCATTTCATTCTCCATCTCTTTCAGTTGAGTTGTCAACTGAATGATGAGATTCATCATTTCATCTTTCTGACCTTCATTCTCTAAAAATTCTTTAGTCTGTGGATGCTCTGTTAGAGGTATTTTTAGCTGCTTCTTCAATGCAACAATGTTTGCATTTTTTTTCTTGATAAGCTCTTCAGCTACTTTGATGTTATTTGGATCATATCCAACCTCCATGGCCAATTCTTTAAGTGATTTGATTCTATTATCCTTTGCTTATGAGGATGCCTTCTCTAGATTTAACTGTGCTCTGATTTTTTCTAGAGAATTATGTAGTTTGTGTACACTCATAGCTTTGTTAGTCATAGTAGATTAAATCATTTCTCCATCTTGCTTATGGAACTCAATTTGATCTATTGGATGTAGATCTTTGGCTTGAACTTCAAATGCTATTTTCTTATAGTCTACTAATGACTTTGAAGCCTGCACTGTTGGCTGCAAAAAATGTCATTTGCATCTTCATGGTTTTATAATCAAAGGTTGAAAGCAACATGTTTTGGTCACTAGGAGTCTGTTTCCAATATTGGGCATAGGTGAAAACTTTCAATGCCTCATTCCTCAATTTGATTTCTTTATATTTTTCCATTATATCATGTTCTTTGTCCATTGGTTTTCTTGATGAAGATACCTCTACACTATGTTTCTTTTGAATGATTTATGTATTAGAGGTGGATGGCTAATGAGTTTCCTCTGAAACTGCTGAAGGTTCATTCTCTTTGACAATTACATCCGTATCAATAATCTCAACTGTGTCAATGACTTCAATTCGTTCAATTATTAGATTCAGCTTGGGCTTCTTCCTGTACATTAGTTTGAATTTGGTTTCAATGGTGGTCTTTGCAAAATATGAACCTTCTTCTCTTGGCCTCTTTGAGTTCATGTCTTGTGGGGCTAGAGTATGCAAAATGGAACTAGTAACACTTTGCTTCTCTACCTCTTGCAAATTATTTTCCAACCACTCTGATTGGTTGGAATAATTTTGAATCTCTGGTTTTGACTCGTGGACAAAAGGAATTAATTTTAATTTAACTCTTAGTTTACTAATAACTCCCAAAGGATCATACTTCCATTATAAAATACAGTTGAACTTGAAATCCTGTAAACCTTTTTCTTCTTATTGACCAACATTCCTGTTATTGCAAATGAAAGGAACAAGCTGGTTCTTAATTTTAAACTGATTTTTCTTATTTTCTGACAGAAAATTAACCTCATATGAATTTAGGTTTTCCCTGATATATTCTAATGTAAATAATCTCACTAGGAGGTATTTGGGAGCATGTATGGAGTGAGTTGAAATCCATACACCCTAATTTCAATGTGGTTTTGGTATAAGTACCAGTCTCCTATTCTACTGTGTTCAGACAATTGTAAGACCTTCTTTATCTCATCACTAACTCTTGGTTGAATGCCACTGCTTATCATGTTGACAATTGGATAAAAAAATGCATCAATGAATTCCTTATAGGTAAATTCCATGGAATCCTTTCTGATTAAGGAATTCCAGAAGACTACAGATTGGGAGTTACCCTCTGTGTCCAGTTTTTGAAGGCTAACTACAAACCTTTCAAATTGGAAATATAGGAATATATGAAACAAAACAGATGAATAATTGAACACTCCTTCCTCAAATAATTTAACCAATTACTCATGGATGACATCTGATAAGTATTGAGCAAAGTTAAATGTAAAATGCGGAGGTTGTCCTGGGTAGAAAATGGATAGAAAACCTAAGATTAAAGCATCTACATATTCATCTATGATGTAGCCTAGGATGCAAGACAACATTGTGACAATATTTCTGGTTCTCTTTGAAAAAATTGAAGTTGAATAAGGAGGGTTAATCTTTGGGGTTTCCAGTTATGGAGGAACAAAGGTTTGGAAAATTGGAAACCTCTTGGGAAACTCCAGCTTTAAATATAATTCAGTGAGGATTTCAATAGATAATGGGGCTTCATCAGGCTTGGGTTGGATCTGTAACATTTTGTTTATTGATTCTACTATGATTTTGAACAAAATATCTTTGTAGGGGTTACTAGGGCTCTTTCATTGGGCAAGTAACTCATCTGGCAGAGTTTGATGATTTCTGGAAACAAGAAGGTCTGTGGGAAAATATATTTAGGAAAATTTGATTCCCAAAGGTAGATATCATCAACCTGGTCTATGGATTTATCATGGCTCTAGTAGTGGATGTCCAAGAGGTTGAAATCAATGAGTTTATCACTGATTTTGAAGTCTTTGTCTGCAAAGGGGTAGGTTCAACATCAATTATAGGTGATTGCATGGGGTTAACATTTATAATACTTTGGGAAGCCATTTTACTTTGTTTAATTAGCAATTTATTACTTTTGTCTTAAGAAATGGCTTTGGGAGGCTTAGGATTACCTATAAAATGGAGTTTTTGGTATGAAGAGAAGGTTCTAGTTGCAGAAGAGGCTATGTTGAACTTATAAAGATTTATATTGAGTCGGAAACGACTTCTTGTAACAATAAGGCTTGAATTCAAGTCTGGATTGGCTTTAACATAGGTCAACAAGGCTTCTTATACGCAAAATTCAACTAAAATGGTGAAAAATGCTTTAGGGTAGGCTTTATTGGTTTTAACAAAAGGTGGTTAACCATAGGGTGTGGGGTTTAACTTTCAAATGAGGGCAGTATTCATCGTACAATAGAATGGGAGTATGGTGGTTATCACACTCGAAAATGCGAGTTGGTGGTTTTGGGCAAGGGAGTACGATAGACTGTAGGGTTGCCACGTAGCAGGGGAGGAGGGTTGCAAAAATACCCATTTCAAAACCCACTAATGGTCTTAAAATTTGAGTAGTGGATAGTGCAAAAAGGCATGGGAGTGGTTGGATCGAGATTTCACCAATCGGACGGTTTACGGGTGTCGAGGGATGAGTCAAGGATTTCTGAGAGGTGGGACCAGGAATGAGTTATGTGGGATGATATATGTGAAGTTTTAATATATAAAATGGATTGAGATATTATAGTGGGATATGATATATAGTCAGCAAGGAAAAATATGCAAGATTGGGTTAATTAAAAGTGGGCCCAGTATATATATAAACCATAGGTTTAAATTAATATGAAGGGGGTTAATAAAACATGTATGCGGGAATTTAATATACTATGGGTTAAATGAGTATGGATGTGGGATGTTAGTAAAACATTATAATAAGTGTTAAAATGACATCGAGGAGGGGATTTTGTAGTGGGGTCCGATTCATTTTAGACTTTACCATTTAAACTATACAAAGTGACGTTTTTTATGTTTTTAAATGAAAAGGAGAGTTAGTAAGGGAAGTTATTTTTCAAATGAAAATGTGTATTTAAACTAGGTAAAGTGGTTTTTAGGAAGGGAAAATGGGTGAAATAAAGGGAAAAAAGGTTAGTATGAAGGGAAAGGGATATTTTTACAAGGGAAAATTCCTTCTAGAAATGGAAAATAGGGTTTTTGAAGAAAGGAAAAGGGGATTTTGGGGAATATTAGTGACATGAAATGACCAATTGATGCTCTCCATTACTTGTGAAAGTAATATACCTACCCATCTTTTACCCTGACATTTTTTCTTCATTTATTGGGTGCATTTGAGCTTGCTGACCCTTTATTTTTCTTTTGATAAGCAAACTAATCTACTTCTAACCTTATAACTTCCAATGGCTTAGATTAAACGGATGAACTCATTTTTATTCTCTACCTAACTACTGATCTACCAAGATTAAATGGTTTGGCCAGATCTTTATTCTCTAACTATTTTGACATGAAATTTAAAACATGAATGAATCAAGATTAAACTGTTTGATCATCATGGATTGTGGCATTTTTGACAAGCTGCACACAATTTTTATTTGCAAAAAGTAAAATAAAAGTAGTGGCATTTATATGTGCATCACTTTCAGGATCTATTTTTATCTCTTTTTGGTGGGGGTTCATACTTTATATAGTTTTTTTATCTTTTTCTTTTAGTCCTTTGATTTTTCTTTTAGGACTTACCCTCTTTACATTTTTTAATATGGGAAAACATTTACAGAAAGAAAAGTATGTACAATATTACAATAATAAACATAGTCAATTCAAAATTATGATCCCTATTATTATAGGACCCTAATAGGAACTTCACAAAGGCTTTAGTTACTTTAATTGAAGTGGAAAAAACTCAAATTTACTTTGTTAATACTAATGTTTTTTGGCAACACCGTCTTCCTCATTTAATGGAATAAAACATTAGAAACCTTCCTACCAAATATCTCGGTTCTCCTCTTATTGAAATCTCCCTTTGCACCTCGCATTGGGAAGGTACCCTACAAAAAATATCGCAAAAATTCAATAACTAGTATTTTAGGTCACTTAATCTAGATGCTAGACTTGTACTCTTAAAAACCATAGTACAATATTTAATTGTGTAACGACTATAATTAATGGTATCTCCCAAACAAATCCTTTGATCAATCAAGAATATATATATATATATATATATATATATATATATATATATATATATATATATATATATTCTAGAACAGGGGGGCCAATAGAGAAATAAAATGGTAATTTGTCACTTGGGAGAAACTATGTCTATTGAAGTTCGAGGGAGGCTTGGGACTTTTGGATCCAAAGACTCTCAACAAGGTGAATGGGAATAAACTATGGAGGAGATGGATAAGGTAGTTAGGAACTATGGAGACAAATATGGAATCGTAAATATAACCCTCATACATCCTAATCATTGAAGGTGTACAATATATAGTTCCTACAAGGACCTTCAATATCGAAATTGGAAAGAGAAAGAAAGAACCTCATTTAGGGCCACTAATTATGGTAAATAAAGGAGGGCCATACATACCTCTTTTAAAGAGACATGTGGAAACAACATCCAAGGTTAGATGCCCAAGAAGAGTTCCTAGACCTAGTAAACTTCACGTCTATACAACAATGCAATTTTTTTGTTGACTTCTAGAAACCACAAACCAATGCCTCCCAATGGCGTAGCTAGAAAAAATAATTGGACTAACAAGCTTGATCAATTTTAAGTCCCTATATTACTAGTGTAGTCCCTTATTGTTATTACTGTAGCCCCCTTATTGCTATTGTTGTACCCCTGTAGCCCCCATATTGTTATTATTGCGCCCCATAAAAATCCACTATTGTTATTGTTGTGCCCTTACATTATTATTGTTAGGTCGGTTAGGATTATATTGTGACCCCATGGACTCCTATATATAGAAAGGAGGTTTTTTCATTTCTACTATCCTAGAATTGTTCATTTATGCAATGTAAAGGAGGTTTCCCCCTCAAAGTGGATTATTTTTAAGTCTTTCATCTCTCTTCTATTCTATTTTGTGAGTTGGTTTCATAACATTTGGTATCAGAGCTTCGGATTCTAGGGTTTCGCTGCTTCAAATATATTATTGTGGAATTTTCGATATAATGTTTCTTCGAGGAAGGTTCAGAAGCTAAAAAAAAACCCATTTGAGAAGAAATCCTGAGGAACTTCGTGTAAAAAATTTTGATCTTGGTTTACAATATTTTTGGAGATATGATCTATGGAATTTAGGGTTTTTTCAGGCTCCCAAATTTCATCTCAAAAAGGTGACCTTGGGAAAATCATCATAACTCTCTCTTTGAGAATTGAATTGAAATTATGGAAAAATTTGTCGCAATTACACAGACTCTAGTTTCCTATGTATCAAATTCAGAGCTGAAGGACAAAACAGTGACACATAACATGTCGTACAAGTTTTCTCTACTAAACCAGTCCATAATTAGGTCATTGTTGAAGATTGGGCATCATTTTGTCTTGAAGAACCCAAATGAGGTCAGACCTATGGCATTGGAAAGAAGATTTAGAGGGCTACTAAAGGACTGAAGATAAAATCTTGGGGATATAAAATTATAGAGATACATCGGTTTCAATATGAACATCCTCAAAAGCAAGAAAAAGTTGTGTATTTTCTTCAAATTGCATAAGTCTTGTTTGAAAAATCAATTTGAAGTGATTCCAAGGGATATTGAAGCATAGATATCAGTATTGGGTTCTAAAATCCCCCCTAAAAAGAATTTAACACCAATTAATCCATCAGAAGGCTCTACTATGACTCATGTAGAGTAAGAAGTGCAACATGATATATCGAAATTACAAGATAAAGCTAAACAACTTTCGCTCTCACAAAGAGCAACAAAAAATGAAATGGAAGTTTTGAAGAAAGGCATGGAAGCTAAGATGGATGGCTTGAAGAATGGCATAGAAGACATGGAAGAGAAAATTAAATACAACATGGAAGACATGAAGAACGATCTAAAAACAGACATGGAAGGTTTGAAAAAGTTGATTTAAGAAATGGTTCCTAATGGTGAAAATATAGTAGAGGAATCTCATGATGAGAAAAAATTAAATGTTAATTGTGATTTCATAAACTCTAATGTTGGATTCAAGACCCACCATATTCCAAAGATCGATATGAGGAAGTTTGATGGCAAGGATCCTGTAACATGGATACTACAGATAGAGAAATATTTTGATCTCAATAATGTGAAAAACACACAAAAGGTACGCATTGCAACTTTATATTTAGAACAAAATACATGTGTATGGTATCGAAGGATTTTCTCCCTTAAGAAATTTTTTCATGGTGTCAATTTTTATGGAGGAAATGATATCACATTGTGAGGATAGAAAGAGCAACACCTTCTTTAGCCAATTGATAAATCTCAAACAAAAGGTTTCAGTGGTGGATCACATTGAGGACTTCCAAAAATTAAATATAATGGTAGCTGATATTCTAGAGGAACATAGGATTAATGTCTTCATATGGAATTTAAAGAATAACATCCAACATGAGGTTCACCTTATGGAACTTGTTTCATTGGAGAAGGCATTCAGGTTGGCAAGAAAAATTGAATGTAAAATTATGGTGACAAGGAATCCTACTATTCACATCTATAAAGATGGAACTATTCCTACTCCTAGATTTCCACAACCTACAAGGTTGACACCACAAAAATTGGTAGAAAAAAGAGAAAAATGGATTTTCTACAGTTGTGATAGAAAATACATTAGAGGTCATAAGTGTGGTGAGAAGAAATTATTTAACATATATTGTGAAGAGGAGGAAGAAAATGAACAAGAAACGTCAAAATAAGAGGATATACACCAGGAACCAACCCTAGATAAATAATAAATGAATCCAACTATATCCTATAATGCATTGGAAGGAATTACCACTCTTCAAACTCTCAATATATAATGACATACCAAGAAGAAAATGGTAATAGTGTTTATTGATTCGGGTAGTACCCATAATTTTGTTCATTGTAAGGTAGCCAAGGAATTCAATTTCTTTCTATACCTAGCACTAGAGTGTTAAGTGATGGTTGTAAATGGAAGAACTATAAATTGCTCTATAAAATGTTATAATATCAAGCTAACCATGGAGGAATATGTATTGAATATTCCAATTCTTTCCATTCCAATGGGAGGTGCTGATGTTGTACTAGGAGTACAATGGTTACAATCTTTGGGGATCGTAGCTTTTAATTTTCAAGAACTTTTCCTAAAAAAAAATTCAGAAGGAAAGGAAATTGAATTACAGGGTATCATAGGGAAGCCGGGAAAGATAATAAGCTCTAATGTCATAAAAAATATTCTGAAGAAATAACAATGAGGTGTAATTGCATAATTATGCTCACTAGAGGTTACAAAATCAAAATCATCTATTTCTCTAGATATCCAAAAATTCATGGAAAATCATTCCAAGGTGTTTGAAACTCCCAAAGGGCTCCCACCTTTTTGTGATCATGATCATGCTATTCATTTTATTCCAAGAAGTGTTCCTCCAAACATCAAGCCTTACAAATATCCTTATGTACAAACGAGCGAAATTGAACGTATGATTACATAAATGTTAGAGGATCACATAATTATACCTAGTTAAAGTTCTTTATTTGCTACATTAGTATTGGTGCAAAAGAAGGATGGATTATGGTGCATGTGTCTCGGATTATAGGGAGCTCAATAAGCTCACCATTGAAGATAAATTTCCCATTCCTATGATTGATGAATTATTGGATGAATTACATGGAGAAATTTATTTTACCAAGTTGGATCTTCATTCGAGATATCATCAAATTAGAATGAATAATGAAGATATTACGAAAACAACATTTAGAACTCATGAAGGTCATTATGAATTTTTGGTCATGCCTTTTGGCCTTACCAATGCATCTTCTACATTTCAAGGGTTGATGAATTCCATTTTCAAACCCTTCCTTAGAAAATTTATGTTTGTATTTTTTGATGATATATTAATCTATAACAGGTCTTGGAAGGATCATGTTCAACATGTTGACAGGGAGCTCAAACTATTGGAGGAGAAACAATTATATGAAAAAACCTCCAAATGTTTCTTTGGAGTATAAGAGGTGGAATATATGGGTCATATTGTATCTCAAGAGGGTGTTAACGTATACCCTAACAAAATTAAAGCCATTAAGGAATGGAAAGTCCCCACAACCATAAAGCAGTTGCGAGTATTTCTTGGGTTAACAAGGTATTATTGCAAGTTTGTTAAAAATTACGGGAGAATATCAACACCTATAACAAAATTATTGAATAAAGATGCATTTTCATGGACTCCTGAAGCAACTAAGGAGTTTTTACATATTAAAGAGGAAACATGCCTAGCATTGGTCTTAGCTACGTGATACTTCACAAAAACCTTTATTGTGGAATGTGATGCCTCAGGAAATGGAATTCATGTTGTTTTAATGCAAGAAGGAAGACCCATTTCTTTTGAAAATTTTCCAATCAAAGGAAAGTATTTACAAAAATATATTTATGAGAAGGAAATGTTGGTAATACTACATGGACTAAAGAAATGGCGACCTTACCTAATCAGAAGACACTTCAAGGTAAAAAAATATCATGATAGTCTTAAATACTTTTTGCAACAAAGGATATTTTCAGAAGAGTAGAAAAAATGGGTCACAAAGATGTTGGGTTATGACTCTAAAATAATCTAAAATAAAAGGAAGGTAAATGTTGTTGCAGATGCACTCTCAAGAAAGGATGAAGAGGCAGAAGAATTATTTTGTGCCATTTATATTATCCAACCAGATTGGATAACCGAAGCAAGGGATGAATGGAAGAATGATGAAGAAGTGTGGACACTCATTCAAAATTTGCAGCAATATCCTAGTACATTTGGTACATTTAGTTGGAAAAATGATTCCTTATGGTACAAATATCACTTATATCTTTGTAAGAATTCCCAAATATAACAAAATTTCCTTTTGAAATTACACACCTCTCCCTTAGGAGGACACTCAGGATTTTTAAAAACTTACCACAAGCTAAAGAAATGATTTTTTTGGGATGACCTTAAATCTGATATTCAAAATTTTGTCGCGGAGTGTTTGGTTTTCCAACAAATTAAGTTGATAAAATTTAGACTCCGGTTCTTCTACAACCTTTATCCATTCCAATTCAATGTTGCGAGGAGCTTTCAATGGATTTTTTCACAGGTTTACCTAGGTCCGAAGGAAAGAGTGTCATCATGGTGGTAATTGATAGACTTACCAAGTATGCACACCCTTGTGAATTATCTCATCCTTTTAAAGAAAGTACAATTGCTACTGCATTTATGGAAAAAATTCAAAAGCTACATGGAAACCCAAAGATTATTGTAAGTGACAGAGATCCCATTTTTACTGGAAATTTTTAGATGGGATTATTTTATTTTTTGGGTACCAAAGTAGCTCATAGCTCATCTTATCATCCTCAATCCGATGGGCAAACTGAGATAGTGAAAAAATGTTTGGAAGGATATCTTCATTGTTTTGTATATGATAAAAAAACACAATGGTTCAAGTGGTTACCTCTGGTTGAATGATGGTATAACACTTCCTTCAATAGTGCAACAAAGGTGACCCCATTTATGGCACTTTATGGATATCATCCACTGTCCATCACATCATGTTTAAGAGAAAATTCTAAGGTTTAGTGGAAGATTACATCGAGCATCAACAACAAGTTCTCCAACTCTTAAAGGATAACCTTAATTTGGTACAAAATAAAATGAAACAACAGGCATGTAAACATCACAGTGAGAGAAGTTTTGATGTAGGAGACTGGGTATTTTTATGGCTACAACCATACAAACAAATGTCCCTCAAGCAAGCTAAGAAGGATATTGCCAAACTACTATGGTCCTTATAAGGTGTTGCAAAATATTAGTACTATGGCATACAAATTCGAGCTTCCTGCTTCATCTCGAGTGCACCCAATTTTCCATGTTTCATGCTTAAAGAAGATTATAGGTGAAAAAATTCCAGTTCAAACAATATTGCCAGAAATTGACGAGGAAGGAAAAATCATATTGGAACCTGAAGTAGTCATGGAAACAAGAATGTGAGAGCTATGAAATTGATCAATTTCAGAGTATCTCATTAAGTGGAAGAACTTACCCATTGAAGATTCCACATGGGAGGATGAGAATTTTATACAGAAGCATCCAGAGCTACTGAAGCATTGAGGAAAAGACTCTTTTGAAGGAAAGGGGCATGTTAGGTCCCTATATTACTAGTGTAATCCCTTATTGTTGTTAGTGTAGCCCCCTTAATTTTATTCTTGTACCCATGTAGCCCCCATATTATTATTATTGTGCCCCATAAAAAGCCATTATTGTTATTGTTGTGCCCTTACATTATTATTGTTAGGCCTGCTAGGATTATATTGTGACCCCATGGACTCCTATATATAGAAATGAGGTTTTTTCATTTGTATCATCCCAGAATTGTTCATTTATTTAATGTAAAGGAGGTTTCCCCCTCAAAGTGGATGATTTTTAAGTCGTTGATCTCTTTTTTCTTCTATTTTGTGAATTGGTTTCATAACAATCAAGAATTGCAACACTCAAAAATCTTCATTATTTATGGCCCGAATATGATTTGTTGGAGATACCAAACAAAAGGGATGTTTACGATCAAGGAAGCACATACATTGTTAATTGGAAATAATGACCTTTTTAGAGGATCTAGTTGGCACAAAATATGGACTGAGGAACCATTAGGGGAATTTTTAGGTAAAAAATGGAACCCAAAATGAAAATGTACTAATAAAATCAACTTTACAATAACAACTAAGATTCAAGAAGATGATGTCATCACCAGGGGTAAATACTTTTGGAGGGAAAAGAAGAAAACTACTACTTTAATAATATATTTGACTTAATGGCTTATACATTTAATTAAATTTAGATATTTTTCACTCATTGGATGGATAATGAAATTTGAGTAAACCTATAAGGAGAGAAGTTGAAAATACAATAAAAAAGTAGTTTTCTTTATTTTCCTTTAAAAATTCATAGCTGTCATTTTGTTATTTTTACTATAATCTTATTATTTTTCTTAGGAGACCCTATTTAGACCTCAAAATTCCCCTAATGAAGGGCATAAAGTGGCACATTTCCTGTGGCAGATTGCTTGAAGATGTGCACTTTCCTGGGATCAAATTAGAAAAAGGGGGTTTTAATGTCTATTAATTAGTCTTCTATGTAAAAATAAGGAAGACGATTTGGAACATCTTATTCACTTATGATATTTCACCAAAAATTTATGTGATTGAGTATTACTTATCTTTCAACAATCTGAAAAGAAACTCCAATTGTCTTATAAAAACCATTAATCAATGGAAAATTAGAATCTCTCACATTCCTATATTTAATAGAGCCTAGATTCTAGTGACAATTTTCCTTCCATGGATTCTATGGAAATAACACAATAAAATGATATTCAAGCAAGTAGAAAATTTTTAAAGCATTATTTTGAAACTAATCATGCAAAATGTTTGGGATTTTTTTTGCATCTTCCTAGATGAAAATAAATTAGGAATAAAATCCATTGAAGGAAGTGATCCTTTCCAAAATGGAAATATCCATAGACATGGAAAATCCTATGAACCTCCTTTTATCACTCTGTAATTTCCAAGGTTGTTAAAGAAATCACAAAGGTAACCACAAAACCACTTTGGACTTGGGAATCTATCCCTTCCAACTCTAAAGAGGGATCTCTCCGTCTGATTTAGCTATGTTCTTCTGAATAATATTAGTCTAGCTATTAGGTTCAAGTTTGTTTGTTTGATTGATTGAGATTTTTTGATTTTTTTGGTTGATTAAATCCCTAAATTTCCATTGGGATATGGATTCTATAACTTAACTTGGATCTGTTTCAAATTTTCTAAAGGGGTTTCATAGGGCAAGGTAGTTGAACTTACTAGATCCTGTAAATTTCAATGAAATGTAAGAGAAGGAATGAAATATGTTCCATTAAGGTAGAGAAAATTTAATAATTATTTAAAGTAACTTCAGAAGAAAACATTTAAATCATTCACAGCCAGAAACATAGTGCATTTTACAACAAATTATGTTCTTCAACTTTCTGTAGAATAATTTAGATTAGGAATAAATAATCATGGAAAAAAGGGTAATAAAAACATAGAAAATATGAGAAGCACATCATTAATAGTTCAACACATGAATCCTGTGAAAGGGTCATTTTTATTACTGATCAAAATTTCAAATTTGAAAAAGTACAATAACCTTATGGAGTGCACAAATCAACCCTCAATACTTAAAAATCTGAAGTATTTATATAATTATATACAAAAAATCATGTCATGATAGATTAGGATATATTTTAGGCATATCTAAACAAATTACATATTTTATTACAAAATAATAGGGCAAGTTGGAATTGTTCGACTGTTGGCCCTGATTTGAAGGATGTTGCTGCTAATCTGTCTCTTTGACCCTTACTTGGTTGTTGATCCTGTTGCTGAAGATAGCGTTACTCATTTAGTCTAGTAACTCGCATAACTTTTCCCATATATATTCACTTGGAGTAGATAATTTAGTCACTCTTCTGTAGATCTCACCTACTTCTGTACACTTGGAAAAAGTAGGATTGATGAAAAAAATGTGATTTACATCATGCTAGATACTTAAATCATTTTTTAATGCCTAGAGAAAATCCTTCCCTGTAATGTTGCCCAGTATGCCTGAAAATTTAGAACCTTATTTAGATATATCCATCAATTTGTTTTTATAATGATCCAAGGTGATTAATTTATCATTTATCAAAAATAAACTTGGAAGTCCTTTCTTGTTCAACACTTCAAGCTTGTTGAAGGATCTGTTAACAACAATTTCTATCCCTTAAAATTTTTCTTCCAGTTGCAACATGAGGTTCCTTTTAGTTAATACTTTCTTGACTTCTAGTTTTGTGTCAGTCTTCTCTTCAATTTGTAATTATTCCAGCTCATACGTGTTCTTGGAATTCAGAAATTTGATGATATTTGTAGCTTTTGTTGGCTTGTATCCTAGCTGATATATGATTTGCTCAATTGCTTCCTTAGACTTATGAATTAACTCATTCTGCTAAAAAATAATTTGAATGGAAGGCCAAATTTTGTTCATGGATTTATGGATATATCTATCCATTTGTTTTCCTTAGCTTGGGCTAAGGTTTGAGCCATGGCAACCTCTTTCCCTACTTTTTTTAGTCTTTGTGTGAGTCTCTGAGACCTTTTTTACTTCTGCCATAGATGAAGTTTATATCCCTATTTTCTGCTCTTGTAGTGCCTTAACCTATCTTTGTAATGTTTTTATTTATTCTCCTTGTATTGACATGTACTCCATGGCCTTTGTTAATTTACCAGCAACATCTAAGTCCTTGGTTTGGGTTGTTGCTAATGTAGAATCCCCTGCTATAGTTGAGGTAGCAATTCCTGTTTGGGGTATTGCTGTAGTAGGTATAGCCTCCAATGGGAATAAGGCTAACTGTGCATTCTGTTCCTTTTATTTTACTAATTTCTCCAATTCCACTTCCATGTTCCTGATTTTTGTATTTTGTTCCATGATGATTTTTAGTCTGTCCTCCTTCTGGCTCTCTGTCTCTCCCTTTTATTTGGTTCGCAGATCCTTAGTGGCTGATAGTTTTAATTGTTTCATGAGTGCTGCAATGCCAATATGATCCAGATTTATGCAGGAACACAACAGAATAAACATATAACCATAAATACAGAGATGTAGTGGAAATAACACTTCATTTCATTAATATCAAAGAACTGAAATTTGCTTACAGAGAGAATGGAAATAAAACTAGCTAGGGCGCTGGTAGCTATCTCTGAGAAGAGATGTGGCAGCTACAGGCCTCTGAACTGAGTTACAATGAGGTTTGAGGGCCTATTTATTATTTAGAAACAATGGGAAATCTTAAACAGCCAAAACCCTAACCCTAGGAGATGAAGCGCCAAAACTATGGGCCTCGTTTGGGTAAATTGGTGTTTCAATTTCCCAGGGGCGTAACTTTGGCATACGATCTCCGTTTGACGCGTACCATACCTCGTTAGAAAGATCTATCCGAGGAATACAAATTTGCAATGAGCAACATTAGTCCATGGACCCATGTTTCTCTCCGTTTTCCCAAAAAACGTCCTTTAGGGCCTCAAAACGGCTCCGGAAGTTTACGACCCGAAAAACTACTAAAAATAGTAAACTGTGCCGAAACTGAAAAACTGAAAGAGACAATGGTGGAGCCACAAGTGGAATAGGCGGGTGACCACCAATATCCACCTGGATCATTCCTCCCCCCTTAGGAAGCAATGGTCCCCATTGCGTTAAGTTCCTCCATGAGATGAGGAAATTTCTCCTGAACTTGGTCCCTGGTGAACCACTTTCCTTGGTGCAGGAGTTGGCCAGCTTTGACAACCTGATATAGTTGGATCTTCTCATGAGCAGTGTTCTTGATTTTCATGTCCATGATACAATCTGTAGTGTCCTCCCTAAAACTGGATTTAACTCATGGTAGGTTGTTCAATGTCCAAGTGTCCAACACCATGAAATAAGACTGGTGTGATCCACACTGAAGACTGCAGAATCGTTAGAATGGTGAATAATGAGCTCATGCATTGTCTCCATAAATTTTTGGTGATGGTGTACGCCCAGACTTTGAGCGGTGGTGTGAAGTCATAAAATTCATGAGGCGCCCTTCACAAACAGCTACTTTGTCGCCACCAAAGTTGTAACTGGTGTTGATCATGGCATTGCTTGTACTTCGCATTGGCTCTGTCCAATATATCATGAACCTGTTGGCGGATGTGTTGAATGCGCTCAATGAAGCTACTTGCTTTGTCAACTTCAGACTGGACATGAGCTGAATCAGCCTGGGCAGCTGCAAATGGCATGGCTACGTTAATGGGACATAATGGCTGGAATCCCAAGCCCACCTAAAAGGGGTTGTGGCCAATTGAACTGTAGAGAGCCCGGTTATAACTATGTTGTACATAGGGGAGGCTCTCGTCTCATGTGCGTGGATGCTTTGAATTGTACATGTGCAGAATGTGTACAATCATTCTGTTGACGACCTCTGTCTGGCCATCTGTTTGGGGATGGAAAGCTGTGGACTTGGTGAGCTTGGTATCCAACATTGACTAGAGGCTGGACCAAAATGTGCTGAGGAACCTGCTATCCCGATCTGATATGATAGACTGTGGGATCCCAAAGTGCACCCACACTCGTTCAAAGAAGAGTTTAGCAGTGGCTTCTGCTGTGATATTCTTCTTGCAGGACGCCATAATGGCCATCTTCGAGAATCTGTCGACGACCACAAAAACACAGTCATTTCCCTGCTTAGTAGAAGGCAGGCCCGACATGTAATCCATGGAGATGGATTCCCAAGGTCGACTAGGGGTAGGTAGAGGAGTATATAGGCCTTGCTTTTTGATGGTCGGTTTGGAAATGGCACAAGCAGTGCAGGATCTGATGTGCTTCTCGACATCCTTTCGAAGGTTCGGCCAATAGAAATACTTCTGCAGGATTGCTACTGTTTTCTCAACCCCGAAATGCCCAGCGACTCAACTGTAGTGTGCTTCCTATATCATCTTGGCACGCTCGCTTGAATGAACACAAAAGTGTCCCAGGTGACATAAAAGTGCATCTTGGAGGTGAAAATTTGGAACTTGCGTACCCCCCAAGAGTGCCTTGTAAGTGTGGTCGAATTCTGGGTCACTCTCATAGAGAAGCGGCCAATCAGAAGTCTCATGCCCACAAGAGTTGAGCACGGTAGTGAGCGCCACGATCGGTGGTCGGCTGAGGCAGTCTGCAACATTATTGGTGCTACCCTTCTTGTACTTGATGTTCAAATGAAACTGTTGCAGATATGTGGACCACTTCTGATGGCGATCATTCTGCAACTTCCCTTGTGTCTGTATGAACTGCAGGGGCTGGTGGTCTGTGTGGATGATTGTTTCCTTCCCCAAAATTTAATGCTTCCATTATCAACAAGCTTGCACAATGGAGTACATCTCTTTGTCATAAGTGGGATACTTGCGAACTGTGTCAGACAATGTCTCACTGTAAAATGCCACTAGATGTCCCTGTTGAGTAAGAACTACCCTAGTAGCATAGTCAGAGGCATTTGTATCGATCTCAAATGGTTGTTTCAAGTCTGTTAAAGTGAGCACTGGGGCATAACAGAGGCGATTTTTCAATTCTATTAACGCCTTCTGTTGAGGTTCCGACCAAAAAAATTTTGCTCTCGCTCCTCCCTTGCTGACTTGACTCAAGGGCTAAGTGATATGAGAGAATCCCAACACGAACCTCCGGTAGAAATTAGCAAGACCCAGAAAGCTATGAAGCTCTGTTATAGTGGTTGGGGCTGGCCAATCCCGAATGACTTGGATCTTGCCTGGATCCGCATGCACCCCCCTTTCATCAATAATGTATCCTAGATATTGAATCTGGGTCATGCCAAAAGTGCACTTCTCCAAATTGGCACACAACTTGTGTTGCCGTAGTGTTTGGAGGACTTGTCGGATGTGGTGAAGGTGCTCTTCCCAAGTCTGGCTGAAGATCAGAATATCATCCAGGTACACCACTACAAATGAGTTGGTGAATTGCCGCAAGATGTCATCCATCATCCTCATGAAGGTGGTGGGAGCATTCGTCAACCCGAAAGGCATGACCAGCCATTCAAAAAGGCCTTCCTTGGCTTTGAAGGCAGTCTTCCACACATCGGAGGGTTCAATTGGTACCTGGTGATACCCAGACTTCAGGTCGATCTTGCTGAAATATTTTGCACCTTTGAGTTGTTCCAGAAGGTCATCAATCCGTGGGATTGGGTACCTATTCCGGACAGTGATCTTGTTCAACGCCCGATAGTCAATACAGAGTCTCCACGTCCCATCCTTCTTCTATACCAACACGATCGGGCTCCCACAAGGCGATGAACTTGGTCTGATGTGACCTTTCTGCAACAGCTCCTGAATCTGCCTCTTGATTTCATCATTCTCCAGAACAGAGCGCCGATAGATCGGTCCATTAGGTAGCGGCGCACCGGGGGTCAGATCAATCGGGTGCTTGACCTGACAGTGCAGAGGAACCCCTGTGGGTGAGGTGAATATGTCCTCGTACTCCTCCACAACCTTATCCATTTGTTGTTGTTGTGCAGAGGAGCCCTGTCTAGAGGTCGTGGCCACAGTCTTCTTCTTGCCCTGGGGGCGGATCATCAGGAAAACGAATTTCCCGGTTTGGGAAATGAGCTTACTGCATTGTTTTGCAGTAACCAAAGAGATAGCGGCAGGAGGTGGTACCTCTGGTATCCTGTACAACTTATTTCCCAAAGTAACAATAACAGCACGAGGTCGAGACTCATACACAACATGATGCTTCCACAAGTATGGTTGTCCTAATAATACATCAGAAACATCAATAGGAGCAACGTCACATAATACCTCATCCGTGAAGGGCTTGATGCTATAGGAAAGGCGGCACTGCTGGCTGACGCGGAGATCTCGTCCTTGGTGAAGCCACCCGATGGTGTATGGATGTGGGTGAGCTGTGGTCGGCAAGCCCAACCGCTTCACGGCGTCTGCTGAAATGAGGTTCTTTTGGCTCCCATTTTCAACAATGAACTGGACAGGGGAGCCCTTTACCCACATCTGGGAGTGGAAGAGACGTTCCTCCTCCTCTGGATCTTCCGGTTCCTCCTTCTGGACCTTTGTAGTGGCAACAGTGGCGTTGGGCTCCGAATCAATAATCTGTTTCCCTTTTTCATTCCCCTTTTCAGGTTCTGATTCGGAGTCGGAGCATGCATCTGACTCAGAAGCCCTCATCTCGGCCACTAGCGACTGCTTCGCCCGACACTCACTTGTGTTGTGAGTGGAGCTCTTATGGAACTCACACCACTTTCCCGTGTCCTTCTTTGGCTTTACGGTGTTGTTCTTTTCTTGTGGCTTTGACGGGTTGTCTTTAGCCGCCATGCTCTGTCCTTTGTTCTGCGGTTTGGAAGCACCTTTTCCCTGCTTTTGATTCGCAGATCCAAAGTCTCGCTTCTTCTGTTTGAATTTCTGCTCAATCTTGGCAGCATACCGATATGCCGTACCAAGCGAGGAGATGTCGAGGAACTCCATTTCCTCCTGAATGTATCTGTGCAGACAACTGCAATACTTTAACGCCAGATGTTTCTCTGAATCTTTGATACCCAACTTTGTACGTAAGGTATGGAACAGATTCGTCAGCTCATGCACATCTTCATCCCTTTGTTGTCGCAGCGTGGTCCATTTTATGTACTTGTCCTCATAGCTCCCCACAGGATAGTACTGTTCCTTGACGGCGTCTCGAAAATAATTCCAAGTTGGTACGGCCGAGAATAGAGAGGGTTCTGTTTGGTCCTTGTTCTCACAGTAGGTTTCCCACCAGTCCTTAACATGGGGTGTAGCTTTGAGGAGTGCAAAAATAATCTTCTCTCGGTCTGAAAAGTCATGAACCGAGAAATATCCTTCTAACAGATTCAACCATCTATCTATGGCATCTACGTCTATTTTACCCTCAAATATGGGAATGTCAAAATTTACTTGTACCTTAAAAGGAGTCGCGCCTCCAGAGTGGCTGCTGGATGCAGATGCGCCGCCGGTGGGTAGCCGTTGAAGGATCTGAGCAAAGTTATCCATCATCACGTTCCTTTTTCTTTCGAGGGCCTCCTCGAGCAATATTTTGATAGGATCTCCTGCTCCCTCATATTTCTTTTCGTCCCCCATGGGCGTCCGTCGAGGTTTGCGAGGCTGATCTTGTAAAGGTTCCACCAGATCAAGCCCTAGCTCCTTATACCCCGACCTCGTTGGGGACATGCAAAGAAGGATCGAGAAAAAGCAGACCGCTCTGATACCACTGATCCGGATTTATGCAAGAACGCAACAGAATAAACATATAACCATAAATACAGAGATGCAGCGGAAATAACACTTCATTTCATTAATATCAAAGAACTGAAATTTGCTTACAAACAGAATGGAAATAAAACTAGCTAGGGCGCTGGTAGCTATCTCTGAGAAGAGATGTGGTGGCTACAGGCCTCTAAACTGAGTTACAAGGAGGCTCGAGGGCCTATTTATCATTTAGAAACAATGGGAAATCCTAAACAGCCAAAACCCTAACCCTAGGAGATGAAGCGCCAAAACTATGGGCCCCGTTTGGGTAAATTGGTGTTTCAACTTCCCAAGGGCGTAACTTTGGCATACGATCTCCGTTTGACGCGTACCATACCTCGTTAGAAAGATCTATCTGAGGACTACCAATTTGGAACAAGCAACATCGGTCCATGGACACATGTTGCTCTCCGTTTTCCCAAAAAACGTCATTTAGGGCCTCAAAACAGCTCCGGAAGTTTAGGACCCGAAAAACTGCTAAAAATAGTAAACTATGCCGAAACTGAAAAACTGAAAGAGACAATGGTGGAGCCCCAAGTGGAATACGCGGGTGACCACCAATATCCACCTGGATCACAATATTATTATTTTTGATAATTCCTTCTGCTACTTTGACATTGCCTGGATCATATCCTATTTTGATAACCAGGTCATCTAAGGATATAATTTTATTGTCCTTTGCTAGAGAAGAGAGCTTTTCAATCTTTAACTATATTTGGACATTGGTGAGTGACAACTGCAACTTAGAAGCATTCACCGAAGTGTTTGTCAAAGTGGAAAATATCATTTCCCCTGATTTATTATGCATCTCCATCTGATCAATGGGATAGATGTCCTTGGCCTCAAACTCAAAAGAGGTATGCTTATAATCTATTTTTGTTTGAGTATGGGCGACCTGTGCTTGTAAGAACTCCATCTGCATTCTTCCCTTCTCTATGTCAAAATATGACAGAAGTTTGTGTTGTGCAGTGGTTGTCTACTTCACAAATTGAGTATAAGTACTAGTTTTAAGAATTTCATTCTTAAGTATTATCTCTTCGTACTTATCAAAGATACTTTTTTCCTTCTATCCTTGGATCAGCTGAGAGGTTTGAGACATGATTGGATTTCCCTGTGAAACTAATGATGCTAGAGAGCCTGTAACACATTGCCTGATTGTTCTAAAGAATGCGTACCCTTCAACACTATTGTAGGTGGTTGTTCTCCCCTTTTTGGAAAATCTAACTTGGGAGTTGTCTTCATCTTCTTCCTGTAAATTTTGAATTCCTTTGCTGAGAGGTCAGTGACTGAAGGGGATCCCTCTTCTCTTGGTATTTTTTTTGTCTTTTCCTCTGGTATGGGAATCTGAGAAGTAGAGGTGGATATAATTTTCCCTTCTGCCTCTTGTAGAGTGTTCTCCACCCATTCAATCTAGTTCATGTACTTCTCAATCTCAGGCCTCTGATTATGAACATAAGGAGTTGTCTTGTGCTCCAACATTAGCTTGGAAATTAGGCCAAATGGGTCATATGACCATGTGAAGCTTAAGGGGAAATTCATCTACTTTAGGAGGATTTATCCCTCCTCACTTGTTTTCTTGTTGTTACAAATAAAAGGTCAATCTAGGTTTTTATCCCGAACTTAGATTTCTTTTTAACAACAAAAAAATGAATCTCATTTGAATTGATCATATTCCTGACGTATTATAAGGAAAATACTCTTGTTGGGAGGTATTGGGGCAACCTGTAGGGTGGCATCTCAAACCCATACACTCTTATTTCAGTGTAATTCTGGTAAAGGTACCAGTCTCTTGTCTTGGCCTACTCTGTGAGGTGTAAAACTTTCTGAATTTCATCGTTGATCCTGGGTTCTGCATTGTTGTTCATTAAACACATGGTTGGATGAAAAAAAATAACTATGTATTCTCTAAAGGTGTACTCATCTGAATCCTTCCTTACCAAGGAAGTACAAAAAATAATTGACTGTGGATTTCCTTCTTCATCCAGCTTCTGGAGTGTGAATGGGAACATGTATGCATGAACATGTAAACAAGAATTGAGACATACTTGAAAATTCCTTCAGTTTGTAACTCAATGAATTTTTCGTGTATGTTGTCAACAATAAATTGAATGAAATTAAAAAAAAAACATAAGGTTTCTCATTAGTGGAAAAAGTGGATAGAAAACCTAGGATAGGTTCATCCATCCATTCATGTAAAGAAAATCCTAATAAGCATTAAAGGACATATATGATATGTTTAGTTTGGTTAGGAAACATAGATGAGGGATAGGGTGGATTATTCTGGGGTAACTAAGAATTTCATGTAAAAATATTTCAAAAATATGGGATCTCTTGGAGAAGTTTAATTTCTGATATAGGTCATTGAGGGTTTCCACTGAGAAAGGGGTGTTGGATTCAATTTGTGGAACATGCATCATCTGATTGATTGTTCCATGGGTAATGGTAAATACAACTTCTCCACTTGGGGCTACAACAACTCTCTGATTGGGTAAGTAACATGCATATCATCTACGAATGAACTCAGGGAATGATAGGTCTGAGGAGAGATATACAAAGGTAAATTGGACTCCCAAACATTAGGGGAATTTTGAGGTCCAAAATGGGCCTCCTAAGAAAAATGTACAACCAAAATAAACTTTAAAAGAACCAATAGGATTCAAAGTGATGATTTCAACCATGGGGGATGATTCACCATTTTTGGAGTAAAAATGTAAAAATATTAAAAAATAACAAAATAATAAAACTACTTTTTCAACTCGTATTTTCAACTTATCTCCCTAATGTTTTACTCACATTTTGAGAGGAAGTAATTGTTGAATGCAAAATTTAATTCCTCATCCAAGGATTACCCATATTGCATACTTTCGATGGACCCTGCTACACGAAAAATGAGAAATATATGAAAAATATGATTGCAATATACATGAAAAAATGTGATTGCAATCACGTTTTTCATGTATTTCTCATTTTTAGTGTAGCATGGTTGATCGAAAATTATGCAACATGGGTGCTCCTTGGATGAGGAATCAAATTCTATGTCCAACGACTGTTTCCGCTTGAAATTTGAGTAAACCCATAGGGAGATATGTTTAAAATACAAGTTGAAAAAAAAGTTTTTCCTTTTTCCCACTAAAATTTGATGATGTAATCTGATCTTATTTTATTATTTCCACTATTATTTTAAAATTTCCCTAGGAGGCCCATTTTAGGCCTCAAAATTCCCCTAATTATTTAATTTCATCAGTCTAGTCTAAATAATTGTCTTCGAGCATTCGTCTAAATGATAAATCGAAATTGCACTTTGTCTCGGTTATCTTATAATCTCTGTCAGCAAGGGGAATATGGTCAAGATTGGCTGTAGGAGGGATCATCAAGTTGCTTGAATTGTCACTGTTTTTCTTCTTAGAAGGCATTTTGACAATTGAAACTTTAGGAAAGGAAAATAACAGTGGGAGATTACAAAGAATTCACTAACAGTCACCTATTGGTGATTGCATGATTGTTTCTCTGTGTTTGATTGGTTTTTTTTTTCTGGTTCTGAGGATCTTTCATTATGCCAGAACTAGTTAGAGTGTAGAGGAGTAATCAATCTAAGTGAGAATGGTGAAAATGGTGCAAAATGAATGGACAAGAAGGGTTTTGTGGTAACAAAAAAAGTCTTTTCAAGGCACAAGACCATTACGAATCATAAATGGTAATCCCAAGAAATTTTAATTCATAATAGTCATACCCGATGTTGGAATTGGAGTGGAGGTGATGGTGCGGGAGGCACTGGTGGGAAAGATAAGTGAGTTGGCGATTTTTCAGAGGGGGTCCATCGTGGTATGTGGAATATGGATGTGTGTTTCCGAAAAGGCACAGGGTTCACATGTTGTGTGGGGCCGACAGGGAGGAAACCACTTTTCAGAATCCCCCTGCACCGATAAAACTAGGATGGACAGGGGGGGCGAAATGCATCGTGAACCATTGATGTTAGCTAATGTCGATCAGACTTTCGGATCATGAGCATGAATTATCACTACCTGACAAGAATTTTTTGACGATTTTTCACTTTATTGCATAATTTCCACACTTTCGGTAGAAACATATCATGCCCCTAAACTTTGGTTACAAGCACAAATAATTTAAAACATACATTGTAATCTTTTAAACTCTTTTTTATTCCAATTTTCTCCTAACCTAAGGCTAATTTTATTGTCAAGGGTGAATTTAGATGTGCAAACCCGTGTTTTATTTTATTTGAAAGGGGAAAATCATTTAACCTAATCCTATCTATTCATTTCTTTCATTGATCCAACTTAAATAATTGGATCAATTTATTCATCTACCTAACTAGTTTTAGCCAAGATTAAACAGTTTGGCTAAATTGATCCTCTAATCTAATTAATATAAATTAAAACTTGTTTGAAAATAATTAAAACGTATGATCTAAACAATGACTTAAGGTTGTGGAATTTTAAACAATATGCACACAACATTCTATTTATTCTTAAAAACAAACTATTTATCTCATAGTGGAATTTGAATTTGCATCACTTTCTCAACTTTTTTTTCTTTTTTTCATGGGGCTCTTTCATCATCATTTTTTCTTCCTCTGTTTTTCATTTATTTATTATTTTCTTTTTTCCTTTTCAAATACCCTCTTTTCATTTTTTTATTTTTATTTATATATTTTTTGGAAATCGTTTTCAAAAAGCAATATTATTTACAATTTCATATGGCTGAGAGAAAATATTCAATCACCTTGTGATCCTATGAATTATAGGACCCTAAGACCTCCCACCCCCTCACATAGGGGTGGGATCCCTAGTAACCTTCAACCCTCCCCCATAGGGCTTTATCAATCTAAATTATAACAATGATTATAAGGGGAACCCTAGTTTGATTGGATATGGATGTATCTTCCATGATAGTGAAGGATAGAAATTATACCTATATGCTAGAAATTGTGGAATTAACATTAACCATGTAACTAAATTATTTTCTCTAGACATGCGGCTGTGACTAGCTTATCAAATGGTTTTACAAAAATATAGGTAGATGGAAACTCCCAAATGGTAATAAATACTCCCAAGATATTGATCAATGGTTCGTATCCAGATAAGATTTCCAAAAGCTGTAGATTAGAGAAATATGTATCCCGCACCAATAACTTGATTAAGGAATTCCATATTATCCTTCTCTCTCATTCTCATAGATCTATAAATAAGGTGGTGAAATACTTGGAAAAATTTGGGTGCATAGATTGCAACATAAAAAAGGGATTCCCCTTAACATAATGAGGAAAGAATAACTCAGAGGAATCCAGTACAACACCTCATCTCCACAAATCAGTCAACCCTAATGGGGATGTAGGAAAACAAGGAAGTAGAGGGATGTTCCAGGTGGATATTGATGGTCACCCACCTATTCCAGTTGGGGCCCCACCATTGTCTCTTTCAGTTTTTCAGTTTCGGCACAACTTACTATTTTTAGCAGTTTTTCGGGTCCTAAACTTCTGGAGCCATTTTGAGGCCCTAAACAACGTTTTTTGGGAAAACTAGGAGCAACATCAATCCAATGTTGCTCACTCAAAATTTTTATTCCTTGGATAGATATTTCTAACGAGGTATGGTTCGCGTCAAACAGAGATCGTATGCCAAAGTTACCTCCCCGGGAAGTTGAAACACCAATTTACCCAAACGGGGCCCATAGGTTTGGTGCTTCATCTCCTAGGGTTATGGTTTTGGATGTTTAGGGTTTTTGATTGTTTCTAAATAATAAATAGGCCCTCGAACCTCATTGTAACTCAGTTCAGAGGCCGGTAGCTGCCACATCTCTTCTCAGAGATAGCTACCAATGCCCTAGCTATTTTATTTCTATTTTTTCTGTAAGCAAATATCAGTTCTTTAATATTAATGAAATGAAGTGTTATTTCCACTACATATTTGTATTTATGGTTATATGCTTATTCTATTGCGTTGCAACATAAATCCGAATCAGTGATATCAAAGAGATCTACTTTTTCTCGATCCTTCTTTGCATGTCCCCAACGAGGTCGGGGTATAAGGAGTTAGGGCTCGATCTGGTGGAACCTTTGCAAGATCAGCCTTACAAACCTTGATGGACGCCCATGGGGGATGAAAATAAAGATGAGGGAGCAGGAGATCCTATCAAAATATTGCTCGAGGAGGCCCTCGAAAAACAAAGGAATGCAATGATGGATAAATTTGCCTAGATCCTGCAACGACTACCCACCAGCGGCACATCTACATCTAGTAGCCACTCTGGAGTTGCGACTCCCTTTAAGGTACAAATAAATTTTGACATTCCCATATTTGACCTAGTCAAATAGATGCATATGTCATAGATATATGGTTGAATCTATTAGAAGGATATTTCTTGATTCATGACTTTTTCGATCGGGAGAATATTATTTTTTCACTCCTCAAAGCTACCCCCAATGTCAAGGACTGGTGGAAAACCTATTGTGAGAAAGAGGATGACACAGAACCCTCTCTATTCTCGGTCGTACCCACTTGGAATTATTTCCGATACGGCATCAAGGAACAATACTATCCTATGGGGAGCTATGAGGAGCCCAACACCACTATTGCCACTACAAAGATCCAGAAGGAGGAACCAGAAGATCCAGAGGAGGAGGAACGTCTCTTCCACTCCCAGATGTGGGTAAAGGGCTCCCCAGTACACTTCATTTTCGACAATGGGATCCAAAAGAACCTCATTTCAGTAGACACCGTGAAGCGGTTGGGCTTGCCGACCACAGCTCACCCACATCCATACACCATCGGGTGGCTTCACCAAGGACGAGATCTCCACGTCAGCGAGTAGTGTTGCCTTCCCTATAGAATCAAACCCTTCACAGATGAGGTACTATGTGACATTGCTCCTATTGATGTTTCTGATGTATTATTAGGACAACCATACTTGTGGAAGCGTCATGCTGTATATGAGTCTCGGCTAGCGTTGTTATTGTTCTTTGGGAAATAAGTTGTACAAGATACCAGAGGTACCACCTCCTGCTGCTATCTCTTTGGTTACTGCAAAACAATGCAGTAAGCTCATTTCCCAAAGTAGGAAATTCGTTTTCCTGATGATCCGCCCCAAGGGAAAGAATACGACTCTAGCCACAACCTACAGAAAGGGCTCCTCTGCACGAAAAAAACAAATGGACAAGGTTGTGGAGGACTATGGGGACATCTTCACCTCACCCAGAGGGGTTCCTCTACACTGTCAGGTCAAGCACCCAATTGATCTGACCCTAGGTGCACCGCTACCCAATGGACCAATCTATTGGTGCTCTATTATGGAGAACGATGAAATCAAGAGGCAGATGCAGGAGTTGTTGCAGAAAGGTAACATCTGACCAAGTTCATCGCCCTATGGGAGCCCGATCGTGTTGGTACAAAAGAAGGATGGGACGTGGAGACTGTATTCACTATCGGGCACTGAACAAGATCACTGTTTGTAATAGGTACCCGATCCCACAGATTGATGACCTTCTGGACCAACTCAAAGGGGCGAAATATTTCAGCAAGATCAACTTGAAGTCTGGGTATCACCAGGTACCAATCGAACCCTCTGATGTGTGGAAGACTGCATTCAAAGCCAAGGAAGGCCTTTTAGAATTTTGGTCATGCCTTTCAAGTTGTCGAATGCTCCCGCAAACTTCATGAGGTTGATGGACGACATCTTGCGGCCATTCACCAACTCATTTGTAGTGGTGTACTTGGATGACATTCTGATCTTTAGCCAGACTTGTGAAGAGCACCTCTACCACATCTGACAAGTCATCCAAACACTACGGCAACACAAGTTGTGTGCCAATTTGGAGAATTTCACTTTTGGCATGACCGAGGTTCAATATCTGGGATACATTATTGATGAAAGGGGGGTGCATGTGGATCCAACCAATATCCAACTCATTCGGGATTGGCCAGCCCCAACCACTATAACAGAGCTTCGCAACTTTCTGGGTCTTGCTGATTTCTACCATAGTTTCATGTTGGGATTCTCTCATATCACTTGGCCCTTAAGTCAAGTCACGAAGGGAGGAGCGAGAGAAAAATTATTTTGGTCGGAATCTCAACAGAAGGCGTTCACAAAATTGAAAAATCGCCTCTATTCTGCCCCAGTGCTCACATTACTAGACTTGCAACAACCATTTGAGATCGAGATAGATGCCTCTGACTATGCTATTGGGGTAGTTCTTACTCAACAGGGACATCTAGTGGCATATCACAGTCAGACATTGTCTAACTCAGTTTGAAAGTATCCCACTTATGAAAAGAAATGTATTCCATTGTGCAAGCATGTCGACAATGGAAGAATTACATTTTGGGGAAAGAAACAATCATCCACACAGACCACCGGCCCCTACAGTTCATATAGACACAAGGGAAGTTGCAGAATGATCACCATCAGAAGTGGTCCACATATCTGCAACAGTTTCATTTGAACATCAAGTACAAGAAGGGTAGCACCAATAATGTTGCAGACTGCCTCAGCCGACCACCGATCATGGTGCTCACCACCGTTCTCAACTCTTATGGGCATGAGACTTCTACTTGGATGATTATCTACAAGAGCGACCCAAAATTTAGCCACACATACAAGGCACTCTTGGGGGGTACGCAAGTTCCAAATTTTTACCTCCAAGATGCACTTTTATGTCACCTAGGACACCTTTGTGTTCCTTCAAGAGAGTGTGCCAAGGTGATATGGGAAGCACACTACAGTCGATTCGTTGTGCATTTCGGGGTCGAGAAAATAGTAGCAGTACTGCAGAAGTATTTCTATTGGCTGAACCTTCGAAAGGATGTCGGGAAGCACATTAGATCTTGCACTACTTATGCCATTGCCAAACTGACCATCAAGAAGCAAGGCCTATATACTCCGCTACCTACCCCTAGTCGACCTTGGGAATCCATCTCCATGGATTACATGTCGGGCATGCCTTCTACTAAGCATGGAAATAAATGTGTTTTCATGGTCGTCGACAGATTCTCGAAGATGGCCATTATGGCACCCTGCAAGAAGAATATCATAGCAGAAGCCACTCCTAAAGTCTTCTTTGAACGAGTGTGGGTACACTTTGGGATCCCACAGTCTATCATATCAGATTGAGATAGCAGGTTCCTCAGCACATTTTGGTCCAGCCTCTGGTCAATGCTGGACACCCAGCTCACCAAGCCCACAGCTTTCCATCCCCAAATAGATGGCCAGATAGGGGTCGTCAAAAAAATGATTGTACAGATTCTGCGCATGTAAAATTCAAAGCATCCATGCACATGGGACGAGAGCCTCCCCTATGTACAACATAGTCATAACTAGGCTCTCCATATCTCAACTGGCCACAACCCCTTTCAGGTGGGCTTGGGATTCTAACCACTATGTCCCATTGACGTGGCCATACCATTTGCGACTACTCAGGCCAATTCGGCTCATCTCCAATATGAAGTTTACAAATCAAATATATTCATTAGGTGTATTCAACACATCCGCCAACAGGTTCATGACATATTAGACAAAGCCAATGCTAAGTACAAGCAATGCCATGATCAACATCAGGTGCCACACAACTTCTAGGTGGGCGACAAAGTGTGGCTACATTTGCAGAAGGAGCGCCTCACTAGACCCCACCATCACCAAGGCTATAGGGAACAATGTCTTTGAGCTCGGTATTCCACCATTCCTTGGTCTGCACCCAGTATTCAATGTGGACCGCCTTCGTCCCTACTTCCCACCTCTATTGGACACCGCTGACATTGCAGAACAACTCACACCAACAAAGTTAAACCCCAACTGCATGGAACAAGGCAACACAGATTGTATCATGAACATGCAAATCAAGAACACTCACCAACAAAATATCCAACTGTATCGGGCTGTCAAAGCTGACCAACTCCTGCACCAAGGAAAGTGGTTCACCAGGGACCAAGTTCAGCAGAAGTTTCCTCATCTCATGGAGGAACTTAACACAATGGGGACCATTGCTTCCTAAAGGGGGAGGAACGATCTAGGTGGATATTGGTGGTCACCCACCTATTCCACTTGGGGCCCCACCATTGTCTCTTTCATTTTTTCAGTTTCGGCACAACTTACTATTTTTATCAGTTTTTCGAGTCCTGAACTTCCGGAGCCATTTTGAGGCCCTAAACGATGTTTTTTGGGAGCACTGGGAGCAACATGGGTCCATGGACCCATGTTCCTCACTCAAAATTTGTAGTCCTTAAATAAATATTTCTAATGAGATATGGTTCGCGTCAAACGGAGATCGTATGCCAAAGTTACATCCCCGGGAAATTGAAACACCAATTTACCCAAACGGGGCCCATAGTTTTGACGCTTCATCTCCTAGGGTTAGGGTTTTGGATGTTTATGGTTTTCCATTGTTTCTAAATAATAAATAGGCCCTCGAGCCTCATTGTAACTCAGTTCAGAGGCCTATATCCGCCACATCTCTTCTCAGAGATAGCTACCAGCGCCCTAGCTAGTTTATTTCCATTTTATCTGTAATAAAATTTCAGTTCTTTGATATTAATGAAATGAAGTGTTATTTCTGCTACATCTTTGTATTTATGGTTATATGTTTATTCTATTGCGCTCTTGCATAAATCCGAATCAAGGGAGGAGGGAACATCTACACCCCACCGCCTCTCATAACATTAAAGAGAAGTATGGTGTGGCCATTTAAACCCATTCATTCACAAATTTTTCAAGGTTCAACCTCCCAACAACTTAGTATGTAAATCTATGCACCTTTGATGTTTTATTACCCAAATTGTCATAGGTCTACCCTTCTTTTCTATATTTTTGTCTTCTTTAGACTACATGTGGGATTTCCCCCCCTTAAAGTTTGGTCTCTCGATAACATAGTGATGGAAGTCCCATACCCTCTTGGCCTATATCCACATTTCCCTAAGTACCTCTCAAGGAAAATTAATATATGCATAGATATGGGCTCAAGGGAGAATGCACCAAGAAGAAGTATCTAGTGGTGTGGTGGGTAGTAGACATTAACGCTCAATTCCTAGAGAAGACATGCAACCATCTATTTGGTAAATGATATTCTACCCATAACCTTCAAATAGTTTTATTTGGTTCTTTATTTTTATTGGAATTTCATATATTGTATGTAGGGTGGCTTCATTGAGCCTAGATTTCCATGGAATCACTCAAGTTATTTTAGTCTCTTTGAGTTCCTTTCATACCCAAAGTTCTCTTTGAGTTCGTGAGTTCCACTTTCCAGCTACTTCACAATTATTCTCTCTGGCTACTTTGGACTCTAATCTCATCCCAAATCTCTACCCTATTTTGGTTAACCTTTTGCTTTTCCACTGTATTTCACCACCTTTTGAATTTCACTAGCTCTGAGTTTTTTCCTTCTCTGGGCACCATGATGAGATAAAGAATGTGTGAAGATGCAATTTTTGGGGTTGTGGCACTTCGAACAGACCCATGGATCAATCCACTACTGAAATAGACCACTTTGTCACTCCACTTAAAATTCAAGAATAAATTCAACAATTTGAAGTCTTGACCACTACTTATCGTTAAGTGTATTCAGATTCTAAAATTTGAGAAGAATTTCTTAGTAAATCTAAGTTTGTTCATTAAATATTCACAACATTTAACAAATTTAATTTACTTAATTAACTAGTTAACTATAATGATTTAAGTAATAATTATGTTAAATTATATTTATAAAACTTCTTTACAACTTAATCATATATTATTTTAAATTGTATTTCTAACTATTTTTTGGGGTTAACTATCCTACTTTCATTAATTTATATTTCAAAAGATATAATATGTTTGCCTTATGTTGAGTTCTACCATAAGGGAAACAATACCACCAACCAAAAAGATAAAAATTTAGTTTGTAGTGTTGACCCAAAATTGTTTCTCTCTCTATAGTCCATCTAATAAAAAAGAAGACAAGCATTTTGTACATTCATACTAACCACCAAAGACAAGAATGATAGATTATACAAGTTTTTGGCTATAAAAACACGACCTAGTTATGGAATTAAGAAACTAAATAGCATGAGAGTACAAAACATAATGAAAAATATTTAGGAAACTTGAGGCATCATAATTCATCAGAGGACAAATCTGGAGTTGTAGTGGTGCTAGGATCTTGACCAAGATGGTTGCCATTTTTCAGGAGATTTTCAATGTTCCAAAGTCGAGCATCCAAGCTAACCAGGGAGGTAAGAAATAACTTTTCAATGGGATGGGTGTTGTTCAAGAATACAACAATATCATTGTGGTCCTTTTATTTTTCTTAGAGAACCCAACCCAACAACATTATCATCTTCAAATAAACCATAATTGAATATAATTAATGGTTGTGACCACCCCTAAAATTTCTTATGTATAGGAGCTAATCAATGACTATCTCCTATATTTCCAAATTTTATTACACCTATCTGTCATGGATGAATCTTGTTTCAAGGTCATGGATTTTTTCTTGGATATAAGAAAGAGTGGGGGAGTGGAATAAGGTTACAACAAAATGAGCCTAAATTTCTACTTTGGACTCATGATGTAGTCCACAAGAGCCTGTAATATGGGGCACATACTGGTATGATATAACATTCAATGGAGAGGAAATAAAGGCCAAAGAGAGAGGTAAGAAATAACTTTTGGACGAGATGGGTGTTGTTCAAGAATACAAAAATATCATTGTGGTCCTCTTATTTTTCTTAGAGAACCCAACCCAACAACATTATCATCTTCAAATAAACCATAATTGAATAGAATTAATGGTTGTGACCACCCCTAAAATTTCTTGTGTACAGGAGCTAATCAATGACTATCTCCTATATTTCCAAATTTGATTACACCTATCTGTCACGGATGAATCTTGTTTCAATGTCATGGATTTTTTCTTGGATATAAGAAAGAGTGGGGGAGTGGAATAAGGTTACAACAAAATGAGCCTAAATTTCTACTTTGGACTCATGATGTAGTCCACAAGAGCCTCTAATATGGGGCACATACTGGTACGATATAACATTCAATGGAGAGGAAATAAAGACCAAAGAGAAACTACACACCAACAAATGCTAAGAGAAAGTGTTACACGGAGGGACCCACAAAACCAAGAGTATGATAAAGGGAAAGCCATAAATCGAAAAGCAATAGGAAATTAAATGCGGTGGGACAGTATATGCCCAATGTTAGATTTAAACAAATTTAAATCTAAAGGTGGGCATATGCTGCCCCATCGCATTTAATTTCCTATAGCTTACGATTTATTGGTTGCCATGATATATAGTTGAAAATTAACCAACATATAACCTTTTATAAAACAATTATTAAAAAAAAACAAATTGGAGGTACAAAACGAATTTTTGGTTTTATGACATTCACAACAACATTTATTCACATTAAAAAATGCAAGGGTACCCCTAAAGATTTAATCTAATCTAGTGGAAGGGAATTTAAAGTCAAGGTGCGAAGTTGGCAAGTAGAATATTATTCATGGTATAAATATTATGGAATTAATATAAATATGAAATTAAATTATTATATTTTGAAAATTATAGTTTTTTATTAATATAGGTTTTAAAAGAAATTTTTATTATTTTTTGACTATGTTTTTATATATATTTGGTAATAATAATAAATTTAAATTTTATTTTTTAATTGAGGTTAGTTTGGGTGGTTGGGTACATAGTTTTTAACCTCTCCATCTAGGTTCAACTCTTGTAAGTTGACATGTTGATGCTATGGAATAGACTAACTTCATTGCACTCTTAAGTGAATCTATATTCAGGGTTGGCCTAGTACTAGCAACCCTCTCTCTTGCCTTCCAGTTGAGATGGAGGTTGAATTTCTTCCTCACGTGGTACCGAGTGCCCCAAAATTGTCAATTTAGTTTAGCCTAGGTGGTTTGCCAGAATAGATATTATCCTCTCTACCCAGGTTCAAGTCTCGTATGTTGACATGTTTACACTTTTGAATAGATTAAATTGTTGTGCTCTCTCTTGCCTTTGGGTTGAGAGGGGGGTTGAATTTCTTCCCCATAGTCAATTGAATTTAGATTGAGTGGTTGGGCAGAATAAGTGGTCGGGAAAATAGTTGTTGACACTAAATTTTAGTCAATTGAGTTTAGATTGGATGGTTGGGTGGAATAGTTGTTGACACTAAAATTTTAATCAATTGAGTTTCTGTTGGGTGGTTGGGCAAACTAGGTATTCTAGTAACACTAAAATTTTAGTCAATTGAGTTTTTATTGGGTGGTTTGAAAAAATAGTTGTTCTAGTAAGTCGACACGTTGACAATATGGAATAGAGTAACTTTGTTGCACTCTTAAGTGAGACTATATTGTGGGGTAGCCTAGTAGCAAATACTTCTCTTTCCTTCAGAATGAGAACGATGCTGACTTTATTTTTTCTTAACAATAACATTAAATGAAAAAATGTTGATGTTGACATGAAATTTTTCTTTTCAGATAAAATTCCAACATTTTTTAGCAATGAAATTAAAAAAGAAATATCATGACTCCAAAATTCATTAAAATTCCAGTATTTTTTAAAAAAACGTTGAAAATAAAATATCACAACTCCAAAAAACTAAAAAATTCCAAAATTTTCAACCATGGCATTAAAGATAAATATCATAACTACAAAAACATTAAAATTTTAGCATTTTTCAATCATGGTGTTAAAGATAAAATACCATGACTCTGAAAACCTTAAAATTTCAACATTTTTTAGCCATGAAATTAAAAGAAAATATCATGACTATAACAAACTTTATATGTTCAATGTATTTCGAGATCAACAAATAAATAAAACTTTAAAAATAAATACCTAATTTAAAAGGTCATTATAACAAAATTTAAAAATATATTTCTTTTAAAATATTAACGTAAGTCAACTTGACACATTGCAACGAAAACCTAAAAATCAACCATCAAATTGATACATAGTCGATGCATGCTTCACCCATTGTGATGAAAACTTAAAAATCAACTTGATTCATTGTAGCAAAAACTAAACAATCAATTACCAAAGTGAGAAATATTTGGGTCAGGTTGCCAGTTGAACATCAACACAACCCCTACAACAAAAAATAAACAAATCAAAACAAATATTAAAAATAAATAAAATTAAATCATAAGAATATATATATATATATATATATATATATATATATATATAAAAGAATAAATAATATTAATAAATAAATAAATTATATATATATACTTTATTTATTTATTAATATTATTTATTCTTTTAACTATATATATATATATATATATATATATATATATATATATATATATATATATATATATATATATATAGTGCTATCGGCTCTGTGAAATGCAAGGGACGATACTCCAAATACCTTGATAGTGGCCCTTTGGAACCACGCCAGGGTGGGCATCGGTTTCCCCGCAACACTGTCATTATGTTGTGGGTTGATTCCAAGGATAAACTCCCTACCCTGTATAGTACCCTGACGATGGCAGGTCAATTCCGAGAATCGACCCCCCACCCCTATGTGGCGCTGTGACGGTAGCCCTTTAGCAGTCCACAAGGGAAAGAAGCTTGCATTAATGCAAATTTTTTATTTAATTTTGTATATTTTTTCTTTTAATATGTTTCTTAATATTTTTGAATGTTTTGATATTTTTTAATAGTTTTATTTTATTAACTTTTTTTAATAAATTTATATTTTGGGTAATTATTTTTTTAGTATTTAAAAAAAATATATATTTTATTATTGCTTGTTTTTTAATTTATATTATAAATTCATTTTATTATTTTTAATTAGCTTAAATATTTTTTAATAATTTTCTATTAGTATTATTATTAAACATATATATATATATGTATGTGGGGATATATTTCTTTTTCTTTTTCTATTTCTATTCCTATTTCTAGATAAAGGATTTTTTATTTATTATTATTTTTTATAATTATTTTTAAGTTTTTTGTTTTTTAATAAATATGTTTATATATGTTTTTTTAATATTTATTTTAATTGAGTTATATTGTTTCAATTATTTATTTATTTTTAATTTAATTTTTCTTTTTTGCTTTAATTTTTTTTCAATTGATTTTTATACTAAACAATTTATTTATTTTTTTCCTATTTTGTTTTTGTTCATAGTTTTTAAATTGTTTCTAATTTTTTTTTTTAATTAGCAATTTTATATATGAATAGATTTTTTTCATAAAATGAAAATGTCAGAAAATATGTATTTTTTTAATTATATCTATATACAAAATGTGTATTTTGGACAATTGTTCAAAATTATTATTTTTCAATCCCAATTGTTTTATGTATATTGATGTATTAATTAATAATACACCAATATATATATATATAATCTCAACTTCAAAATATTAATATTATTATTTTTGTTTTTAATTATTCAAAAAAAGGAAATTTCATTACAGAAAACATTGCAAAGAGAAATAAAAAACACTAAAAAATATAGACATCTGAGGAAGAAATCAAAGAAGAAAAAGAAGAAAACTTGAAAAATAGTTATATAACCAACATTAAAAGAAATGTGCATACTTAAAAACCTAAGAAAATATTAAGTGTTAAAAATATGCCCCTAAAAAATGTTTATACTTTTCAAAATTCGCATAAAAATCAACAACATTTTCAAAAATATATCCATACTTAATATATCAAAAAATTTGAAGTGTCAAAAATTAGCCAAAAAGAAAGAGTTAGTGTTGTATCAACACTTATCAAAATTGGCATGAAAATCACCAACATTTAAAAAATATATACATATTTAATACATAATAAAATTTAAAGTGTCAAAAATATGTTTAAAAAAAAAGGTGTATTCTAAATCAACGTTTTCCAAAATTAGATGACTTTTTGCAGCCTCTAAAAATAGAGAACTCAGTACAATTACCTTTTGGTTGATAACTGTGTTTGGAATAGTTATTATTCTCCACAGGTAGGTTCACGTCTCATACGATGACATGTTTACATTATGGAATACAGTAACTTTGTTGCACTCTAAAATCAGTTTATATATAGGGTGGACCTAGTACCTCTTTAGATGAAATAAATGCTAAATTTCTTTTATAAATAGTACCAAATACCCAAATTTTTTTCTAGATATATAATATATTTGTTGTTAAAATTATTTATATATCTATAATTTCTTTTATATTTTTAAATTTTTTGTTATCATATAATGTTATGTGATACTATTTCTCTCGATACTACTAAAGCACATCATGCAATCAACCATTAATAATTTTTAATTTTTATGGGTTGTTATTTTTATGGATTGTTATTTAATTGAAAAGCTATATTTAAAGAAAAAAAATTAAGTTAGAGTTGTAAATATAAGTTAATATAATTTTTTAATTATAAATCATTTAAAGCTACATTTTTCTTACAATTCTATGCATGTGGTCATAATCAAAATAAATATAAATGTGTTATTATTATTATAGTAATATAATAAAATGAGCACTTTTTAATATTTCTCATTTTAACTTAGAAATTTAAATTTAAATTTAGATCAATATTGTTAATGCAAATTTAGATTAGTATTGTTAATACATATTTGTTTAATTATAGATATAATTTTTATTATTTTTAAATATAATTATTTTTAACACAAATCTAATCTTGAAATGTATTCATATTAATTATTAGGAATTTGGCACCTTTTGCTAAAGGAAAACAACATACTAGTTCTAAAAAACGTGGTCGGAAGTCACACCAAGAGGTTTTAGAAAACCTCACTGCCAACTATGTTCTTGGCAATTCCTTCACTGTTCGGCAGGAGATTGGAGGCTGGGAACGAGAAACCCATACTGATCCGGAAGATAATGAGGTGGAAGCAGAGATCATGGACTTGATCACTGATCCTGGTAGTACTAGGGCTGTCTAACTTTGTTCCAACAAACTGTCCATACTTACTGGATAGTCAAATTTCTTTTGGCTAAGGCAATGCAGATTTTTCCTCCTAATCAAGCAAGGATTGAGCCACAAATTGTGGATTTGCTTCAGGATATTCATAACTAGTTGAATCACATAAAAATTACTCAGTATTAGGCTACTGATCATATCAGTAGAGGCCGAATGGAAAAACAACTTCAGCAGTTGCAGCAAGTGGATATGCCTGGTTCCACAGTGAAGGATCCTGCACCTGTTTCTTCCTCTAATGGCTAGTTTTTATTACAATTTTCTCATGATTTTTAGATGCATTTTGGTTTTTTGTATGGACATCTTTTAATTCCTCAACTTGTAGATAATTGCGTAATAGGGCAGTTAGCTAAGGAGACTCACGGACGAATGAAACAATTTCAATTTTGGCTTGCTTTTAATGCTTTAAGGTGGCCAACAAACCTGGTTTCCTACGGGCAGGTTGAGGCCACACTCTAGATTTATTTTTTGTAACCTCCTTTCAAATTATAAATAGAAAATAGCGAGGTACTACCAAATTTACAAATATATATATATATATATATATATATATATATATATATATATATATATATATATATATATATATATATATATATATATATATATATATATATATATATATAGGAATTTGGCTTCTATGATACATAAATTGTGAGTAAACTTTTTCAGTAAAAATCGCATCAAAGTGAATTTGGTCGACCCGTTGCGAATGCCAGTGTGGTTCCAGTGTGGTTCATCATCTTGTCTATCATGAACCACACTGGCTGGTTCCAAACACGTCGATTTGATGTGATTTTTACCAAAATATTTTACTCACATATTGATATTAAATTATAAAATAGTTTTAAATATAACTATAAAATATATAAAACATAAAAAATTCTACCTTTATATATACGTAAAATCTATATAATTTAAATAGAGTGAGCCTTTCCCAAATTCCCTAAATAAAATTATGGAAAAATAAATATATTTTTGTGAATATAATCATTATTAAAGATATTTTGGTTAGATATTTATCATACATAATTTAAAAGTTTCAATATATGATGATTGATTCACTTTATAAGTTACATTGGATTTTTTTGTGAGATAAAGAAATTTGCTTAGTGTCTTATTTGATAAAAATCAAAAGAAAAATATAATTTGTTTTTACTCAAAATTTCTCAATAATATAAAAATCATGCATTCACATTAAGAGTCACATTGGTTTCTTTGATAGATGACGAAATTTACTCATTGTATTATTTGAACAAAATAAAAATTTAAATACAATTTTTTTCTATTTAAATTTTTGAAATTATATATATATATATGGATGGAAAACAAATATCTTTTACAATATATTTTCTTTATATAATCATTAATAAAAACAATTAATTTCTCTTTTAAATATTTCACATACATTGCTCAATCATTGATATATTTTAAGAATCATAAATTAGTTTCTTTTAGGATGAAGAAAATTGCTCAATTGTTTACAGAAAAATCAAAATTAAAATACAATGTATTTATCCAAATTCTTTTAATAAATAAATAAATAAATAGAAAACATAAAAATAAAGATTATTTTACTAAATAACTTTTCTATAAATAAAAATTTTTCCCTAAATATTTGATATATATAACCTAATATTTTCCATATATAATCTTTGATTATTTTAAGAATCACAATGGTTTTTTTTTAAATGAATAAATTTGATAGATTTTTTATTATAGAAATATTAAAATAACTAAATGCAAACCAATTTATAAGTGTGGAAATATTAAAATAACCAAAGCAAACCAATTTATAAGTGTGGAAGTATACCTATTGGGTTATCAAACCAATTCATAAGTGTGGAGATATACATATCTGGTGGTATACCTATTGGGCTACCATGTTATCTAGATTAGAGTGTAGATTTTTTATTTAGTTAATTATATGGAAGTTAACTCTTACAAATTATGTCAGTTTTTAAATTATAATATTTTGTTATTTAAATAGAAAATTTAAATGGAAAATTGTATTTATAAGTTATGCAAATGTGAAAGTGGTTTTTTAAATATATAAATGACTTTAATATTTTGAAAATTAGAAAAAAAAAGAAATTTGTATTTATAAGTTATGCAAATGTGAAAGAGGCTTTTCACTTATTTAATGGTTAATAAGAGTACTCAAATTAAAAAAAAATTAACTTTTTGAATTATAATGTTTTTTTATTTAATTTGAAAATTTAAATGTAAAAGTAAATTTAATATTTTTAAAATATATATAATATTTAAATTATACCAACACAACTTGAAATTAAAATTATAATATAATTTTCCTAATTGCCATGTAAACTTTCAATAAAATTAAATGAAATTTCTATCCAGCCTAAGGGAAACAAAAGTCTCCTGGAGGAATCAACTAAGTGATTGGTAGAATTTCTGATCTCCTGGAGGAACCGGCTAAGTGATCTGGTAGAATTTCTGAGTGTCTTGGAAAGAAAGAACTAAAATATTTAAAAATGACATCATTTTTTAAAAATCTGATATGATTGGAATTCGAAGACAAAAAAACTAAATTATTTAAAATTTACAATTTGACGTGATTGATTATATAAATGCGAGGTTTATATTCATAAAAAAAATAGATTTGTGGTGGGCTGGGAGTTGAAGATAATAATATAATATAAGTTTCCTAGGAAAATTAGGAAGCCTCGTTTTAAATAATTGATTTACTGAACTGCATATTCCCCAATATAATTACATTACTATGAATAGCAGCAGATTTTGACTGTCTACAAAACGATATATATGAAAACAGAAATGCTCCAGACTTATGACAGTTGGTGCCCATTGACCAGCTCTTTATTACAATATTTTAGAGCTGTTATAAAGGCAAGGTGAGACCTTTGCATGCCAGGGCCAAATTCAGTGAAAATGCTAAAACCCATGTTAGAAGAAAACTGATAAAAGTAGCAGCACTCATGATGGATGGAGATGGCCATTAAATTTGAATGGAGGAAAAGGGAAAATAGAGGTTTGGTGGTTTATAGCTGCTGTGGGGAGGGTAAACCTTGAATTAAGCATTTTTAATGATAAGGCAGTTGGGAAAGGGTACTCCCCCTGAACATTGGCATTGGGGAAGGAAGCACACCCAATGCGTGTGATATGGGCAAAAGATAGAGACAGATTGCTTGAAAGCATGCAAGGATGAGTTAGATATGTGTTGTCTTTGACTGCAAGTGAAAGTGACAACACACACACTTTCCTTCCAGGCATGTGTTGTTCCGTTCAAAAGCTAAAGGGTGAAATATTGGAGTATGGCGGGATATTAATTTTGGTGGTCGCAGAAATATCTTGTGGCAGTGATAATAAGTGCGTGCTGGTCTGGATAGGGACTGCTCGTAGGCACTTGCAGGCTCTGTGGTGGAACGCATAAACCACGGCATCGTCATACAATATAAATACCTATCGACATCATCGTCCATGGCAGAATCTAGCTCAATCTGGCCCCTTCTGCTTTAATTTCTCTTTCATCCAACGGTCAGAAATGTTGGTCCCTAATTATTTCTCTAACCATGCGGTTTAAGATAGATATCCATTTGTTCACCCAGTTTTGGATGTTTAAGATAGATATCTATGTGTTCACCAACTTTTGGATAAACTATGTTAAATTACTCTTATATGTTAAGTCAGTAGTTTAATTCGCAGCCCTATAACTTTATAGTTACCAGTTGCCCTATAACTCTTCAACTCTATAGTTACCAGTTTAATTTGCTTTACTCCTATAGGTTAAGTCACCAGTTTAATTAGCAGCCCTATAACCCTAACCCTATAAGCACTAGTTTAATTTGCAGCCCTATTCCAGTGTTATTATTCTGGAACATTAGGAAGAAGTTTAGATTGACCATTGCCTAACTTACACAAAAGAAGAAGATGATGATAGATAATCCATCTGGCCCCTTGTGCTTTAATTTCACTTTCATCCAACGGTCAGAAATGTTGGTCAGAAATGTTGATCCTAATTATTTGTCTAAGAAATCTCCTAGGGGTTAAGATAGTTTTTCTGCTGGCCATGAGTATGAATGAGACAGGACAGACTTTAGCCTTGAAGCCCACATACCTATAGACCTAATTACCTATTATTAATTAATTATCGAAGTTGGGTAGGTGCTTGGAGATTAGTACTAGATTCGTTTTGTTTTGCTGCAGATGCTCTCTTTTCTTCCTTTTTCATCCAGTACAATTGCCTCTGCCTAGTTTCGTCCCTAGCGTTGTCTAGGTTTTTCGTTTCAACGCGTATTTTTTTTTATCTGTGGTCATTTTTTCTTCAATCGAAATTGTCTCTCAGCCCAGCTGGGCTGCTGTAGTTTGATCAGCTGCTGTGAAATTATATCGGGGGGAGCAGTGGGGAATATTGGTCGCTAGGGTTTTCAGATCCGATGGAGGAGATTTGAGTAGCTTGCCGGTCCAATTTCCCTTTTAGCAAAACCTAGGTGTGTATAAAATAAACAAGTGTTGAAACATTTACAGCAAAGTTGTTAGTGGACTTTTGTCAAAAGCCACAACTGCTCAGCAAGGGCTTGCAGAATCAGCACCACAGGTACTTTCATAAAAGTGAATATTTTTTTTGCAGATTATGGAATGCAGAAAGGATTGCGCTGAAGCTTTCTTGACCGAGTGATAGGGCTAATTTGAGTGTCCATACTTAATGCAGAAAATGAAAGCTTGAAATGGGCATGGTGTCATTGGTATCATACAAACAAATTTCTAAATGTACAGTTACAAGATCTCATTTGTACTGGCCTCTTCTTGGTAGTATAGTATAGTATAGTTAGTTACTACCTAGTTTGTAACAGTATTGACCAATTTATGAATTGTGTGTATAGATGCATTCTGTGGAAGGACTGCAATAACTTATATGTGGTTCTAGGGTTTCCCGATTTGGGGCAATGGAAAAAGGGTTTGAGGGCATAACTAGACAGATTTGGAGTTACTTCTTGTTTATGGAGTATTAGTGCAGGTGGAGGAGCTTAGCTTCTTCCTCCCTGGCATGTGCAGCCACTGTCATCTGAGGCTGGTTCTTGGACGTACATAGAAAAAAAAGGAGAGAAAGAAAGAAGTGAGAACCAAACAGAGACAATTTAGTCCCGTTGTCATTGACTGCAGCAGCTTATCTGCAATGAATGTGCTGAAAATTTCATTGCAATGCTCGTCAGATTATACGGACATTATATCAGAAATTGCTGCTGCAGCAGCTGGGGAGGTGAAGGTACACTGGCCAGGAAGCGTACAGGTTAAAGTTGCCCACAGCCAAAACGCTGAAAAGTTTTTTCAGGATTAGATGCTCACAGACCATTGATGCCACTCGGGATCAGGAGGGAATTGTGGTGTATGGATTGCAGAAACAAGAGTAGATACAGAAAGGAATATTTTCAAATAAAAAGTGGCTGTGGTAAGGCTGCAACGCAAGGTAAAGTTGTTTCAAAGTGACATGGTATATATGTATAGAGAAAGAAAGTGCAAGGGTTCGAAAAGAAATTACACCCATAAGGATCTACAATAGGTTGGGACTGAAGAGCTGGAATATAGAGGTTCAAAATTGGGTTTGGCAGAGCTAGATTTTGACTTCAAAACGGCTGTTCACAGTGGGAGCGTTGAATCAGAACAGAAAACAAAGAACGGACTGCATTGTAGTCTGGTGACTCTGCAATCCAACTTGCCAATTAGGTCTGAGAGAGAAGAAGAATTGCAAGGTTCTTGGAAAGTGGCAGATGAGAGTCGGATGAATAATATTGCTGTCGAGGCGCAGAAGCGCAAGGCGGATCAGGAATTAGCAGAGAGAACTAGGCCTCAGGCGCAGCACATATCAATTAGGGGTTCAGATGCAGGAACCCAATACAGGCTGAGGCCAGGTTTGGGTCACGATTCGAGAATTGTACGAGTTTCACGTTCTTCTGGGGGCAAGGATCGCCACAGCAAAGTCCTGACTGCAAAGGGTCTGCGAGACAGGAGGGTAAGGTTGTCTGTTTCCACAGCAATTCAATTCTATGACCTGCAAGACAGGCTAGGGTTTGATCAGCCCAGTAAGGCTGTGGAGTGGCTAATTAAGGCTGCAGCAGATGCCATAGATGAGTTGCCCGTACTCAATACACATGATTTTCAAAGCGCTCTGTCCAATGTTTCCCCATCTCTGCATCCACATCCTCCAGGTAATTCGAATCTGGGCGATAACGAGGCAGCAACTATAAATGTTTTTGCCGAATCTCCATCCATCCATGGAATTTCATCAGCTAATGATTCCCAGTCGAGTAGAGAAGGAGGGCTAATGAATGAAGGACAATGTGAGATACAGGCTGCAGCACAAACAGCCCTTATTGGGAAGAGCAGCAGCAGCACTTCAGAAGGCAGCAGAGGGGCAGATACACCCTCAGGTTTATCCTTGTCTCGTTCAGAATCCCGAGTAAAAGCCAGAGAAAGGGCCAAAGAAAGAGCTAAGGGAAAAATTTCTGCCAATGACACACAACAAAATCAGAATCAGGATAACAAAGGGGGGTCCTGCCATTCTTTTACAGGTCTATTGAACAACGCAGGTCATGTTAATGCATTGGAAAATCATTCTAGAAGCACAACAGAAGATGATGATGCTGTGCTACTTCATAAACGCCAGAGACTAGGGGGCTTATCAATCAGCTCAAGAAGCAATGAAATGCAGCATGAGCAATCTCATGATCCTCATCACCACCATCATCATCATCCTTCCCAAGTTCATGAAAATGATTCATTCCATGATCCTCAACAACTTCTCCACATGGGCAACTTAGGTTTGTGCTCCACACTCATGCACCTGGCCCCCTCTGTTCAGAGCTTCTCCTTTCCAAATTCTGTTGCTGCTGCTATTTTCAGCCCTATTAGTCTTCAGAGAAATGAGATGGCCAAGTCCATTTCTCCTTTCTGTATTTCTCAGGATCAACAGAAGCATCTTCCTGGCAACATAGCAGCCTTCACATCTAACCCTGGCCTGCATAATAATTCATTTCTGCTAGCTGTTGACCAAAATGAAATACAGGAGCAGATGCAGGTTCCTGCTATAACTAATGATCATATGATCAACTTCTCTGTGCCAGGGATCTCTGCCAGGGAGACCCTTCAGTCCAATTCTTACAATATGAGCTACATGCCATTACACCATATGCAAAGGATTCAGCCAACCCATCAAACCACAGCCCTAGACGAGAGTCATCTGCAAGGTTTTGATACTGTCCCGCGTATGATGGGAAGGCCAATCCAGGATGTTGGAATTCAAGGATCAAGGAATTCAGCTTCAAAGGGGGACATGAAGCAAGAGCATCAGTACAACTAAATTCCATGGTATGAGTTCCCTAACCTATTGAAATATTTATTGTATGCATATTTTTATGGTTTTTCCAATATATTCAGTAGTTATATATACAAAGATAGAGAATATACAGTATTTTAATTTGCTTGCAAGATACTTTACCAGTCAGGCATTCTGCAGAGATGGAAAATATTGTAGAGTACTTAGTTAAGTTACTTGCAAGCTACTTTACTAGTCAGGATATTTGCTTATAACATTTATCTCCTATCAAATTTCGTTATCGCTTAAAATATATCACTAGCTGTCAAATATTTTCTTGCAATATGATTTACTGGTCAGTCATTCTGCTTATAAGATTGATCTCCAAACATTCTTTCATCTTGCCAACCACAGGATATGAAGTGCATAATATTTAAAATATATTTATAGTATATTTAAAATATCTTTTAATTTATTAAACTGTCAGTATATATTTTAACATATATTACAATATTGCCAACCACAAGATACTTACCTATATCTATGTATTTAACTCAGTCAAATCCATATTACTTGAATGCATTTATCCATTTAATGGATTCTAAAGTATATAATACTTATATCTACGTAATATCTTTTGGGTGTACAATGCTTATCCATATCTATCTTTCCTATGAAACTGTATACATCTTAATATATATTGCAGCACTACTAAATGCACACTATCTGCTTATAGAGATGCAATACTTCTAGGTGCATGGAGTTTTGTTTTGACAGTTTTTCTCATCATTGCATCTTTTCCAACTTGTGCTTTTCTGAGAATTTATTTTTAATCATAGGTTATCAACCTAACCCGAATGATGTCCAAGTTCGAATTCAGCATTAAAATTGAGGATGTGAAAATTTGAAATATGTGTGTGCTGAGGTTTGCTATTATATCGAAATTCTAGATATTAATAAACTTCTAATTGGCTGTTAATTCTATATTCACAGGGTGACATTTATTTGAAGTAATAGTTTATCAAAAATTAGGTATTAACTTTTAGGATGTAGAAGTTTGAAATAAGTTTGTATTAAGGTTTGCCATTCTAGACATGTTAATATTTAATCCAAATAATCCATTACGGATACCAGAAGCGCAGTGGTTAGTATTACTTAGCACAACAAGAAGCGCGTTGGATCTTTGTCCTTGATGAAGTTTTTAAATTCATTACAGAAGTCTAACTGTGGATACGAGCTGAGAAAATTGATAATTTAAACCCAGTTTGCTTCAATACTTGCGAATAGCTCCAATGACAAAAATTCCATGACAGGTTTATCTAGAACAGCTCGCAGCTTCTTTACACGTCGCCAACATAGGCTCCATCCCGTTCTCATACCTGATTGATATTTATATTGAGATTATGCCTCGTTTTCGAGGACAAAAAGGCAATCGAATATTAATAGTAATGTCAACCATTTATCCTGTTACATTCAATTAAGCATTCTCTATAGCACGATGACAGTTTACGTGGTCCTTTCCATGAGACATTTTGCATGCCTTGATATTAAATAAAGACTATAACAAAGGCCCATTCCGGCCAGGTTTAGCTAAAACAACTAGATAATCCCTTTAAAATTTTCTAGTAACTATATTATAACCATTTTATTTACAAGCTGACATTATACTATCTATAATAATTCTTTTATTGTTTTGATCGATTAAAAATGTTTGAAAGGTGTGTATTGTGCCCATTCTACTCCGGTTTAGCTAAAACAACTAGATAATCTTTTTAAAATTTCTAATAACTATATAATAATCATTTTATTTACAAGCTGACATTATGCTATTTATAATATTTTTTTATTATTTTGATAAATTAAAAATGTTGAAAGCTGCCCATTTTAGCGAGGCTTAGCTAAAACAACTAGATAATCCCTTTAAAATTTCTAATAACCATATTATAATCATTTTATTTACAAGCTGACACTATACTATCTATAATAATTTTTTTTATTGTTTTCATCCATTAAAAATGTTTGAAAGGTGTCTATTGTTAATGGTTATTAAATTATTATTGTTTTTTTTTCACTTTTAATGGTGTAGGGAAGGTATCAACATCAAAACTTACAGAGAGATAATCCATCTTGATAATAATTTAACTTTGGTTTATTTAATTACTAAGTTTTAATAAAATATGATATTAATATTAATATAATATATTATATAATATGAATGTAGTGATTATTGCATTATTAATGTTGATATAATTTATTATTTAAAATGAATGTGATGATTATTGCAATTTTAATATTAGTAATAACAATAAATGACTTTGCTTTATATAAAAATTTGATACTTACAGGTATGAAAATATATGCCTTTAATTAATTAATTAATTAATTAATTAATTATATATAATATGAATAAAAGAATTAATTTTGTTTCCAATAAAAATAATAAAATGAATGATATAAATTTACTTTTGAATATTTTGTATTAAACAAAAATATTTAATCTAAAAAATTTAAAATGATCATAATCAAAAAATTCTATTATTATTTATAATAATATTTTAATGTTTACATTATATTATAATGTTATTGAAAATAAATTTTAAATTTTAAAATTAATATTTTTAAAAATAAATAAAATTTAAATTATTATTCATTTTAAAAATAAACTTTATTGTAATTATTCAACTATTATAATAATATATGTGTGTATTTATATTTATATATATATATATATATATATATATATATATATATATATATATATATATATATATATATATATATATATATATATATATGCTTAGCAAGATTACTCATCATGTCCAATATATCACTTTAATTAGAGTTGATGTTTTAACAAAGTGCTCAATCACGGTCTATCTAAAATCCATAAACAATTCAATAATATATTTTATACTTATAATATTGACTTAAATAAATAAATTTCATTACCTTAAATGTCTTATATCTATGTTTTTTTTACACATCTAACTATTCTCATTTCACTACTAATCATCTCACTATTCTTATTTATTGATAAGCTTAGCAAAACTACTCATCATGTCTTAACAAAGCACTCAATCACAATCTATCCAAAATCCATAAACAATTCAATAATATATTTGATACCTACAATATTAACTTAAATACATAATCTTCATTACCTTAAATACCATATATCTATGTTTTCTACACATCTCACTATTCTCATTTCAGTAGTAATCATCTCACTATTCTCATCTCACTACTAATCTTTATTTTATTTTTAGATTTTAATATCAAATTTATAATAAATCTATTATTTATTTATTGTCTATTTTTAATAATTTATATATAATTAATATTTTATTTTAAATATATATTTATAATTTTTTAAATATAAAAAATTATAAATTTATATAATCAATATTAATAATAATGTTATTTTTATATTATAATATTTAATTTATAAATAATTTATAATATAAAAATACTAAATATTGGTGGGGAAGTGTGAGTTGATATGATACATCCTTTTCAATTATATATATATATATATATATATATATATATATATATATATATATATATATATATATATATGTTTTTTTTAAATGTGGAGTTGGTAAATTTTATTATTTTATATTAATATTTATTTTCTAATTTTTTTAATATATATGTTTTATAAAAAATATTAATTATATAATTTTTTTAATAAAATATAATTTTTTATTTTAAAAACAATATTAAATTTTTGTATTTATAATTTTGCATTATTATTTTATAATTTTTTTGTAATTTTTTTTTTTTTTTTAAAGAAATTGAAGTTTAAAATTCAATGTGGAATAAAAGTAAATGAACTATACACTATGGTCATCAGATTTGATTTAAGAAATTATTTCTAATTCAATAAAAAGATCTTCTAATTTATCCAAAACTTAATGTGCCAAAGCATGAAATAACAAGCAATTTCTTTCTCTCACTAGAAATAGAGAGTCTTCTAATACACCTTCCTTATAATGATATTTTGAGTTCAATGCATCAAAACTATTAAAACGATTAAAGATTAGTATGCATTACATAATTATAATGTCAATACATTAATTTCAGTCATATATGAAATAAACATGCATTAATAACAATAAAATGATCTTGTCACAAAAAAGAATGCATATCATGATGTTCATTTTTGTGCATATGACACATCATGATGGATAATGGTCATTTATAATTCCATCCTATATATGCACAATGGATAGGTTTTGTCATCAAATGCATATACTCATTGGTTTATTTAATATTATAGTATGTGATAATAAATTGTCACCACATCCCATCATTAAATAACTTAAATCAATGGTGAAATATCTTATACGTTGTCATTTGTATATCATAATAACTAATTACATTCTTTCTCTCTTTAAAACCAATGGTAACTTAACATAGTTTATGGGCTTACATTCTTAAAACAATCAATATTTTAGAGAAAATCAATGAAGATATATTTTGTTATTATATCTCTTAAAAGAAAATGGAATTTTAGAGAGAAAAAAGTAAATGGAATTTTAGAGAGAAAAATTAATTTAGAGAAAGAAATGAGTAAAATATTTAAATCAAACACCAACATCCAAAGGATGTCCCTGATACTAAATGTAAGCTTAAAATTTAATGTGTAATAAAACGAAACTTATCTCTACCTCTAAACATCGTGATTAGATTTGATTTAGGAAACCCTTTCCAATCCAATAGAGGGATCTTCTAATCTGTCTAATACTTAATGCACTAAATGATGGAATCAAAGCCAATTTCTTTCTCTTGATAAAAATAAAGGACCATTCTAATTCACCCATATTTATAATGATATGTTTGTCAAAGATCATTAACTAACTTGGAGTTAATAGAAAGGTTATTTCCGACCATTACCAACACTTTTTTTTTGGTCAAGCTATCTGTAATCCTCCAGGCTTGTTTTATGGCTTGAGAAATCGTGACCTAGGGGCATCTAATCTATCAAAGTCACCAGTGGATCACACGAGGTCTCGGCCACACCAGCCCTAAGGTGACTTAATTTTTTAGCATGTCTCCTTCCCCTAACACAGACACAACCACCCCATGAGATTTGATCTCAGGTCACCTTGCTAATGAGCTAGTAAGACATGGAAACTATTGCCAACACTTAATAGAAAGATACATAACCACACATATATAGATTTGTGACAATTTGAACAACAATTTAAAAAAAAAAAATTCTTAAAAAAAATATTTCATAAATTTTTTGAAATTCATTCGATGTAAAATACTTTGATTATGGATATTTTAAACTTGAAAATCACATGTCTATATAAAAATCAAATTTACAAATTTATTTTAAAATACAGTACTTTTAATTTTTGATTTTTTAATATTTCTATTTTTAAAGATTTTAAAATTTTAAATATATCAATTTTAATTGATTTTATCATTTCTTTATTTTTTTATATTTTAACATTTTTATATATTTTTTATTCAATTTGTGTTACCTTTTAATATCATATTACATCACTCTTCCCCTAAGAAAAATACCCAACATTATATTTTCTTCCTTTCTCAATTTACATTTCAGGATTGTACACTGGTTTTTGTTTCTTGCCTTTTCTCTTCTAAACATCTATCCAACCCAAGGGATTTTCAAGAAAATATGGAGAAGAGAGAACAACTTCCTTTTCTTGAGACACTTCCATAGTGGAGTGCTCTAAAATATTTGTTGCATCCTTGTCACGATATGAGTGATCTGATTCATGGATGCGTTTGCTACTACTCTTTGAAGATAACAAAATCATGGTTGAATCTTGTGTCATAGTAATGTAAGGGTGAGCTTCCTCACCTGAGGGTAGAGATGACATATCATGAATCTGAGCTAAGTCTGAAGGAACAATGTTGAAATTAGGTGACTTCCAATTCTTATGAGTTATTCGGCCCATGAGCCGCAATAGACTTCGATCCTTTGGTTCCTTTTGGATCTTGACATCCACGATTCTTCTTCTTAGCATCCAAGTGGGAATATGAACCATGTGAATATAGGCAGTCATTTTTTAGGTGGTCACGTTGCTGAGAAGTCTTGCAATAAAAATTCATATTTTTACAATCCATCGGTTTCGAATAAACCCTACCTCTCCATTTAAGGAGGATTTTTTTTAGAAAGTTTTTATTGACGTCCACTTCAACACATATGTGAAAAAATGTGATAATTCCTTTTGCAATCCTATCAAAGTCAATTTGATGAAGCGGTCTAGTAAGTTTCTCACATCTTCTAAGATAGTTGGATGTGTCCTATGGTTGCGAAAAATGGGGAGCCTTACCCATACTGGAGTTACCATAGTTGACATAGATAGAGGATTAAAACTCAAAAACTAAGGTTGAGAGGAGAGGGTGACCCAGCCTCAAAACCAATGTCCCTAATCAGAAAAATTTTGTTAGTCCTCCAACTTATGAAAAAGCACAAGAAAAAATATGTTTTTAGCATAAATGTGTCTCAACATCTTGAGACCAATTTTTCTGTACCTACTCGTGAAGATTCGAAGATGTAAGCCAAAAACCATGGAAATGACATATAATTATTTTTTGTTCATAATCTATCATTATGAATCTGCATGTAATATTAACAACTTGGAGAGAAAGGCTTTTAGTTCTTTGTTCCACGATGAATGTAGGTCCAGAGAGATATCTAGGGTTTGGAGAAGATGGTCCCAATTTTAGAACATCCTTAAATGATATAGGTGGGAGTTGAGGAGGATGCACCCCCCATTGGCTCCACCTCAAATTCTTGCTATAATCTGAATCAAGGAATCCTTGGTTATGTCGTGTTCTCTAATCTTGAAGCTGTCGACCTATATGAATGATCTAAAAACATCCTTGAGGAATTTGAACCTCATTTTATATCTTCATCACAAGAGAGGAGACAAGATCTGATTTTGTAACCTACAGAAAACAAAAAAAACCCCCTAAAATTGATTTCACCAAAATCGTTAAAATTCCATATCTGTAGTAGAAAAATCATCTTGGGCTCAGCACAAACCCAACAAAAGAGAGGGCCTTAAGATCTAAGCATACAAAGAATCTGTCAAGATGACTCCATGCATTTTCTAGTATCAACTCCCATGCGTTTGCTAGGATAAACTCCCATGCGTTTACTAGGATCGAGCCCTCTTCATTTTACCAAGAGTAAGGAGCGGCTCATGCAAGTTTCTACTTGCCACACTCATTGATTCAAGGTTTTATTGAGCTAAAATGTAAGCCTCCAGCACCTTTTTGACCCTCAAGAAATATATCTGGCATCGAGTCAAGCTTCTAATGGAATTTTTGTTACTGGCCTTCTCCTCGCCATCAATGGTGACAATGCCACTCACAGGAGCTCTGAATCGCAAGAACAAAATCAACTAGCAGTTAAGTAGGTCATTCCTAACAAGTTTCCAAGATTTTTGGCTAGATCCTGAGGGACATGCTGCAGATTAGGGATAGCATGGTGGAGATATCACATCTAAATATAGAGAGCTACAGTTACAGAGCTCGCAACCATGATTGAGAGAAAATTAAATTTATAATATTAATTCTTTTCAATTTTTACAATATTTTTCCTCGATTGAGGTGTTAGGTGTACCGAGAAAGAAGTGACGTGGAATGAGGCCATGTGGGCTACATGGTGAGACCATGATGACACGCGGTAAGAGATGTGGGTGGATTTTATCATGCCGTATAATGAAGGCATTAAATGCGAATGGAAGAATACCCATGTTGTCAAACAGGTTTTGGGGAAAGCGTCAGCGCAGGAGGAAGAAAAGAAAAAATAAGGATGGTAAGTAATGCCCTCCACAGATGTCCATTGAGCAGGTAGTCAAATAGAAGGTTGGTGAGCAGGCGAATGAATTGGTACAAGCTATGTGTCACCTCCCTGGGTATGTTCTTAGTCTCCTTATCAGTATGACTATCTTTGCAGTGAAAGAAGGCCTTTGTCCGTTGGTTCCATTTCTTTTCTCTACGTTTGGAGTGGAAGAGATTTACCCTGGTTTTAATAAGATGTATGTTTATCGAGATGGTCTATTGAATTTTTCATGACATGTTATGGTTGTTAGGCCATGGACATTTGGCAGTTATGGGTACTCGGTTTTAAGTTTGCATGGAAGTTATGTTTTGGTCTGTCTCCATGGTTTCAGGTTCACTTGCATATTATTTTTTGTTCTCGCTAGTCATGTTAATTCTAAAATTTTGGGCATGAAGAATGTAGGCGAGGTGGCAGGAGAAAGTTTGGGGGAAACCATGAATCTCGACTTTTCTTGTTTTTTAAATTTATTGAATGACCTTGCATGTTTCGTAATTAGCCTTGCATGTCAATATTATAGAGGTTTTTATCAATTCTAGGACCTTGCTTGTCAAATTGTCATCTTAGTATACCTAATTCATAGTTCTGGAAGTCAAATTATGAGCCTTGTATCTCAATTTCACCGCATAAACATCAATTTTTTGAATTATACTGGTCATGGACATAGTGATGTAGGTTAATCTCTTTGCTTTGTTTTCCAATTCCATAGTTCAACACACCAATTTCATGAAATTGCATGCATGGAATATAACGATACTTTGGGGGGTAGAGTTATGTATGGAAATACCGATAGCATCAGAGGAAAATTTCATGGTAAACTAAACTTCGAGCTGGTTTTTGGGAGGCCTAATTCTATTACCGCACACGGGGAGGGTTCCTTCTTTGGTTGCATATGTGAATCTGATCAAGTTTCTTTCTCGAGTTGCATGTGTGAAGCTTATCAGGTTGTGTTTTGGGGTCACTGTTTGGTCTATGCCCCAGTGTTTGTGGTGAATGGGAACATTTCGTTGCTGCATGGCTTGTTCCTGCATGTTAAGAATGTAACTCCTTTGTGGAAGGGTAAGGCTCCTTTATGGGTCCCTGTTATAGAAAATGAAAGCAACAAGAGTTTTACAACCATCTCAGGTCAGTCCAATGAGCTGTCATGGTTTGCAAATTTTATAATGCTCAGGGAGAAAAGAAGAGGGGCAGATGAATCTCGAGAAACAATTAAGATTGGGGTGGTGACCCTCAATAAGCAGGATATTATCTTTTGTTTTCCTACTAAATTTAATATTACAATTATGTTTCCTTCTACAGGTATTCTTAGTACCTCTACATGTTTTCTTAAAACCCTGGTGTGGCTCAAGAAGACAATTCATTTCCTGGTTGAACATCACCAAGCCAAAATGGTGAAATAAAGGAAAGGAAATCTACGAAAAAATGGTTAAGGATAAAGGAAAGCCAGATAAAGGAAAGTCAAAAGCGAGGCCAAGTAAGAGGGGAAGGAAGTCTGGGAAGGAAATAATGGATAACCTTTTCCATGCCTACGGGGTAGGTACACATGGCCACGTGAAATCTTTGATTTCAGGATGGGAGCAAGATCAAAAAACAAAAGTGGAAGAAGACATCTCTGATGAAGAGATGGAGATGCTGACGGACCCAAGGAATGCCAAGGGCAGACTCTCTTTATTTAAACAATCCATCCATGTATACTGGACAATGAAATGCTTATTGGCCAAGGGCATTGTTAATGTTCAAGAAATAAGTGGAGATCCGAAAGCAACCTCTAATCTTGCTGAAATGCGCAGGGGCATCCAAGAAATCCATCTCTTGCAACACCACCAGAATGTTCACCATGGCTTAATGGAACATCAGCTGCAGAGTATGAACCAAGTCGACATGCCCGAGTCAAGCATTAAAGACCCGACATCCATCGAGTCATCATATGACTAAGTTTTATGGTTCCTTGTTTTTGTTTTGGGATGAAAAGTACAAATAGCATTCACTTTTTCATTAAGTCTTTAGATATCGTAGATATTGTATACAATAGACCTGTTAAGGTAGCTAGAGACAGATTTAAACTTTATTAGTTTTGGTTGGCCTATAACTCTTTGAGGTGGCCAACGGACCTAATTTCCTACGGGAAGTTCAAGCCATCTAGTATATATTATGATTGTAATTTGGTATTTTGATCTAATGAATGAATAAAAAGGCACTACCAAACTTACCAAAAAAAAAAAAAATACAATATTTTAAAATACTACATATACTAATTTTATTTTGTTTTTTTTCCATTCACTATCTTATATATATAATTCACAGGGTAACCATTTACATAGATGTTAAAATAAAATTTTATATATTTCAATATAAATTACCAATTCAATTTAACATGTTTAATAAGTGAAAAATTCTAAATATTTAATTATTTCAATAATATTTTAAAGTTTGATTGCTTTCATTGTTTTTTAAAATTCCAAATCACCTCAACTTTCTTTTTTTTAAGGAACAATAGTGTTTTACGATTTTTAACGGAAGAATCAATACTAATTTTTTTCATTATTTCCAAAATCGAACTACCTCTATTGGACAGGTGCAATAGCTAACGCTTTCAAATTCACGCACTTAATTTGACATGTATCAGAACAGGGATCGAACTTTACAATGTTAAGCAATTTGCCATGTATCAAAACAGGGATCAAACTTTACGACGTTAAGCTCTTTAGTCAACGGAGGAGAGTTTTACTTTCTTAGATTTAGATTTGATCTCCCGTTTATATTTAACGAACATCTACACTATAGTGTTGATACATGGAGAATTTATGAAGAAAGCACATACAATTCAATATCAAAATCATTATCTACGTTTCACAATGAAGTTTTGAGTAAGAAGTTAATAAGACCTCAATAAATCAATGGAGAAATAATTAAGACATTAAGAACATAAACATCAAAATAAGAATATTTATGATATTAATCATTCACATTCTCCACCATAAAAATATGAGTGTTCCTCGATTTTACTCTTGGTGTGTAGATTTACAAAAGGTTTAATTGTTTTTATTATAAAGAAGGGAAATATTTATTGCGAAATAATTTATAAGTAAAGTTTAAAAGTTATCATTTATATTATGTAGTTTTTTATATTATCTAGTTTTTTAATTGATTTTAGTAAGGTATATGAAGCAAAAAATGAAAATATCTTTCTTTGCGAAGGTTGAATGCTTGATTTAGGCTCTCTTTGAATTCAACCCAAAACAACTTTATTTTTCACTTCCTTTCATTATTTCTAAGAAAGAGAAAGAAATATAGGCGTGGCACTTTGATAGATGTAGGGGTGGCAATTTGTCATAGATTATCAGTCTCAGTCTCAATAAATTTCATTGTAAAATATAACTATTTATTATTATAAATTAATGATTTCTTAGACGGTTTTAAAGTTTATAAATATTTTACCAAGATGAACTTAGTAATAAGCTATTAGCAAGTTCAAATGAACCTTAGTGACACTTGGAAAAATTCATTTTCAAGACTAAGCTTGGCTAGAATGAATTGTTTGTGATAAAATGAATTATTTGTGATGTCACTTGGCCTAACCAATCCTCTTGATACATTCATGCAACTCATTAATGATATCTTCTATCCACATCTTGAATGTTTTATTGTAATTTATCTTGATGTCATTCTCATTTTCGGTCAAATATGGGATGAGCACCTACAACATGTGTTCTTGGTGTCATAGCTACTTTGAACCCACAAATTGAAAATCAAGCATGGGGTGTTTTATTTTTTTTGGACCTCCATTATTATCTAACATTTATTATTAATGATATTGGGATATGTTCCAATCATGCCAAAGTCAAAGCACTGCTAAAATAGAAAATCCTCTCTATTGTTGCTACCTTGAATATTTTTCATGGCGGGGTTACTTTTTTATCATTGTTTTATTCCTTACTTATTACACATTTCTTCCCTCTCCATTATGTCTCCAACCAACCTATGTGTTCTTTCTATCCTTTTGTGTCTATAGGAATCGACAACTCGGCCGGGCTTGTCCTCGCATGACATAGGGTCGATAATGACCACTACCAATATAACCTCTAAGTGTCTACGTATGCCCTTTCCATAGACACAGGTAATTCAAGAGGATTTGAACCTTAAATATATTAGTACATAAAACTTCATGATCCTGGCATATTCCGATTGAGCTACCCGCCTGAGGGTTGAATTAACCTATGTGTTGTTGGATAAAAGAAACCAATGAAGTATTTAGAAATAAAAAAAAAATTGTATTTCAACTATACACATTCAAAATTTCCAATATACCTTTGAGATAGATAGTATTTCCTCATAATATGCTAGTAAAACCATACTAAAAAGGGAAGGCCACTTGATGGATTATCACTTTGATACTTTGACAGATGGTAAGGTGAAGTACAACACTAAAAATAAGGAATTATATGTTCATTTAGGCCTTGAATTAATGGTGCCATTACATTATGGACAAGGAAACCATTTTTGATATTGACCATCATTATATAATATTTTTAAATTCTTAGTCTAAAATTCAGGAGTTGTAATGCACTTAACTCCCTTTCTAGGCCATGTTACTACTAAAAGCAACCCATAATACCATTTTTTTCTAAATATTTACATGTATCACACTCGAAATATTCATAAAACTAAGAGTAAATCTCAAAATCATGAATGCAAAATAATTGAACACAAACACAACAAGATCTAACCATATAGAACATGAATTGAACACATGCTTCAAGCAATATAGCATAGCATTCAAACTTTAAATCATACACAATGAGGTACATTTATCCCTTAAATGATTTCACATGACCAAATATGGATGATGGATATTCGACCAAAGCATATAATTTTCTTCTCCAAGTCTCAACTACAAGTCATCATTGAGCTAGGGCTATGCATCCATAAGGATGGGAAATCTCTTATGGGTATATATTATCTAATAACAAAGCCCATTACCTAGTAAAACCATAGTGACATTAATCCTAAAAAAATTCCAATTACCTAGCTCTATTCCCCGTCGATTTTCAAAAGCCAATGGATGATAATTTCTTCTCTACACCATAGTCCCTCAAATGATCTCCATCCTCTCTAACATTCTAGCACAAAACTAGTTGAGAATTTCTCAAGTGTGATCTCTAGGAAAACTAATTGTTATACGACTGCTCACAACAATGTTTATGCAAGCTCCTGGGTAAATATCTCAATGAAAAATCCTCGTAGATAGAAAAACATAGCTATTAGCATAATTACCATATAATACAAGGTATCATAAGCATACTATCATGAGTTCCCACTTTCCCTAGAATTAAACTCCTATATTTTCATTTCTTGCTTCTTGCATTATTCCATACATGTCATTATAGAAAATGTCCCCTTCTTCCACTTGAATTTCCTTTTCCCCATCCATGGTTTCAAGTCTCTTACTCTCCCTAAGGATGATTGTAATGCCAACTAACCCAACACTTACAGGAGTGTACTTACCCGCATGCTTCAATAACTAGTTGAGATTACACTTATACCAACCTGACACATGCATTCGCCAATTGGATTTAATAACTCAAATGGGAATTACATGATAATGAAAATTAAGATAGGAAAATGAATTGGAATTATAGGCATGTGAATTTCCCCATGGATGCACCCTTTTCATGCCCCCTCTCTTATGGAAATATAGCTTCATATGACTCTATCTATAACTATTTTGAATTTGATGGTATGTTTCATTTTATAATTTCCATACACAATGCTTACATATTATATTTCTTGGTCCTCAGTCAATCATAATATATACAATTTACATTGTTAATTTTGGGATAAAAATTGGGGTGTTAAATTCTTCTCCCACTTAATTTTGTACTATCGTTAGTGCACAACACCATAGTAGTATACATGTATACATACACAAAATTTTACATCATAATATTGAATAATTTCATAGTTTATTACTCTTTTATCATTTACAACCAATAATATCTCATTACCCTTCATCCTACATGACCCAAGGAAGTGTACCCCCTTATATGCACAAATATCCCTTATGTTTTCCCACTTCTCTTTTCAGGGTCCATCATGAGATAGATAGGATTTCTGAGCGTTATGGTTACAAGAACTCCAACTACACCCAAAATGGAGTCTTAATGCATATATATATATATATATATACACTTATTTTCTCCAAAATATGAAAAAAAAATATGAGTACTCTTATTGCATAGCCTCCTCATGTTCCCATGTGACATCTTTCGGACCATAGTAGGTCCACTAGACCTTTATAAGGGCTTTGGATCTATCCCTAAGTTCTTTGAATTTCTATTCCAAGATGTGTGTTAGCTCAGCTTGAAAGTCCCATTCATGCTCCACCTATATCATATTTTGAACAATCACATGGTTAGTATTAGGCACACACTTATTCAATGAATGAACACATGAAACAAATTATGAACATGGATGTAGGAAATGAAAGCATATGTGCAATAAATTATATCCTCTCTGAGACGTTTAATGGACTACAACATCATGTTTCCAAATTTCATAAGCTTCCCAATTTCAATGAGCTTATCTCAACCTTTACTTTCAAAAATACGTGCTTGCCCACTTTAACTTCTCTATGTGCCCTACTTTTATCAACATAGCTTTTATGTATGTCTTGTGTGCCCTTTAAATTCTAGCCAATCTTTATCATTTTATCTTCTACTTCTCTTAAAATTTCTTACCCAATAACAATTCTATCTACTAGGATGTCTTACCTCACTCGTGTGTTGCATCTTCGACCATATAAAACTTCAAATGGGATCATTTTAAATATTTCCTAATATCCATTTTTATAGAAAAAATCAGCCAAATGTGGATATTATTCACACTTGGAAGGTTTGCTCGGGACATACATTTTTAACATATCTTCAATTATCTAGTTGGTCCTCTCATTTTTTACTATATGACTCTAGATTACATGTTATGCTAAAATTTAGATTTTTCCCAAATCCTTTAAACAATCCCCTCCAAAAATTAGAAGTGGGATTTAAATCTCTATCAATCACAATTAGTTTAGGTACACTTTGTAGCCTGTAAATATCTTCAATATAAATATTTGCAATATTTTCTACCTTATGAGTTATTTTAACTAGAATAAAATGTTTATCCATTTTAAGCTTATCCACCACTACCATGATAGAATCATGTTTCCTTGTTGACCTTCGCAACTTGGTGATCAAATATATCCTAAATGCCTCTCATTTCCATTTTGGAATGGGAAATGGTTGTATTAATCATACTTGGCTTCCTTGCTTAGTGTTTACATTTTGATATTCCATGTATATGTCTATATAATAATCCATATATTTCTTGATTAGAAGCTATGATTTTCTTCTAGTACCTTGGATGTCAAGTGTATGGAACATTGTGCATTTCCTTCAATACTAGGTTTCCCAACTTCTACAAATTGCGAACATAAGCTTCTTATTGTTACAATTTTCCTCTAGTGCCCTACATGTATAGACTATGGAACATTATCCATTTTCTTCAACACTAATTTTTCAACTTATGGGAAATGGTAACATAATATTTGTTCCTGTTTAAGAGGATCCCATCCTCTTCCAACCTTTAATATTTATATTTTTCTATAAATTAGCCTCATATAAGCTTTCTTTAATTTGCACATAATGTTGGTACGCTATTAGAACAAACAAAATTATGCTCCTTAAATATGAGTTGTACATGGTCATGACTATAACATGTGTTTTGTGCATGGTCCTATTCAGTGCACGAACCATGTTATTATCCTTTCCTTTTATCTACTTTATGTCAGAGCCATACTCATTGAGGAATTATAAAAATATATTTGTCTTGAATTTAAAAATTAGTTGTTCAAACAAATATTTTGGGCTACTATTGTCTATCCTCAACTCAAAAAATTTTCCCATGAGATAATGTCTCCATATTTTTAGTGTATGGACAATAGCTACAAGCTCCAAGTCATGGGTATAATAATTTGATTCATGTTTTTAGGCTTCTTTGATTCATATCAGATATCATGCTCATTTTTGCAAGGACTCCACTGAATCCTTCCTCGAAATCATCTATGCATGTGCTATTAAATCATCATTTGGATCAAAAAATATTTAAAACATGTAAACTAGTTATCCTCACACTTCGTAATCCATTCAAGATTTGTTCCTTTCTATTGCAATGAGGTAATTGGGTGTGAAATATTTTAGATTCCTTTAATGAATATCCTATAGTAACTAGATGGACCCATAAGTGTTCTTACTTCTAAAATATTCTTTAGTCTTGTCCATTATTTGATCTTCTTAATCTTTTTTTGGATCCATTTTTATTCTCTCCTCTTAGATAATGTGGCCCAAATAACATATTTGGTTCTGATAAAAAGTGAAATTTTGTAACTTAGCATACAAAAATCATTTTCTCAATACTTATAGCGCAATCCTCAAATGTTATTAATGCTCCTCCCCTATTTTTGAATAGCTAGGAATATCTTCCAAAATGATAATAAAAAACTTGTTCTAGTAATCTCTAGCCACTCTATTCATTGGGTACATAAAAATAGGTACATTTTTCAACAAAAATATAATCAATACAAACTCATAATTACGATATCTTATTTGAAAAGTAGTCCTGTTAGTATCTTATTCTCTTGTTTTGAATTGATGGTGATTTGACCTCGGGTCAATCCTAGAAAATATACTTTCTCCTTTCAGTTAATCAAAAGGTTCTTCAACTCTTTTCATGGGGTAGTATTATTTATAGTGACCTTATTTCAGTTATATAAATTCAATTCAAAACCTCATAATTCCATGTTTATTCTTCACAAAAACCACTAGGGTACCCCAAGCTAAAACACTTGGGCATATGTATCCCTTCTTAAAAACAAATTAGCTACATTTTCAATTCTTTTAGCTCTAGTTTTCTCATTTTGTAGGGAGTTTTGGACATTGGGGAAACTCCATTCATCAAGTAAATAGATAGGATAATATAAGGTAAGGTAATTATATTAATTTCAAATAAATGACCACAAGAGTAGGTCAATAGGTTTGTTGAACATAATGATGTTGACACAAATAAGAGTAGCAAAAGGAATCTTATACAAAGAAAAATATCAATGTAGAAATGTAATCTTTATATTCAAAACATGGAAAACCATTGACTCTAATTATGGACCACTACAAAGATGAGCTAGGGACTAGGTCATGATCTAGAAGATCTAGATCTATCTCTCTTAACACTCGAGGTTGAATAAAGAAAACCAAAAATAGAATGGTTTTGTAAGGGATATTTAGGGGAATATATATACCCTTTAATAAATTATTGTTGAAAAGTAACTTATTGTTGGTGACTAGGTGATATTTTCTTCCTATTGGTAAGGGAATGGTCCCATACTTTTTCACCAATCTAGATTTTGAGGAAATGTTTTTGTCATTCTATCTCCGAGTGCCCTTAACTAATAGTAGCAATGAAAATAAAGATGTCATCCATGGACAAGAATTCATTTAGGAGGAGACTATATGATGTGGGCATGAAGATTGAGGGTCTATTACATCTAAATAGATAAACATCATTGGGTTGAATATTGGAAGAAATTTAAAATGGTTTATATGAAAATGAATTTTCAACAAAATGTCCCACAAATATCATAATAAATGGGGGAAAAAAATATAAAATGCTCCTCACTCTCAATCTTTTTGAGTTGGAATAGCTGGCATATCCTATTTTTTTGGGTAATTTGGTGGTTAATATCAATGTGTAATTTATGAGAGCCAACTCTACACTCTTCCAAGGGAATTAACAGGGCATACATATAATGGGGTTGAGAAATAATTCCATCCCTCATCACCATGAAGTGCTCATCATAGAAATCCACTTCCTAATGTAACGTGCCCTAAAAATTTCTTGAAGTGACATACACATATTTGCTATAGATATATTCTTACATGATTTTATTCATCTCATGTTTGGTTGACAAGAGGTGGCTAGGTTCACATAGTGAATATATGAATGGGTAAAGTTGGTCCATCATAATACCAATCAATTAGGGGGTTATAAGAAATTGGTGTACCAACATTGGGATCAAGCCAAAGGACTAGCTTCTACAATGGAATCTGATTAGTACAAGGTCAAGAATTGGTACTAGTCACACTCTTTCATTATATCAGTGAAGCTCCAAAGATAGTGTAGAAGAGATATGAGACCAAACATAGTCTCAAGTAAGAAGAGGAAAGCTCCACAAAGTTCAAGAATGATGGGATGAGGAAATATCTACTTTCACCAAATGATGTAGTGAAGGAGGATGATGTATACTATATTTATTGAATACCAATTAGACTCTAGTAAACCAAGTCCCCAAAAATTAGAACCATGTAGAATTTTGGGTTAGACAAGAGTGTCCATTGGACCTGAAATCTTTCCCAATATGTCCTAAAAATGATTCTAGAAAACTCGCCTCTCAAGAAGGGCCAATGAGTGAAGGAGGATAATGTATGCTATATTTATTGAATATCAATTAGACTCTAGTAAACCAAGTCCCCAAAAATTAGAACCATGTAGAATTTTGGGTTAGACAAGAGTGTCCATTGGACCTGACATATTTCCCAATATGTTATTAAAATGATTCTAGAAACCTTGCCTCTCAAGAAGGGCCAATGACACATATTCCTTTTTGATTTGAGGCTAAAGCACGATTACATAATACCCCAAGATAAGTATATAGGATAATAGTTTTTATCACCTATACTTTGAAAATTAAATGATGATAAGAGAGGATTTTCTTCGACATGTTGAAGATTATGACCTTGATTTTACCTAGGTTAACCATCAATTGAAAACGATAAAATAAAAGTGTTTAGGAATCCAATTGTCTCTACAATTAATTTTGGGATGAGGCTAGAAGGACCACATCATCTACAAACATCAAGATATGAATCAAGAGATGGTTTATAATTCAACCATCACCATCCTATGTGCGATCATGCAATAATGACTACAAGTTGTCAATGTAGATCCAAAATAGTGTGAGGGATAAGAGTCAACATTGTTTTACCCAAATAATTCTTTAGATAAACTTTTATATCATATGTTCCATGCATATATGAACAATGACTAACTTGTGTAAAAAATTGATGACTAACAAAGGGGTCGTTGATATGTCAATGTTGTTGAGTTTCTACAAATCATTGTATATCTTCAACAATAATCCTAGAAATTCCCAAAACACATCTCCATATTTATTTAAGCCTAGATAGTCTTGAATATTGGGATCCTTATTGATTTGTAAACTTCCCTGGATATTTCACTAGGATATTTTTTTACAATAGATATAATAAAATTACAAGATAAAATTTTGTTCCCAAGGGACCTACAAAATTCACCCTATTCAAGCGCACAAATGATGTTCTTAAAACACTACCATATCCTTCATCACCCATCTTAGCTATTATAAGGTCTTTACCTATAATTTTCTCCATTCTACATGGAAATATGCTTTATCTACCTAATAGGCTTCTGTAAATTACAAATATTAAGTTGTTAGCATATTCATAATGTTATCATATTGCTATTATGGATTTGTTTATGAAAATTTATTCCTTTTTGTCTCCTCTCCCTAAGCCTTTTCCATGGCTATAAATAATTTTGAATATTTGATGTTGACGATGTCAATAATATTCAACTTGTTGGCTTCAGGGATCCTTACCTAGGTTCAGAGGTTAAGGTTTGCCAACAAACCCCTATACTATTGGCCCTTTCAGCAATGACCTACTTGCATAGGCCAAGGTCTCACCTGAAGCAGTATGGGAGGGTGCTGGAATCAGGTTTCCACACCCTGAGAGAGAGAAGGTAAGTTGAGGCAGATCTGTGTTCGCAACTTATCAAATTTTCATAGAGTAATTCTATTCACAAACTTTTATCATTATAATCATTTATGAACCATAACAGAGCTATTACCATCAATACCTTCGCATCCACATGTGTATCAGCAATTACCATCACATAATATCATAAACGCAACTACAGATACATTTGCAGCATAAACAAATAGCACAGAAGTATTCGCATCTTATTCAGATACCATAGACTCAGATAAACAGTAAACACAATAGATCCATATAACACACAGATACTTTAACTATACGTCACATTCATTAAGATTTAGATCCACTTACAACCAAAACCAGCCCACGAACACAGCCTAGCGGGGTCTACACACAACAAGACTAAGGATCTCCGTGCACACAGCCAGTAGGAGTCCTTACCCAAAACATCCCAAAACAAATCTAAAAATTCACACGTAGCATCAGTCTTAATTCATGCCTACCTCTAGACTCAAACTATTCATCTATTTATATCAATGTAGCCTACGCTATCCTGTCACCAACAAACTGTGGTTTGTGGACTTTAGGTCTACCCTTTGACCCATTACAATGCATTTAGGGCTTTGACCCACCTCCAAAACCTTGCGTTAGACCAATTAATACAAAAAATATACAAAATTCGCAGCTTAGGGAGCCCCGTTCCAATAAGCTCCCAACACAATCTTGTGACTCAACTTGAGTCACTGTGGCCATGGGTTCTCTATATTCGCATGTAGTTGCTTGATCGTCTCAACCAATGGGGGCAGCACACCTTCTCTCTGCATGGTAGGATTCTGAGAAATCTCCACCAATTTCTGCGATGTTGGACCCTCTGTAGCAATAGTAATGCTCTCCAAAGTTTGGTTTAGCTACTTTACGGCTATGTCGACATCTTGAGATAGCTCGAGGGCCTCATCTGCCCATGGCTTGAGGTGATCACTCAAAGTATTCTTTCGCTGCCGTAGAGCTTCCATGTCATCTCGGAGCGCATGGCTAGTGCACAGTCGGGCCAAGCGTTGAGTGAGGACCAGAGTGGTCAATGTAGCTTCCATTTGTTCAAAATCCTCTTCCTTTTGACATAGTGTTTGGTTGATTTCACGTAGGAGAGGGTCACACTGCACCTTGGTCCACAGCTACATAACTATTTCCAAAAGTTGTGCACCTTGATAAATTTGACCTATAATTACTATTGTGGCCTCTGTAACCAGCACAGCTCGCTGGGCCCATACCTTTAGTGGTGTTTCTAGCTATAACTTGGCTTACAGGGCCACAATATTTTGTTCCATCTCCGTTTTGACTGCCTAGATTTCAATCCTTGAGCCCTTTAGCGCTGCAACCAACCCCTCAATATTGGCCTGTGGGGTGGCAGAAGCCAGGATATATTTAGTGACATTGGTTCAAAGCTAACTAATTAGGTGCTCCAACTCTATCTACTGCGCGGCGGCGAGGGTACATGCAACCTGTGCCTCAGATACTTCAGCAATTTTTTCTTCGATTGTCTGCTCAAAAATGAAGTGCGCAGTGGTTTCTGCAATGAAATCCTTCACAACTTGTGCTTTGGCCCATCTGGTTACATAATTAGTTGTAGTGATGATGTAGCGTGCACCTGTCTTCTTCCCTAGTTGGTTCATGGGCCCAACGAAGCTAATGGCCCATTTTTGAAACACTTGCAGGGCCAGTTGCAGTTGCATGGGAATTTTTTCTCTGTGCGATGGCCTTCTCGTCCTTTGGCACGTATCGCAGGCCTTGCAATAGTTGTGGGAGTCACTATACAGTTGAGGCCACCATAGCCCCCAACTCTTAAGATCTTTTGTGCCATTACTTTCCCTGTGTAGTGTCCTCTTGCTACGCCCTCATGAGATTTTTCTAGGATGGCATGTCGTTCATGCTCCAATATGTATCTTCTTAGCACTTCATCAACTTGCAGCTTATATGAATGGCTTGCGATGATGGTAAAATCCATTGCATGGGTTACCACTTCTTTCTTCTGTTGTACTGAATACTCTGCAAGCGCCCTCCTTATAGTCAAGAACTGAATGATGTCGGAGAAGTGTGCATCAACCATATTAATCACAAATAGCTGCACATATGGAAATCCTTCTTCTAGGTTGGTGGGTTCCTCACCAATCTCGATTTGGGATAATTAATCCAGCCCAACATTCAACCTGCCCGGCTCGACAATGATCTCAAAGTCATATTCTTGGAATAGTTGCAGCCACCAACAGATTCCCCCCCCCCAACACATGCTTATTCACTAGGTACTTCAAATCCGAGTGATCTGTAAAAATATTGAAGTGCCCTCCTAACAGGAAATGCTCGTATTTTTGCAGTGCGTAGACTACATCCAACCCCTCACATTTAGTAGTGGAGTAGTTGCACTGCGCACCAGAAAGTTTCCTACTAGAAAATGCAACTGGGTGGTCAATGTCTCTATCTCCAGGTTGCGTAAGGACAACTCCCAGGGAAATTCCCGATGCATCTACATGAACATGGAAAACCTTTGCCATGTTAGGAAAGATGAGAATAGGCACCGAAACCATCTTCTCCTTGAGTAGCTCAAAGCTCTTCTGACACTCGTCGTCCAAAAAAAACGAAACATCCTTCTTTAGAAACTTTTCCATAGGTGCTGTGATCGGCGCGTATCCTTGAACGAACTTCCTATATTAGCCTATATGTCCGAGGATAGAGCGTAGCTATTTCTCAGTTTTAGGCACTGCTAGATTGATGATAACTGTTATTTTGGTCGGACAAACCATCAATCCTTGTCGAAAAACTATGTGGCCGAGAAAGATTCTGAAGGGTACATAAAATATGCACTTCTTGATATTCAGGGAAAGTTGGTGCTTTCTACAGGCATCCAACATTAGACGTAGGTTTGAGACATGATTCTTTACCAACCCAAAGACAATCCAGTCATCAAAATATACCTCCAAAAAATTGTGGATGAAATCTTTGAATACTGCGACCACCACCCGCTAAAAGATGGCAAGGGCATTCTTGAGCCCAAACGGCATGAACGTGTACTAAAAATATCCCCATTCAGTGTTGAACATGGTTTTTTTGTGATATTCAGGTGTGATCCTGATCTGATGGTAGCCCGAGAACCCGTCCGTGAACGAATATGCTTCTTGCCCCCGTACGCTATCAAGGATTTCATCTGAGAATGGCGTAGGGAAGGGATCATGTATGCAGGCATCATTTAATTTGTGTAGGTCAACATAGATTCATATCTCTCCCTTAGTGTTGACCTTAGGGGTCCTGACCCAGGTTCGCACGTTAAGGTTTTCCAACAAACCCCTATACTGTTGGCCCTTTCGGCAGTGACCTGCTTGCGCAGGTCAAAGTCTTACCCAAAGCAGTATGGGAGGGTGCTAGAACCAGGTTTCCACACCCGGAAAGAGATTAGGTAAGCCAAGTCATGCACAGCGCACAAATTTATGGAAACAGAGCTAGTTCATAGGCTTAAATAGATAACTGGTGTACACAGTATTACTGGTCTAAATCTTAGGTCTGCATCCACCGGCGTTCAACTAGCAAAGATATAAATTACAGTATGCACAGTAGACCAGATAGCATATATTATAGATAAACAAAATAGATAACACAGATCATTCGTACCTGATCACAGATTTAACACAGAGCGCAGATTCATATAACACATAGATCTAGAACCAAATAACAACAATACTTCTCATATATTATTAGCAGATTCTTACATAACCCCAAATCCCACCTACACACACAGCCAGCAGGACAAAGGATCTTCGCGCACACATCCAGTAGGAGTCTAACCCAAATACCCGAAACCCAGAACTAACAATCTGCACTTAGCATTCACTTCTATTCATCTTCTCTCTGTCGACTCAAAAAGACTTACTATTTATACCAATTTAGCCTAGACTTACCATGGTCCACAAACCGTGGTTTGCGGACTCTTGGTTTTACCTATTTACCCACTTACAACGTATTGGGGCTTTATCCTCCCTATCACCCCTACACTAGACTAAATATAATTTAAATAATAAAAAATTGGACCAGCTTTCTTCAATGTGGGAGACCCTGCTCCAACAGTCCCCTAACACAATCTTGTGACTCGTCCCAAGTCACTGCGGTGGTGGAGCCTCCACCTGCGTGCATAATGCGTCAACAGCTACAACTAGTGGGGCCAAGAATTCTAGGCTCTGCGCCATAGCATTCTGTGCAATATATACTAATTTTTGCGATGTTGGACCTTCTGTTGTAGTGGTGACACTCTCCAGTGTCGGATTGAGTCTTTTGACTGTAGCATCTGCATCCTGGGACAATTTGAGGGCAGTACTTGCCCACAGCTTCAATCTTTGTCCAATGACATATTTCTTGTGCCGAAGTGCCTCAATCTCAGTGTGGAGGGATTCGCTGGTTCGTATATGGGTGAGGTGCTGACCTGGTATCAGAGTTGAGATGGTAGCCCCAATGTGATCAAACTCTTCCTCTTTTTGGCGAAGCTCCTGATTAATTTGTCGCGTGATTGGATCATTTTGAATCTTCATCCAGAGTTCCAAAGTAGTCTCCAATAACCGTGCACCCTGATCAATTTGTCCCGTAATGGTGTGGGTGGCTACAGTGACTAATGTAGCCCACTGGGCGTGAACTTCTGGAGGCGTCTTAGGCTGTAACTCGGCCAGGAGATCACTGATTTGCTGCTCCATCTGTGTCTTTATGGTCTGCATCTTTGTTCTGGAAGCTCCATGTAGAGCTGGTGTATAACCTTTTGTAGCTCTGCTTGTTGGGATGTTGCAAGAAGCACTGCAGTATTCTGCTGTGTGATTTTCTGCTTGGATAGGGCAAGGTGCTCACTTACGTGTTGGTTCCGATGGTGGATCTCGTGACAAACCACTGTATGAAGATCCTGTACTACTTCATGTGAAATCTGGGTGAGATTCAGTTGTACTCTTATTCCTATTGGGATATGTGTTGTTGGGTCCTGCTCTTCCGTGATAAGGGCACCACTAGGGATTTGGCAGTGGTTCCTGCCCCCGTAACTAACGCCGATTCACTTGAAGGCGAGGGGTCCCGGCCTCGAGAAACATGACTATGTGCATCATCTATCTTACTTTGTAGAGCACGAAGCTCATTTTGAATGGTATCGACCGCAAGCTTTTGTTGCTCCGCAAGAGCTGCCCATCTCTCCTCTGTGGCCAATGTAACAGCGTCTATTGTTTTTTCAAGATCACCTTCCGTTAAGGTGAGTGTCTTGTCTCTTTCATGGCGTTGAGCCCAGTGCTTTTTGTGTGCTCCTTTTATAGGCTCGCTTGTTCGTTTGGTACTTCCTACAATGATATCTGGAGGCTCGCCCGCAGTGCTTGTAGTGGCTCTGTGTGGATGTTGGGTTGGTGGAGTGTTCTCAGTTGCTGTTGTGCCCATAGCTTTTCCCGAGGTGGTACTGTGCGCTTCAGTGTTCCCTGGGGGGTGTTCGAAGCCCAGCTTCCAAGAAGGCTACCACTGTGTAATCACCTGTTCAACATCTTCATCCGATACCATAAAGGGAAGCATCATCCAGGTGTTATCCATAGGGCTGTAGATTTGAATGTGGCTCATTGTAGCTTGGAATTTGGCGATCCCTTTGTATTTTTCATATATGATGGCGGATAGCCGAGGTCGTGAGTTGATTGCTTCTGCCAAGCTACTCTAGAAAAGGACCCAAAATACTTGGTTGTCTTCTGAGCACTGCACATCTTTGGAGTCCCACAAATACATTAAATTAACTATGTGCGAAAAAAAATGCTCCAAACTTTGAACTCCTTTATGAACCTGTTGTCACCAAGTTCCACAAATTAGCCCATTAAAAACAAATGCATAAAATAATTACTAAATCCTTCTATTTGCACGTCCCCAGCAACGACGCCAAAATGTTTGTGTCTAATTGATGATGTCAATCAGAGTTCATTTAATGTCAACCCGGGAAGGTAAACTTAGAAGTGCTTATCTAAAATATATAGATCTAGAAATATTTCTAATTTTTTAGAGATCTTTGGTTCTTTTACAAGAACATATTCAATAAGATCTCTTCCAACAAATAAACAAACCTAGATCTAACATTCATCGAGATCCTAAGGTTCTCTTACAAGAACGCTTGAATTTTAGGATCTCCTCCAATATTAGAACATCTAATCAAACCTTAAAAGCTTAAATGAAACAAACCTAAATCTAATAATTGTATGAGATCTTACGGTTCTCTTTTAAGAACACTTTCAAATAAGACTCTTTGAATATTAGAACATTTAACAAAAACTTGAAAGCTAAAATGAAATAAAAACATAAATTAAGTTATACCTAACATAAGCAAATAAGCATGCAAGTGAGGCCATGGGGGTCCTCCATAACTCCACAAGCACACCACTTCAAAGGAGACTCAGATGTAGAAGCAAAATCAAAGTATGATTTTTTTAATTCAAAATATCCATTACAAACAAACTCTAAGGTTACAACTCTAAGCTTCTAAGATTACATACTCCAAAATTCTAAAATTACAAAACTTCAAGATTACAAATGGAGGAGATTGTACTCCTATTTATACAATGGGATGAGTAACAAACTCATAATGATTATCCACTAATATCTCTTTAGTTCCATACATCTCTCAACCATCTAGACACATAACCCCCTTTTGTCCTTGATCTTCTCCATGAGATCATGATCTTCTCCATGAGGTTTATCTTATCAAATTCGAATTTGATCATTCAAGGCCACATAAAGGTGTCTTGGAAGCTTCCTTGGCACCTACACATGTCACAAAAACAATCCACTTTCCATATATAAAGTAAAATATATTATTTTCTAATATTTAATCAAGAATTTCTCTTTAAAATGCTTAAAAATAAATAATATTTGGAAACTATAAATGAGACCCATTAATGGTGAACAATAGGGAAAATGAAGTGACATGGTGGTGAATAATGAGTGACATAATGGAAGAATAGGTGAAAAATATATGGTAATGAGTGATATTTCTATGAAATTTTGAAGCCCAAAAACATACCGAGCTCCTTCACACATACGAGGTTTGAGCTCAGGGATGACTTCTCCCTCGAGGGTTTTCCATGTGACGAGGGCTATAAGAAGTAGTAGCCAGGAAAAAAGAAATGGTTTTTTGAGGACCTGGGAGTCACAAACATTGATCAGGAATTCATCACGCAGGTGCTGTGCCTAGTTGTAGCAAACCCCCTTTGAACACTGACCAGCTAACTGGATGACATACGCAGGAACCATTGCGAGCTAGCACTTCTGCATTAATTGATAGGCCAATAACTGGGTGCCTAATCATGTATCATTATCATTGATGGATTCAATTATGAACCTCCTCGTATTCCTGAGCACGTAGTAGTCCTGACGCACCTCGGCGGCTGTTTCTGCTTCGTGTTTATTACCTACCTTTGCCATAGGGTGTGGACTAGTCATAAGGAGGCCCGTAATCTGGTTGATTAGCACATGATCAATGGGAACTCTATCCTGAATCCATAAACAACCATCGTGAATTAGTGTGAGAAATTGGCGAGCCACGCAATCCGTGATAGTGTAATGGCCAAAATGGGGCATGTGCATGAGGTTCAAGATTTCAGATCTGGCTAAGCCGACCACCCAGCGCTGGGGGATGACCGTGAATCCTTCACGCGTGCTGATTGTGTCACAATATAATTCCAGGTCCAATTCAAGAAAAAATTCAAGATTTTCCAAGTCGTGATTAAGAAATTTGACTCCCCGGAGGCTGTTGCAAAGGTCGCCAATCACAAGGACATCTTCGGGAGTTAGGGGAGATTGCAGATAGGCTTCCAGACCATTCAGGTTTTCTGATGTGCACGTCGATGTTTTGCATGGTCGAATGACTGGGGGTAGCCAGTCGATGGGGTTAGCCCGTTGGGATTCTTCTGATGTATATAGACAGTAGGGCGACTTTGGCATCTACGGGGATGTTTTAGTTTTTCCTGTAGCTCCTCTGGCATCCGGCGAGGGTTGTCTTAATCCTTGGGCTGGTTCCTTGCCCTTTCCTGTAAGTGGGGTTACAAGTACGTCTTCTCCCTTGGATTCAATATCCATTATATCTTCTTCCTCGTGACCTGCTAGTGAAAAAAGTTCAGAAGGGCTAGGAGTCACTGTTCGTGCTCGGAATACGAATTCAATTTCTGGGGGGCAATTTGTAGGAGGAGGGGTGGTTTGCCCAGACATGGGGGTCACAGCGTAGAGAGAAGTCACGATTATGGAGTGTGAGTAAGAAGGGACTGTAAGATGAGTTAGCCTGGCTATTTTATAGCCTCCATGATTATTCAACGGTTGGGTAGATCTTATGCAAAAGTTACCATCTGGAAAACGGATAAGAATCCACAAGATTTTCTTCATTAATTGTCGTTTAATTGTCCTTAACAACGGTAACTTCTACTTTTTTCTAGACATTATGATACCAATGGCTATTTTTCGCACCCCAAGTGCATTTGGTACTTCTGCCATATTTGACTCGATCATCCTGGGAGGAGGTGCGTCCTCCCCCAACACAGTCTTGTTCTCTAGAGTGGCGTCTCAGAAGCTCGTAGGCATGTTAGGTATGACGGTCAGCTATGAGGGACCCCATGTCACGTGATCGGTGCTTCTTAGGGCTACCTCCACATCTCCTGAACCATCAAAATGGGGCAACTCTCTTACCTCCGTCGTCATACATCTGATATCTCTGATAATGCGGAGGCATCATAGTGTGGATGCGCTCTGCAACCAATGTTGCCAGAGTTCTAACTCCTCCTCTGAGTCAAAAACGTACCCATTATTACTTTCTTTCTCAGAAGATGTACTATCCTTCTGTGTGGATACCATATATAAGTAATCTCCCTCTTCGCTTCCTTGCACTATCTCGGTATATCCTTGTCCTTCTGCAGGGTCTAATGGGATAATTACTCGTATTCCATTGTTCTCAAATATCATAATCCTCTTCTTCAGGTTGATGATGCCTCCCATATAAATTTCCCAATCCAAGCCTAGAAATTTTGGGTAGGGGTCTGCATCTTCCACTGTTTCGATAACTTCAAAGTCAGCTCATATCCTGACCCCAGTAATGTTAACAATTATGTTTGATAGTTTTCCTAGTGGCACTATATTTTGTTGATTAGACATGCGTAGTTGTAAAACATACCATTCGAGCTTAGGTTCGCCCATGTGCTGCCAAGTTTGTTGAGGGAGCATGTTCACATCGGATCCTAAGTCAAGAAAAACTTTCTTCATCTCAAAATCCCCAATCTACGCCATTAGCCACATTTCTTGACCTATTCGCTTCTTCTATTTATATAGTTTGTGCACATTTTGTACTTGCGTGATAGGCATGGTCTTCTCTGCGCACCCATCGATCAATTCCTGAAGACTCTCCATACCTTGTTGGTTGCGCAGCAAATTTATACATGCATGTAAGAATGGTTTGACCTCGTTTCCTCGCTCCGTGTTAGGTGCTCTTATTTTGTCGTAATCATTACTCATGATAGGGCCAAGTTCTTTTGAGGGGTATCCCTCTTCTTCCACAGCAGTTTCCCTCAACCCCTTTTGGGCTAAGGCAGTTGCCAGTGCTGCCCCCCAGGATTCTGTTTTCACCATCTGCACATTTTGTGTAGGGTTCTTTTCCTAAACCCTTTCCAATAGAATCGGGCACTCCTCAATAGAATGATCCAACTGTCTACAATATCGACATGTCTGCCTAGTTGGGTTTATACAATCTCGCGTAAAATGGCCTACTTCCCCACAATTGTAGCAAATTGGATGACCTCGTCCTTGGCCTGCGCTGCCTCCTCGGCCTCCTCCCATTCATCGTGCTGGGGATCCTCCTATTCCTGCGGGGGACCTGGGCGAGACTGGATCAGACCAAATAGTAAGTCATATGTCTGACATGTTGTCTCATCATGGCCAACTGTTCTATAGAACCGGCACCACTGTCGGTTAACTTCTAGACCATATGTGGTAGCGCGAGGGAAGTGGATAATGTCATGTAGCCTAGCAATGCGGCAATCCTCACACCATATCATTTCTCTACTGGATCCCATGGCCTCCCTAGGTCATAAAGGGCTAGGCACTCCTGTTCATACATTCGTAGCTAGTAATGGGCCATTATCCTTGGTGTGACCATTTACTCGACACTGGATGCACCATTTCTCAGGGCTAGCTTATGGCCCTTGCTCTTTGCGTAGATTCTGAATTTACATATGCATCGCCTCTAGCTAGCCTTGTATCTGTTTCACCCTCAACTGGGTGTCATCCCTTGGGGAAGCTTCTAGTTTCATAGCTATTTCTAGTGCTTTTTCCTGTGTTTCGATAGATTGCTGCCCCATAGGTATTCGTAGGTGAGGTAAAAGCATAGCAATGAACCATTCTGTGTGTTGTCTGTCATCATACTGGAATCCCCCTTCCCTGATTTCTTTCTTTAACCATTGATCCGCTTCCTATACATATTCATATGCCCCTTGTTTGATATCTTTTAGTTCATTAACTATCTGCAAATAGGACTTAGGTCTTTTGAACTGCTACTTCAGTGTCGTTTTGATCTCATCAATAGTTACATTTTCATGTTGTCCAATGTATCCAATATACCAATCCAAAGCTCTTTCTTCGAAAGCCAGAGATAGCTGGGCCTGCTTCATCGAATCACTTATGATATTTTGTGCCATCCATACTGATTCAGCAACAAACCAGAACCTATCCATATCCTCATCACCCGCACCCTTGAAGGTAGGTAGTTTTAAATTCGCAGCCATATCTACCTTCCTTTTGGCATTTTGGCGTTACTTGACTGCTCTTTCAAAATGCTCCTGGTCCCGACAATGGAACCATTTGTTGGCCTTAAGGGTCTTGACCCAGGTTCGCACATTAAGGTTTTCCAACAAACCCCTATACTACTGGCCCTTTCGGAAGTGACCTACTTGCGTAGGTCAAAGTCTCACCCGAAGCAGTATGGGAGGGTGCTAGAAAAAGGTTTCCGCACCTGGAAAGAGAGCAGGTAAGCCAAGCCACACACAGCGCACAGATTTATGGAAACAGAACTAGTTCGTAGACTTAAATAGATAACCGGTGTACACAGTATTACAGATCTAAATTTTAGGTCCGTATCCATGTGCGTTCAACCAGCAAAGATATAAATTAGAGTACGCACAAAAGACCAGATAACATATATTATAGATAAACACAACAGATAACACAGATCATTCGTACCTGATCATAGATTTAACACACAGTGCAGATTCATATAACAGATAGATCCAGAACCAAATACCAGCAATACTTCTCATATCTTATCAGCAGATTCTTACATAACCCCAAATCCCACCTGCGCACATAGCCAACAGGGTCCACACACAACAGGACAAAGGATCTTTGCGCACACTGCCAACAGGAGTTTGACCCAAATACCCGAAACCTAGAACTAACAATCTGCACCTAGCATTCACTTCTATTCATATTCTCTTTATCGACTCAAAAAGACTTAATATTTATACCAATTTAGCATAGACTTACCATGGTCCGCAAACCATGGTTTGCAGACTCCTGGTTCTACCTATTTACCCGCTTACAATGTATTGGGGCTTTTATCCACCCTATCACCCCTATGCTAGACCAAATATATTCAAAATAATACAAAATTGGACCAACTTTCATCAGTGTGGGAGACCCTACTCCAACACTTAGTCTTTTTCTCCTCAAACACCATAGGACTTACCCAATCTGACTATTCGACTGGTTTGATGATACCTGCAGCTATCATTTTGTCGATTTCTTCCTTAACCCTTTTTTTGTACTTAGGGTTCAACCGATAAGGGAACTACTTCACAGGGCGCGCATCTGATTTTAAAGTGATGCGCATGACCCCTAGGTCCCCTGTAATCCCTTTGAGTTCCAAGAATTTTGTGGGGAATAAATGCTGGTATTCCATGAGGATTTCTACAACTTTTCCTACAGTATTGTCATCCCAGTAGTCCCCAATTTTAGCCATCTTAGGTTGCTCCTATGCACCAATGTTGACTTCTCGTAGCTTCAGAGGCTTAGTGACATCGACGACCTGCAGTGGGGGTCCATCAATTGTGCGCTCTCCCTCCGACTTCAGGATAGAGAAATTTTGTGGGTCTTCATCGCACTCTTCTATTGCTAAATTGCGACATTTGACAATATCCTGCATTTTTGTTTCCCATGTTGGTGCCCCCTATGCTGCGCACATGCATGATTCATCAAATACTAAGGCATCAATATCCTGTAGAGCTTCGTCGAGTACCTCTGTTCCTCCTATCAACCTGAATGTCCCTACAAACTTGTCCTTTAGGTTTTCCCATTTGTGGGTTTGCTGGTGTAATTCTGCATCTAAATACCATGCGGTCGGGATTGGTCCCAAGGCATGAATGAAGGTGAACCCATTCTTTTGTAGTTCGTTCGCACCATTTCTCCATCCATGCAGACAAGTGCTATGCGGGTCCCATAGGCCAAGGAAAGTCTTTATGCGTAGGTGAACCAGAGGTTCGAACCATAAAACCATCATATCGCAACATTCCTCCCAATCCTGGAACATCCCCTTAGGCGTGTCCCACCACCTCGCAGGGGTGGCACGCATGGCTAGGATAAGGGCCCATAGCCTTCGTTCCTGTGGAACCTCAGATTCAAATGCTTGCAAAAACTCCCTAATACTACCATAACCATCAAAGTAGGGCATTTCTCTTACCTCTGAGGAGATGCATCAGAAGTCCTTTGTGATTCGAAGAGATATCGCAGCGTAGATACATCATGTAACCGATTTTGCCAATTTTCGATCTCCCCATTGGAGTCAAAGAAGCATTCACTGTCATTTTCCCAGAAAATCACACCATCAGCCATAGGATTGATCCAATCTTCGTCCTGAACGGTTAACTTATAGATGTGATCCACATGCTCTTCTTTGCGCACCGGTTCTGTATACCACTCTCCTTCCGCAGGGTCAAAGGGGACTATCACCCTTGTACCCTAATTCTCAAACACCATTCTTATTTTATTTAGGTTGACAATACCTCCCATATATATTGCTTGATCCAGCCCTAAGAGTGCAGGATATGGGTCCGCATCTTCCATAATCTGAATGACCTCAAAGTTTGCGCTGACCTTAACTCCTACGATATCTACCATAATTTTTTACAGTCTTCCCAGTAGTATGATCTTCTGCTGGTTGGCCATGCACAAGTAGATAGTATACCATTCCAAATTAGGTTCTCCCATTTGCTACCAAGTTTGCTTGGGCAGTACGTTCGCATCTGATCCCAGGTCCAAAATAACTTGATCCATTTCATAGTCGCCAATCTGCGTTGTTAGCCGCATTTCCCGACAAGTGTGTTTCTTATGCTTGTATAGTTTGTGCACATCCTTAACTTCCAGGGGTGGGTTAGTCCTCTTTGTGCATCTATATATTAGTGCTTGCAGATTTTCTACTACTTCTTGGTTGCATAGCAGCTTCATACAGGCTTGTAGAAATGGTTTAACTTCATCGTCTATTCTCAGGCTTGCTAGGGCTTTTGAAACAGGTGCCTCACCCTTAGTATAATCTTTGCGAGCTCCAACAAAGGTTTCCTTTTCCTTCTGAAGGTCCAATATTTCCTGTTTGACAACTGATTTCCAGATAAGAGGCTCAACTTCAGCTTTCTCTTCAGCTCCTCCCATAGCCATTCCATTGTGCATTATGACATTAATACTTGGTCCTTCATCACGCGGTTCCGCTTTAACCCTTTGCACATTCTGCGTAGGTTTTTGTTTTTTTTCCTGCATTTTTGCTATTAGAATTGGACAATCTTAAATCACATGGTCCAGTTGTATACAATAATGACAAGATTTTCATGTAGGGTTCAGACAGTCCCTCGCAAAGTGCCTATCTCCCCATAGTTGTAAAAGTTTAAATGCCCTCTTCCCCAACCTGCGCCTCCACCCATTCACCCTCCCCTGCCCCTGGTTGGGGAGCCTCGTCTGCTTGAGGGAGATAGTGGTGAAGAAGGGTCAGCCTGTACCCTGTATAAGTTTCCTTGGTCTATTATCAAGTCATACATTTGGCAATTATGCTTGTCATGCCCCATAGAGGAGCAGAATCGACACCATTGCTGCTTCAATTCTGGAACGTAAACACCTAGACGGGGACAGTGGTTAGTATGATGTAGCCCGGCAACACGACAATTCAGCGCACCATAACGTTGGACCACTTGGCCCTATAGCCTCCTTGGGACGTAATTAGACAGGTCGCCAACCTGCATGTAATCTGCCAGCAGAGGACACTGATCCTTGGTATGACCGGATACCCTGCATCTTATGCACCATATGTCTAGACTAGCCTCTTTCCCTTGTTCTTTTCTTAGGTTTTGTATTTCAAGGTGCATTGCCTCCAACTGCCCCTAGATTTACTGCACCCCAAACTGAGCATCGTCAGTCAGTGAAACCTTTAGATTCATAGCAATATCCAAAGCCTTCTCTTGTGTTGCAATCAACTGCTAACCCATAGGTCCACGCAGGTGAGGTAGCAGCATAGTGATAAACCATTCCTTGTGCTGCCTATCATCATGCTGAAATTCCCCATCTCTGATAACCTTTTTCAACCGCTGATCAACTTCCCATACCGATTCAGTGGGTCCCTGTCTAAAGTCTTTCAAGTCAACCACTATTTGAGATTAGGACTTAGGCTTTCAGAACTATTGTTTTAATGATGTCTTAATCTCTTGAATACATGGATTTGCGTGTTGTCCTACGTACCTCATATACCAATCCAAGGCCCTTCCTTCAAAGGAAAGTGATAGATGTGCCCTCTTTACAGTGTCGGAAGCCAAATTTTGTGCAGCCCATACTAATTCTGCGACAAACCAAAATCGGTCGATATCTTCATCTCCTACACCCTTGAAGGTAGGTAGCTTCATGTGCAAGGACATATCATTGTCTGGTGGTGGTGGAGGTATGGGTGAGTTCTTACCCCTATGCTGAATTGAAGGTAGTGTAGCTGGAGGGCTATGTGTAGCCGATTCTCTTAATGGACTGTAGACAGATCTATCTCCTTCTTGATTAGTTTGGTAGTACTTACGACTTCATGTTGTGCTCTTTCTCAGGTCAGGGGTCATTCACTCGGTGTGGCTGCATAGAACGCCATTTTCGCACAGTAATATTTTGATTGAGAAAGGAAATTTTTTCAAGAACTTACCCTGGAAACCCTCGAAGAACCTCCATTCTGCCTCAGAGTAGGACACAAATTGATCGACTACGAATTCTGTCACAAACCCACCCAACACGCTATCTACACAGTGATCTACAATACAGGCAATCGTATTGTCAGTCCTTTCTAGTTGTTGAATCAATTCTAGTGTCCACTACGTTACTTGATTGTCCTTCCAGCACGTCTCGAATTCTACGAGCCTAGCCAACCACTCTTGAAGCTCATGCGCAAAGGTTACAAAGAAAATTTCATAGACTTCAGTGAATATGTACTTGTTTCTCCACTTCTTAGCTGTCAACTTCGTGCTGCGATTATCCTATACAACAAAATCTTGAATATGTTTTTCGAACCAATCTTCAATTTCCACCCTCTTAGGTCTCCAAGGACCTCATGGCATCACCCAATCTCTCTGTCAAAATTCTCCCGGTCCTGGCAACAAAACCATTTTTTGGCTTGACGGGTCCTGACTGAGGTTCAGAGGTTAAGGTTTGCCAACAAACCCCTATATTATTGGCCCTTTCAACAATGACCTACTTGCGTTGGCAAAGTTCTCATTCGAAGCAGTATGGGAGGGTGCTGGAACCAGGTTTCCGCACCCTGAGAGAGATAAGGTAAGTCAAGGAAAATCTATGATCATAATTTATCGATTTTGCATAGAGTAAGTCTATTCGTAGGATTTTATCAGTATAATCAGTTATTAACCATAACAGAGCTATTACCATCAATACCTTCGCATCCACATGCATATCAGAAATTACCAGCACATAATATCATAAACATAACTATAGATACATTCGTAGCATAAAAAACTAGCATAGAAGTATTCACAACTTAAACAGATACCATAGATTCACATCAAGAGTAAACACAATAGATCCAAATAGCACATAGATACTTTAACTATACTTCACATTCATTAACATTTAGATCCACTTATAACCAAAACCAGCCCACGCACACAGCCTAGCAGGGTCCGCACACAGTAGGACTGAGGACCTCCGCGCACACAGCCAACAGGAGTCCTTACCCAAAACAACGCAAAATAGATCTAAAAATTTGCACGTAGCATCAATCTTAATTCATGACTACCTCTAGACTCAAACTATTCATCTATTTATATCGATGTAGCCTACTCTATCCTATTGTCCGCAAATTGTGGTTTGTAGACTCTAGGTCTACCCTTTGACCCATTACAATGCATTCGGAGCTTTGAACCACCCCAAAACCCTTGCATTAGACTAATTAATACAAAAAATATACAAAATTTGCAGCTTAAGGAGCCCCGTTCCAACACAACTCAAGAGTAACTATGATACAAACATTCAAGATTTCTATTTTTTTCTCATGCAGATTTCCCTCCTTTCATCATCCACCTTTAGCTTCCCATCACTCCCTCAACCCAACTATAGTTCTTTAATTCCAACTACACTACTCAAGAACTCATTGTATTCACACCCAACTCATAGTTATTCTATGCTCAATTCATTCAAAGGCCCGAATTTTGGGACCCAACTCCAGTTGGGGTCAGGACTAGAAGTGAGGTAAGGGCCAACTTAATGTAGATTAGTTAGCAGTCAAGAATATAAATGAGGTCAGGATTGACTTAATGTAGACTATTTGGGGGTTAGTCTGAGTAATTCAATTACATGAAACAAATAATTTCTAACTGAAGGTCGGGGCCAACCTATGCCAGTACAATCCCTAATGTAGTCATCCCAGTTATATTCAAATTAAGAATCTCTATCAATCCTTTGATAAAACATGCCCATTATTTTAAAATTGAAACACAATTTTCTTTTAACCCTGATCTCGTTCATTTCTCTTCTCAAAGGATGAATCATTGTTGATTTGGAACTAATGGATTTTTTTATTTAATACACATAATATTAAAGTCAATTTCCTCAACAAGACTTAACTATAACAAATGATTTCCTCCGTGATGGATTAAATAATAAAATAATTAATAGTTCAGGCTCACGTAGGTCTAGAACTATGCAAATTTTGAATTACATGTAAACAAAAATTGTTGTCAATCACACACATACAATAAAACAATTTGTGGACACAACAAATTTCCTCTCTAATCTCAGTCAATATACTGTACATGCATCCCTAGAATCATTTCATGCTAATATTTACATCCTTATGGTGCTATCTTACACTATTTGGCCATCCCCTTCATCAATAGGTGCACATGGCATTTATACAAAATACAAATTAAACATAATATGTTTTAGATGCTATCATTTTTCTAAATTCTCTTAAGATATTTGCTAGATCTATCCCTAAAATCACTCAAATCCACAAAATCCTCAAAGGTCTCTCTAATCTCATAACTCTCAATATATACTCAACAAAAGTAGATTTTAATTACATATGAAACAATCCTATACAACCCTTCTAGAATTTAAACAAATAAAATACAAGAAAACTTCAATAATTCTAAAAATTAGGGAATCAACTCCCTTATTAAAATAAAGACACCCTAGGCCTTTTCAAAGTGATTGTTTTGGAGGAAAATGCTCCTTCATCAGACTCCCAAGGAAAAAAATGTTCACGATCCCTTGATCATGAGTTTCTGTTGGTTGTAATACTCTTAGATCCCATATTTTTCATTGCAACTGTTCTTTTACTCCATTGGTTTATTGCATAATTGTTGTTTGTAGTTTTCTGGGATCCCACGCTTTATGCTACACTACTCCACTTGTATTGTTGATGCAAAATTGTACAATCAATTATACCATGCTGTTAAAAATTTTCCTTGCTTTAATATTCCTCCTTTGAGACACTAAGTTCACCATCAACATTTTTATTTCCTCAATCTCCATGTCTAGTCTATCTTCCTGTTGGTACATGTTACTGCTTCTTTATTGAAATTTCTTGTTTTTGTTGTTCACTTGTTGTTGCATCTCTTCTTCTTCATATCTCCTACTACAAGTGTTTGAAATATTCAATTGCCTCTTCCAACTTCTTTTCTTTTCTATGGAAAATTGATTTATATCTTTAGGACTCTTATTCTTATCTTCATATCCTTTATATAATTCTTCATCATTTAATTTACGATAATCCATATGCTCAAAGAAACAATTTAGTTGAAAAAAATGTTCATCTTCTTTAGTTGGTGCCTTGAGCATTCACTCTGTGCTTGCAACTCATATGTAGTTGTCTTTGTCAATCCTTGGATTGATCAACCAATCTTGCAACATCCTCGGTTCTTCATCAAAACTTGTCAATATTAGATTTGAATGCCACTCTTCATTTTTATGCTTCTCTCGTTGGCTAACTTCATAAGCCAACTTTTCTATTCTCATTGCAACAATAGGTTCTTGTAGTTGTTCATCATTAGCTTCACTATTCATTTGTGTATGGATTTCCTTCTAATTACCTTTTTTAGACAATGTTGCTTCATTTTCTTCATGATTCTTCAAAATAGTCCTTTGGTATGGTATTTCTTATGGTAACATAAATTCATCTTTACAAGATAATTCCATGCCTTGTCCTTCTTCCCTACATTGAAAAAATATCCTTTTTCCTCCTTCTATCATTGTGACATTTGAAAATGATTGTTCATCATTCTGGGTACCTGAAAAACCTACATCCACACACAAATCACCAATTCTTAAAGCATATGGCTCTTTGTCCTCCCTTTTTTCCTCTATAATTAGTCCTTCACGCTGATATGAAACTCCCAAATTATCCCTAAGACTCTCACAAAGTCTTCCATAAGCATCTTCATATTCTCCAAGCATATCTCCTTGTGTTGGTTCATATAAGTGAACTCATTCTTCCTACAATGGCCCTTTGTATAAACTAATCTCCTCTAAGTTTCTCTTTCTCCATCCAAACATTTAACCTTCTCTTCAAAATTTTCAAGCTTTTCCTTAACTTCCCTGCAAAGGATTTCATTACAAGCCACTTGACCTTCGTTTTCATATTCCATCCATTTCTCTGATATTTCCCACACTATTATAGCAACATTTTCATCACACTTATCCAAAATTTTATCTCAACGATCTCTCTATCAATTTCCTTTTGGCTCATCCTTCTCATCTCTATATTATTCACTTTAGCATTCCTTTCCATTTTGTGCTCTTCACTTGAACCTTCAATAATCATCTCGATCTTTACTTTTCTTTTGTGAACTTCTACTTGTCGCCTTAGCCTTTGCATTCAAGCCTTCTTTGTAACAAGCTTACTCCAATGACCTATTACTCACTACCTCACCAAGCTCTCCTCAACTTGGATTGTTGGTATTGCACTAGTTCTCTCACCTAGAACCTCTTTGAGCACTCCTTGCTCTCATTGGCTTCTACAAATCTCCACTTTCTCTCTCTGAGAACATTCAACCTGTCCTCTTCTCTTCATCCTCAGCTAAATTGTTAAAGTTCTTACCACACTTCTTTATTCTGAGAGCTCACATGCTCTTCCTCTTTCACTCAAGAACACAATGATTCTCTGTTACAACTTCCCCTAGTTGTACTGCTAATATTCAATCCTTTTGGTTAGTTCAATCTACAACAAAATTATCATAACCAAAGTCGTAGAAAAACATCAACACTTTTTTGGACCATTTTATGACCTTGTTTTGTGAGAGTCTTCTGTATAATGGTTTGTCTTCTCTTCTCTTCAGTACGTATTCATCCATCTAAAGAGAATTTCAATCTACTCTAATATTTTCTCAAAGTAAAAGACTATATATGTTACCCTTGTATACCAGAATTACCACAAATTCCTCTTCACTACTACCTAATTTATCCAAATTTTAGTTATGAAGGTCATCCTTACCCCATCTCCATATTTCTACTTTCTTCAAGAACTTAATGCTCACTGCTTGCAAATATATTTCTGCTATGCAATTCGTTACTTGAGAACTTCCTCTACTGCAACTCTTTTACTATAATCATTTCCACCATTGCTTCTTCCAAGTCTGAAGTGCTGCAAAATTCTTCAACGAATGAATCTGCTTTACCTTTCAAAGAGCATAACAATGCTTCTATATCTTTAAGACCGTGGATGCGTTTTCAATTTATATCTTCATTTCTAAGAATACATTATGCATGGGACAACGTACCACTCTTAACACGAATTGACACAACTCCTATATTATTCTCAGTTTTGTTGGGGGCACCTCTACATTCCAGACCTTCAATACCAATACATTATAACTGATAATATCTGCAATTAATTCGAATTGGGCATATTTCAAAAGATTTGACCAACAATCCTTGTAATATTTTTTTTTAACACTTCCAAAATTGATTTCTTAACCATTTCGGTTTACAATTTATATAAATTCCATTAATTTATTTATTCAACGCGGCCCTGGACAATGAACAGGAACAAATTTTAAAATTCGTCACCAAATAGTTTATCCTCAGAGGACCATTCCATACACATGACAGTTTGGGTTTAAAATAGGATTGGATTACGAAGAGACTAATCTCTTGCATCGCCTTTACCAAGAGACTTGGTCAACGACTACCAAGTCAAAGTTTATAACCACGATGGCCCACATTAACACGAACTCTATTACAACAATTTTACCACACTTTTAATCATAGTCTACATACACATCGATGTTATCCCTTATACAAGAAAGTCATTTAAATAAATATGTATACCAGATTCACTGAATACAGTAAATTTCTTTAAATACAAGTCATCAGAACAATTTGTCTATGTGACCATAGGTTGCCATGGATCTCTTCACTGGGTGTATTCGGGCCCGACTTGTAGTTATTTTGTGCTCAATTCATTCAGAGGCCCGACTCTTGGAACCCACCTCAAGTTGGGTTCGAGATTACAACCAAGGTTGGGGCCGACTTCATGTAGATCAGTCAGGGGTCAAGACTACAAATGAGGTCGGTGTCGACATAATGTAGAGCAGTCGGGGGTCGGGCCGACTAATCCAATTACATCAAACAAATAATTTCTAACTCAAGATAGGGGCGGACCTGCGCCAGTTTAGTCTCCAATGAAACAGTCCAAATCATATTAGAATCTCAAACAATCTTTTGATACAACACGTTTGACTTTTTGGTTTTTTTTTTTTCTTCAGCATAAAAAAACTCTGCATATATTATATATACCAGATCATTTACAGCATATATTCACCGTGTTGGAATTAATTCCAACTGCCGGCATAACAGCAGGGCGGCAAGACAGTCCGCGGGGGTCAGGCAAGACATGCCAACGGATGGGCATACCCCCTCGGACAGGGCCCACATCATACAGCCATAAAGGATTCCGCGGGGGTCGTGAAAGTCTTGAGGGCGGATGATCTTACCCCCTCGGAACCGCTGGGGGCCCACATATGTATTATACGGCACATACATATGTTTTATATGTTATATGTTGATTGCCGGTTGAAATTTTATTCACGGCATTTTTTCCAACAGTTGGTTTTTAATTCTGTTTTATGTTTTATTTATTTTTAATATATGTGACATATATATTAAAAAAAAAAAGCCATGAAGTGTAATTTTTATTACACAGCAGTGTAAATAAAAAAAAGGAATACACAGCAAATGTTATTACACAAGATTGTGCACAGCAGTGCGGGATGAAAAATCAAAGTGCCAGAAAGTCAATTGGACATCAATGCTACTTCAAAGCGGTGCCTGCAGAAATTTAATAAAGCCATAAAGATTTCTAAGCGGTGAATTTAGTTGTTGAATGTCAATGAATGGCATTAAACATGGCAGAGATATTTTGTTTTGATATACACAGAACAGAGCGCATCATTTGTAATGTTTTTATATACACAGCAGCGTATTGTAAAACACAGTGAGCAGAATTTTATGCATAGCAGAGTGCATTTTGTAAAAGACAGAGTTGTAATTTTTAATTACACAGAACAGCAGAAACAGGGTATTTCTCTGTGTGAGACAGAGAAGAGTGTTTTGGTCACTGTGTGTGAAGCAGTACCATGTTTTGTAATCTCCCAGCAGTGGAATGTTATCAATCTGTAATATCAGTTTTTTTTTATATGGAATATAAATTTTTCTGAGTTGAACTCTGTCTGTCAGTGAATTTTTTTTTGAATTATTCTCTGTGTTGAAGAGGGCAGTCTTATTGTTTTGGAATTCTGAAAATTCCAACATGGTATCAGAGCCAATCCAGGCTATTTGAAGGTCAAATAAGCTGAAGGAAAAGGGTTCTTAGTTGCAGCAGCTTCTCCAGCAGTGTGAAGACTCAGCCAAAGGAATCCAAAGGTATTTCTCTATAAAATTTGTTGTGTTACTGTAGCAGTACAGTGAGCTATTTTAATACACAGTCAAGTGTTTTTAAATCATAGTTAGAAGTGCAGAATGGCTGGTTCTAGCACAGGTATGAGTTTGGGAAATGTCCATCTCCCACAATTCAATGGAAAAAATTATGACTACTGGTCAATAACCATGAAAGCTTTATTTACCTCACAAGAATTATGGGAATTAGTTGAGGATGGCTTTGAAGAGCCAGCAGATGAAGCAGAGTTTTTAATGTTAAATCAAGCAGGAAGAGAACAGTTGAAGAACAATAAGAAGAGAGATGCCAAGGCTCTTTTCTTCTTGTATCAAGCAGTGCATGAGAGTGTGTTTCCTAGGATAGCAGCAGCCAAGAAATCCAGTGAAGCATGGGAAACTCTCAAGACAGCTTATCAGGGAATGGAGAGAGTGAAGACAGCAAAACTTCAGTTGCTGAGGAGAGACTTTGAGACTCTCTGTATGAAAGAGTCAGACACTATTGACTCATTCTTCACTCATGTGATTGGAATGGTCACACAAATCAGATCTCATGGAGAGACTCTTGAAGACAAGAGGATTGTGGAGAAACTCTTGAGAAGTTTACCCTCAAGATTCGATGTGATTGTCACCACCATAGAAGAGACAAGGGATCTCACAAAGTTTTCAGTGGATGAATTACATGCATCACTAATTACCCATGAACAGAGATTGGGTAGGAGTGAAAACTCTCTTGAACATGCTTTTAAGTCCCAGATGTCTTTCGGAAGAGGAAGAGGGCAAGGCAAAGGAAGAGGAAGAGGCAGAAGCCAGAACAGAGGTGGAAGGAACAGTCCAGCAAATGCTCAAGGAAGGGGCAGCAATCCAAATCAGCATCAAGGCCAAGGCAGCAGCCAGCAAAATGGTCAGCAGAATGCACAAGGACAAAGGTATGATAAGTCCAATGTCCAATGTTATAATTGTAAGAAATATGGTCATTATGCTAATGAATGTAGAAAGAAGAAGCAGAATGATATGAGAAGTGAAACTAGTGCAAATTTCACAAAAGAAAATAGCAGCCAAAGTAATTTGTTTTTAGCTTGTAATATGGCTGAAGAAAAATCTGAAGATCTATGGTTTCTAGACTCCGGTTGTAGTAACCATATGACAGGAAACATAGCCATGTTTTCTATGTTAGATGAAAGTGTGCAGTCACAAGTCACACTAGGAACTGATAGCAAAGTTTCTGTTATGGGAAAAGGAGATGTAAATGTTTTAACAAGATTAGGTGCAAAGAAAACCATAGCAGATGTTTATTATGTTCCAGGAATGAAGTGTAATCTCTTAAGTGTTGGACAGCTTGTCCATAAGGGATATAATGTTTTCTTTGATAATGATTTTTGTACCATCATGGATAAACACCCAGCAAACAGTGTATTGCTGAAGTGAAGATGACAAGGAACAGGATGTTCCCTCTCAGAATGAGAGCAGATCTGATGAATGGTGAAGAGAAAGCAGCAGTAGTACAAGAGACATTCCAAAGCGAACCAAAAGATGATAATTGGTTATGGCACTTGAGATTTGGTCATCTCAACTTTGGAGGTCTTAATCTGTTGAACATAAAAGGGATGGTAAGTGGTTTACCATTGATAGAGAAACCGGACAGCCTTTGTGAAGGTTGTATTCTTGGGAAACAACATAGAGAAAGTTTTCCTTCCGGGAAAAGCATAAGGGCGAAAGCACCCTTAGAGATTGTCCACTCAGATGTGTGTGGACCGATGCAAACTCCATCACTTGCAAGTAGCCACTATATCTTAACATTCATAGATGATTTTACAAGAAAAACTTGGGTTTACTTTTTGAAAAAGAAAAGTGAAGTGTTTGAAAAATTCCGCAATTTCAAAGCACTTGTTGAGAACCAGAGTGGGTTGCATATCAAAGTCTTAAGGACTGATAGAGGAGGTGAGTATATATCTAAATATTTTCTACGTTTTTGTAGAGAAAATGGTATTCATAAGCAATTTACAACTAGATATACACCGCAGCAAAATGGAGTGGCCGAAAGGAAGAACCGAACCATAATGGACATGGCGAGGAGTATGTTAAAGGCAAAGCATTTGCCGAATGATTATTGGGCTGAAGCTGTACACTGTGCAGCGTATATTTTGAACAGGTGCCCTACAAAAGCAGTTATGAACAAAGTGCCAGAAGAGGCATGGAGTGGCGCAAAGCAAGGTGTCACACACATGAAGGTTTTCGGATGTGTGACTTATGCACACATTCCAGATCAGCTAAGGAAGAAGTTGGATAGCAAGGGGGAGAAATGTATTTTCATTGGATACAGTGAGGAATCCAAGGCATACAGGTTATACAACCCATCCAGAAAGAAGTTTCTTGTGAGCATGGACGTACAGTTCATTGAAGAGGAAGCTTGGGATGGAAGCATAGAGAAAACAGTGAATGTTAAACACTGTTTATCTCATGATGAGAATGATGATGAGTTGGACGAAATACATCCCCAAACAGCAACACCAACACCGCAGAGCACACCCTTGAGGAGAAATGAAAGTGCTTCTCCAAGAACACCACAAGGAGGAAATTCAAGTGCTTCTTCAAGCACTTTTACACCTACTAAAAGAGGTAAGAAATTCAGAAGTTTGAAAGATATTTATGAACAAGATATAGCTAATGAAGGTATCAATTCTTTGTTTGCTTTATATTGTCATATTGATGATCCTGTTCATTTCGAAGAAGCTATCAAGGATAGGAAATGGATAGAAGCTATGGATGAGGAAATAAATGCCATAGAGAGGAACAAAACTTGGGATTTGGTTGAACTCCCAAAAGGTAAAGATGTCATTGGTGTTAAATGGGTCTACAAGACCAAGAGTAATGCTGAAGGCAAGATAGAGAGACACAAGGTAAGGCTTGTTGTCAAAGGCTATAAGCAAAAGCATGGCATAGATTATGAGGAAACTTTCGCACCGGTTGCCAGAATGGAAACCGTGAGAGTAGTGTTGTCCATAGCAGCACAAAACAAATGGAAAGTTTACCAAATGGACGTGAAGTCAGCATTCCTGAATGGAGTGTTAATGGAAGAGGTTTACATTGAACAACCTCTCGGCTATGAGAAGAAAGGCCAAGAGCACAAGGTATGCAAGTTGAAGAAGGCTCTTTATGGGCTGAAGCAAGCGCCAAGAGCGTGGTACAGTAGAATAGATTCATATCTACTGGAAAATGGTTTTGAGAAGTGTGAGGGAGAACCCACCCTCTACATCAAGGAACAAGATGGTAAAATTTTGATTGTAGTCTTGTATGTTGATGATGTTATTTTTACAGGTAATGATGATTGCCTTATTGAACATTTTAAAACAGTCATGAAGGAAGAATTTGAAATGACTGACATGGGTCTGTTGAGATACTTCTTGGGAATAGAAGTAGAACAAGATGAAAGTGGGATTCTTATCTCACAGGCAAAGTATGTTAATGAAGTACTTGAAAGATTTAACATGCAGGAGAGCAAAGCAGCAATCACTCCCACAGTGATGGGATTAAAACTCAGCAGAGAGGACAACAGCAAGGATTTTGATCCTAGTTTATACAAGAGCATAGTTGGCAGCCTCATGTATTTGACTGCAACTAGGCCGGACATAATGCATGCTGTTAGTTTGATTTCCAAGTTCATGGAAAAGCCAAAGGATGCACATTGGCAAGCAGCAAAAAGGATTTTGAGGTATGTTAAAGGTACTAAAAGGTTTGGTATTTTTTATACTACTTCAGAAAATTCAGATTTAGTTGGATACACGGACAGTGATTGGGCTGGAAGTGTAGATGATCGGAAGAGTACTTCCGGTTATGTTTTTCATATGGGTTCAGGAGCCATTTCATGGGCTTCTAAGAAACAACCCGTTGTAGCATTATCTACAGCAGAAGCAGAATATGTGGCAGCTACAGCAGCAGCGTGTCAAGCAGTTTGGATGAGAAAGATGTTGAGAAGCTTATGTCAAGAACAGGTAAAAGGGACAGTGATATTTTGTGACAATAGCTCAGCTATTGCATTGTCTAAAAATTCTGTTTTTCATAAAAGAACTAAGCACATTGACACCAAGTTTCATTTCATACGGGAATTGGTAAGCAATGGCGAGATTGTTTTGCAGCATTGCAGAACGGAGGATCAATTTGCAGATATCCTCACAAAGCCACTACAGCAGAAAAGCTTTGAATATTTCAGAAGATGCATGGGTATGCAGGAAAACCCAACAGTTGAAATTAAGGGGGAGTGTTGGAATTTAATTTCAAGCTATGGCGGCACTCTTTGACGGGCGGCAAGACGGTCCGCGGGGGTCGGGCGAGACATGCCAACGGGGATGGGCCGCTACCCCCTCGGACGGGGCCCACATCATACGGCCGTAAAGGATTCCGCGGGGTCGTGAAAGTCTTGAGGGCGGATGATCTTACCCTCGCGAGAGCCGTGGGGCCCATATGTATTATACGGCACATACATATGTTTTATATGTTATATGTTGATTATAGGTTGAAATTTCATTCACATTTTTCCAACAGTTGGTTTTTAATTCTGTTTTATGTTTTATTTATTTTTAATATATGTGACATATATATATTAAAAAAAAAAAGGCCGTGAAGTGTAATTTTTATTACACAGCAGTGTAAATAAAAAAAAAGGAATACACAGCAAATGTTATTACACAAGATTGTGCACAGCAGTGCGGGATGAAAAATCAAAGTGCCAGAAAGTCAATTGGACATCAATGCTACTTCAAAGCGGTGCCTGCAGAAATTTAATAAAGCCATAAAGATTTCTAAGCGGTGAAATTTGTGGTTGAATGTCAATGAATGGCATTAAACAGACTGAGATATTTTTTTTTGAGATATTTTCTGTTTTGATATATGCAGAAACAGAGCGCATCATTTGTAATGTTTTTATATATGACGACGTATTGTAAAACACGGTGGCGAATTTTATGCATAACGAGTGCATTTTGTAAAAGACAGAGTTGTAATTTTTAATTACACAGAACAGCAGAAACAGGGTATTTCTCTGTGTGAGACAGAGAAGAGTGTTTTGGTCACTGTGTGTGAAGCAGTACCATGTTTTGTAATCTCCCAGCAGTGGAATGTTATCAATCTGTAATATCAGTTTTTTTTTATATGGAATATAAATTTTTCTGAGTTGAACTCTGTCTGTCAGTGAATTTTTTTTTGAATTATTCTCTGTGTTGAAGAGGGCAGTCTTATTGTTTTGGAATTCTGAAAATTCCAACACACCGCTGATAAATACAGCGAGGAAAACCATAGAAACAGTCATAATAAAAATGCCTATTCAAAGTAGGAATAAGCAAACTTATAGACGACTGACAACCAGATATAGGGGGAGAAAACTCAACCCCTTTCATGTGATCCACTGTCCATTTCTGTTAAAATCAACCCAAAACAGAAAGATACTATGATCTGCTAACAAAAATATTACAGAGAAATGTATATAATGCGAGACCCCTTTTTGTTTTCACAATAGTGAATCTTACACTCTTTAGTAAGATTGAAACAAAATTTCTTTCAAACACGATCTTCTCCATTTACAAAATTTCTTTTAAAGACGATCTTGTTGCTCCTCTCAAGGAATGACTCGTGACTGTTGATTTGGCACCAATGGATTCGTTTATATAATACACACAATATTAAAGTTGATTTCCTCAACCAGCCTTAATTTTGACATAGGATTTCCTCTATCATGGGTTCACTTCACTGATAAACTCATTAATACCCCAGGTTCATGCATCTCCAGAACTCTGCAAATTGTGAATTACATACGCAGACGAATTGTTCTGAATCACGCACATACAATAAAACAGTTTTTGAACACAACGAATTCCCTCTCTAATCTCATTCAATATACTGTACATACATCCCTGGAATCATTTCATGCTAATATTTACATCCTTATGGCCTCATCTTACACTATTTGGCCATCCCCTTCATCTGTAGGTTTACCTAGCATTTATACAAAATATAAATTAAACATAATTTGTTTTAGATCTTATCATTTTACTAACTGCTATTAAGATATTTGCTAGATCTATCCCTAGAATCACTCAGATTCATAAAATCTTTAAATGTCTCTCTAATTTCACAACTCTCAAGATTTACGGAGTAAAAGTCTATTTTAATTGGAGTTGTTTTTAGTGCGACTTTTTGGAGTTTTAGGTGCCGGAATCCGGTGAAAAAAATTAAAGTAAAATCTTGATTTCTGTTATTTAAATTGGTTTTTTGACTGTATATAAGGATTTAGCACCCTAAAAACCCCTAGGGCACTTCTATTGTGCAAGGTTACCCATCAAATTTCTATTTTCAATAAATTCCTGCCAGAATTTCGAGAAATTAGACTGGAAAAAACTAGCCTTCAAAAAGTCGCACTATAAACTACTGGATTTTGGAGTTGTCTTTAATTACATATGAATCAATTCTATACTACCCTTATAGAATTTAAACAAAGAAAACATAGAAAAACATCAATAATTTTAAGAATTAGGAAACCCACTCTCTTAGTAAAATAAATACTCCTTAACCCTTTTCAATGTGATTGTTTTGGAGAAAAATGCTCCTGCATCAATATTCATTGCACTTCCTCATTAAGGTTCTTTCAACTTCAACTTTATTTGTTATGGTTTTTCACTTAGGATTTTTCTTCAATGTTCTAACTCCTAAGCCTCTTTCATAACCCCTAATTATTTATATAGCTTTCTCAGCTCCTTCTTAGGAAGCCCATATTCGTTTTCTAATAAATAGCTCTATGAATATCTTCCTTGTTATTGGTTTCTTCATTCAAATCCCTTTATAATTATCAGTGGTTGATATTTTTTTTGAACCACTATCTTCCTAGGATTTACTCAACTTTATATGACAAATTTTTTCATTGGCACTACCATTAACCACTTATAGTTTCTCAATGTACTCTTGATGGAGGAGCATCATGGTTTCAAATTTTGTACATTTAGTAGAATCTAGGGGGTTTTGTGTTTTCAAGGGAGTTGGTTCCCTAAGTATTTAATTAATGTAATTTTCAATGTTTTGAGTGATTTTATGTGAGAACTTTAGAATAGGATTTAATTAATTATTGAGAGGCATATCTATAAATGTTTTTGAATGTAGAAGAACATGAGTAATTGGTGAGGATTCAGAGATTCTGAAATATTGCAAATCTTAGATTAGAAATTGGTTCATGATTTTGTGGAACTAGAGAGGATCCTTAGGAATTAGTTGAGTCAAAAGTGGACTTAGAGGATTTTGTTGAGAAAATTATGGACCTGAACCAAAATTAGTTACAGAATCCTTTTGTATGTATCTGTAAGCCTCAAAGTCATTAGAGACCATATTTTTTAATAGGTAATTCAGTAGGAATAGTGGAGATTGGGTTGTAAGCCTACGGGCAGAGAGAGGGATGAGAGAAGGCCATTTTTAAAGAAGATCAGGCCCTAGAACGAGTAGATGGGAATGAGCCTCGAAATCATTTGTATATAAACTATTTTAATTGAATGTAATGAGAACATTCATGCAAGTGAAATTTTATTTACATGTGTTTGAAGAAATCTAGGCATGCATAGATAGTTGTATTATTCGATTTCTTACAGAGTGGAGGAATTAAATTATGTTAGAGAAGTGATCAAGATAGTTTCTGGATATGATTGAATAACCAGAAGAAACCTCGGGAGGGAATTAATGTCGTGGACAAAGAAGTGAAGTGGGAGTGATTAATTTCGAGAATCTCTGTGTTATGAGATTCCAGCCGAGAGGAGAAATCGACTACATTCTTTTGAAGGCAGCAAACCACAATTTTCCCCAAAACTTAAGATATTTTTGAACGGAAGTGTGAAGGTTGAAGATGAATGGTTAAGATCGTGTTAGATATCATTCTTGGGATTCAACTGTGTTAAGTAAGTCATTCAACTACGACCATTTCCATGAGAGGTAGTCGTAACTGACTAATTTCTCATGATTTTTGAATAGTCCACTTAGATCGTGTTACAGAGTGAAGTGAAGATTAACAGTCAGGATCATATCACAAAGATAAGGAGAGGGAGAATTCATCACTTGATACGATGGTGATTTTGGCATGCCCATCACAACAAGATATTTTGATCAGGTTTGAGCACAACTGATGAATCTTGAATGTGAGAAGAGAAAATCTATTGATTATAATCTTCTAAAGAGGAGATACGATTGCATCACATTCAACCAAAGAGAATTGCGATTAACACCAGATTTGAGGCTTTGTGCATGTGTTGCACACACTACGTATACACCGGAGACGCTACATATACACAAGAGACGCTACACATTCACTGTGGATGCTACACACATGCTACACATTTATTCTAAGTGCTACGCATAAGCTACACTTTCGTTGGAGGTGCTACGCTACGCATTCGCTGGAGGTGTATGCTACCTTTACACGCTATGGTTTCACCTGTATGCTTGTGGCCAGTGCATTTGTTATTATTCTAAGAGTAATTTGCTGGGTGATGGGATGAATTAATTTAATCCGGTCCTAGAATAAAGTTCGACGAGTCTCCAAAGGATGTTGGTGCTTGACAATTGAAAGGATCCATTAAAAAAATTAGAGGGCCTTCATTTTTCTGTGATTGTTGCTCATTTCAATGAAATCCTAACAAAACCCCTTGTTGAGGGCGCTTTTAGAAGCTTCCTGAAGATATTCTGTCAGAGAAGAAGATATTTATGTAATTTGGGTGCGACGCAGTTTCGAAATTCCCTTAGTTACCCAAACACTGAAAAAATCAGGAAAGTATCATGCAGTGCTATGCATAGGGGCTATGGTTAGAGGTGATACTACACATTATGATGCAGTGGAAAATTCCACAGCATTAGGAATAGCTTCTTCTAGTCTAGATTCAAGTATACCATGCATATTTGGCATTCTAACTTGTAAGAATATGGAACAGGCCCTTGTCTGAGCTAGTGGCAAGGTTGAAAACAAAGATACTGAAGCTACTATGAGTGCCATTGAGATGTCTTATTTCAAGCTTTGCTCGAAGATTTAATATGGCTAATTATTGTGTTTGCATGGGCACAAAGCTTATTATTAAGAATGATATATATATATATATATATATATATATATATATATATATATATATATAGTTGGTTTTTAATGTCTCATTGTAAAGTGTTGTAGCTTATGCAATGACTTGTATTTTTATGACTATGAATTGAGCACAAAGTCTTGGAGTATGAAGGCTGCTACTTAGGAGAAATATACCATATTTTACATCATTTGGTATCAGAGCTGGTAAAATCTCTTTGAGAGGAAATCAAAGCATAATTATGTTCTTGAAATTATATATGCATAATACAATTTTGATTGTAGAAAGAGGAGATCAAATTTTAAATCTGACAAGCAGCAGGCACAGAGAGAGAAATTATGGCAGAATATGGGGAGTAGTTGATAATCTTAAGGAGAAATTGTAGAGGAAAAAAAAACAAGGAGTATTCTATTCAAAGTATGGATGAATGGTGCAACAAGATCATACATAAGATCTTAAGTTAATATGGTATGCTTTATTTATTTTAATTCTGGGTTTGAGCGTTGTGTTTGCAGATTTCAGATTGCAAACTAAAGGAGGAATATATTAGCAAAAGAATAACAAGAAGAGTTATAAGAGAAGAACCAGTTGTGTTCTTGAAGGCAGAGTAAAGTGGATACTTTGAAGGAAAGTGACAAAGAACCTAAATGTTCCTGGTGAAGGTTGGACAGAGAGGACAAGCGTGTTCTCAGAAGGAAGTGGAATTGCAGAAGCCAAGGAGAAAAGGAGTTGCCCAATAGAGGTTCTAGAGATAGAGAACCAGTGTTACCAAAATACAGAGCTCAAAAGAGAGAAGGCTTGGTGAGGTACTTGCAGCAGGTATGGAGACTTGCTGAGAAAGAGAGGCTTACTGCAATTCACAAGTGAACAAGATGGAGTTCACTGAGGAGGAGAGGATGATTGATGATAATCATTGTAGAGGTTCAAGGAGAAGCCACAGAAAGGAGAACGAAGATGCAAAGGCAAATGGCCTGAAAAATATTCAAGAAGAGTTTGATAGAGAGAAAGTTGAGATAAAATTCCATCTTGAATTATTGATGGAGATGTTACAGAGAAATAAGGGAGACCAGAGGTATGGTTGGATTATGAGAAGAATAAATGACATAGCTTGTAGGTAAAGTGGGAGCATATATTGAATGCTCAACTGAAGGAAGAGTTACTAAAAATAAATAGTATGTGGAGGAAGTTTTGGTATGTGAACCAGAACATGGCCCATTGGTTTTTGAAAGTAACGAAGATATAGAGGAGAAGTCTACAGAGGATATTTAGAATCATATGAAGGATTCAAAGCAGCAAGAAGACCTGACGGGTGAAGTATCAAGTGAGAACGCAAGGTCTTATGTTTTTAAAAATGATAATTTGTGTATGATTGCAAGTATTTCAGAAGATAGGAAACATTTTGAAGATGTCTTCAGGATGGATGAAGATCTTGAAGTAAAATGTGATGAAGAAAACCTCTCGGATGGGGAAGGATTTGAATGGTTGCAGCAAAAGGAGTTCATTGATGAGTTAATTAACGGGAGAAGACATTCATCTAAAGTTGTCACGGAGATGGAAGATCAAGATCTTATTTTGATGAAGAATGAAGGAATACTGTCTCAGAGAGGTAAGCCAATGAATTTGACTAATGTTATTAATGAAGAACAATTTCAAGAGAATGCTAATGCAGAAGACAGGGTAAGGATATAGCTCTTAAAGAAGGCTTACAAAAAGACAGTAATACAAAGTGTGTTGAAGAAGGAGGTGAGGCATATCTATCGCGGGACAAAGAGAAGATGGTCATAGGACTGAAGATAGAGAAAGTACATTTACTGAAACATGTTAAGAAAGAAGAACATATTGAAGACTGTAAACAATATGATGATGAATTACTTGTGAGGTGTCAAAGAGAAATTGAATTGCTAGAGTATTTTCTGAAAGAAATGGACTATGATAGTGTGATTGCAGTCAGAAATGAAGGAATATCTCAAGCTTCGATTGGGACATAAATATGTGTTAGTTTCCAAGTTTCTGATGTATTGGCTAACAAAAAATAGAAGGTGGATGAGTATGATGTTGTTATCAAATATATTGAATAGATCTTGTTTGGAGATGATATAAAAGTTCAGAAGCAACAAGAGGGTAAGGATGTAAAGGTGGTAGTAAGAATCCAACAACTCCAAATTGAAAGTAACAAACAACAGTTTGAAGATGAATGTACAGAGCACATCAATAGATGGAAGAGTAAGTACAAATTACAAGATAATCTAGACATGGAGATTGAAAGAATAAGAAGGTTGATTATGAAAGTGTCTCAAAAGAAGACACCAGCAATAAAGAACATCAGCATCAACAAGGAAAATAAAATAGTAGATTTTGAAAGCATAGCTAATGGGGAAATGCAGCATAAAGTATGGATACCTGGAGAACAACAACAAAAGATAAAAACATCAACCAAACAATAGAAAGGAAGAGAGACAACCAAAGACAGACTACAGAAAAAAGTTTGGGATCCAGGAGGAATTCCGTCAGCATTGGAGACACATGATCTGGAGATCATGATTATTTTCTACCTTGGGAGTTTGATGGAGGAGCATCATGGTTCCAAATTTTGTATATTTAGTAGAATCTAGGGGGTCTTGTGTTTTCAAGAGAGTTGGTTCCCTAAGTATTTGATTAATGTAATTTTCAATATTTTGAGTGATTTTGTGTGAGAAATTTAGAATAGGATTTAATTAATTATTGAGAGGCATATTTGTAAATGTTCTCGAATGTAGGATAACATGAGTAATTTTTGAGGATTGAGAGATTCTAAAATATTTTAAATTTTATATTAGAAATTTCTTTATAATTTTATGGAACTAGAGAGGATGCTTAGGAATTAGTTGAGTCAAAAGTGGACTTAGATGATTTTTAGGATTATGTTGAGCAAATTATGGACCTAAATGAGAATTGGTTAAAAAATCCTTTTGTATATATTTGTAAGCCTCAAAGGCATTAGAGACCATATTTTTAGATAGGTAATTGAGTAGGAATAGAGGAGATTGGGTTGTAAGCCTATAGGTAAAGAGAGGGATGAGAGAAGGCCATTTCTAAAGAAGATAAGGCCCTAAATGAGTATATGGAAATGAGCCTTGAAATCATTTGTATATATACTATTTTAATTGAATGTAATGAAAACATTCCTGCAAGTGAAATTGTATTTACTTATGTGTTTGAAGAAATCTAGGTATTCATAGATACTTGTATTATTTGATTTCTCGCAGAGTGGAGGAATTAAAATATGTCAGAGAAGCAATCGGGACAGTTTCTTGATACAATTGAATAACCATAAGAAATTTCATAAGGGAATTAATGTCATGGACAAAGAAGTGAAGTCGCAGTGATTAATTTCGAGAATCTCTATGTTATGAGATTTCAGCCGAGAGGAGAAATCGACTACATTCGTCCAAAGGAAGCAAACCACAATTTTCTCCAGAACTTAAGATATTTTTGAACAGAAGCATGAAGGTTGAAGATGAATGGTTAAGATCGAGTTATAGAGTGAAGCAGAGATTGACAATCAGAATCATATCACAAAGATAAGGAGATCGATAATTCATCACTTGATACAATGGTGATTTTGGCATGCCCATCACAACGGGGTATTTTGATCCAGTTTGAGCACAACTAACGAATCTTGAATATGGGAAGAGAAAATTTATTGAGTATAATCTACTAAACATGAGATACGATTGCATCACATTCAACCCAGGAGAACTGCGATTAACATCAGAGTTGAAGCGTTGTGCATGTGTCGCGCATGCTACGTATACATCGGAGACGCTATGCATTTACTATGGATGCTACACATTTGATGTAAGTGCTACGCATACGCTACACTCTCCCTGGAGGTGCTACGCTATGCATTCACTGGAGGTGTATGCTAACTCTACATGCTACAGTTTCACCTGTATGCTTGTGTCCAATGCATTTGTTATTATTGTAGGAGTGATTTGTTGAGTGATGGGATGAATGAATTTAATATGGTCCTCGAACAAAGTTTGATGGGTCTCCAAAGTTGTTTCTTCTCGACAATTGACAGGATGCATTACAAAAAAAAAGGGCCTTCATTTTGTTGTGATTGTTGTTCATTTCAATGACATCGTTTAACTAAACCCCTTGTTGAGGGTGTTTTCGAAGCTTCCCGAAGATATTTTGTCAGAGAAGAAGATATTAATGTAATCTGGATGGCAGGAAGCTTCGAAATTCCCTTAGTTATCAAAACACTTGAAAAATCATTGAAGTATCATGCAGTGTTGTCCATAGGAGCTGTGGTCAGAGGTGATACAACACATTATGATGTCGTGGAAAATTTTGTAGCATTAGGAATAGCTTCTGTTAGTCTAAATTAAGGTATACAATGCATATTTGGCATTCTAACATGTGAGAATACGGAACAGGCCCTTGACTGAGCTGGTGGCAAGGTTGGAAACAAAGGTGCTGAAGCTGCTATGACTGCGATTGAGATGGTTGATTTCAAGCTTTTCTCAAAGATTTAATATGCCTAATTATTGTGTCTACATGGGCACAAAGTGTAATATCAATGATCCAGGTGGATATTGGTGGCCTCTTGCCTATTCCACTTAGGGCCCCACCATTGCCTCTTTCAGTTTTTTTTTCACAACTTACTATTTTTAGCAGTTTTTTGGGTCTTGAATTTTCGGAGCCATTTTGAAGCCCCAAATGGAGATAGTATGCCGAAGTTACGTCCCTGGGAAGTTGAAATAGTAATTTACCTAAATGGGGCCCATAGTTTTGGCGCTTCATCTCCTAGGGTTAGGTTTTTAGACGTTTAGAGTTCTCCATTATTTCTCCATAATAAATAGGCCTTCGAGCCTCATTGTAATACAGTTCAAAGGTCTATAGTCGCCACATCTCTTCTCAGAGATTCGCTATCAGCACCCTAGCTATTTTATTTCCATCATGTTTGTAAGAATATTTCTGTGATTTGATATTAATGAAATGAAGCCTTATTTCTGCTGTATTTCTAGGTTTATGGTTATTTCTGTATTCTGTTGCGTTCCTGCATAAATCTGGATTAGTGGTATCAGAGCAGTTTTCTTTTTCTCGATCCTTCTTCGCATGTCCCCAACGAGGTCAGGGTATAAGGAGTTAGGGCTTGATCTAGTGGAACCTTTCCAAGATTAGCCTTGCAAACCCTGACGCATGCCCATGGGGGATGAAAAGAAAGATGAGGGAGAAGGAGATCCTATCAAAATATTGCTCGAGGAGGCCCTCGAAAAACAAAGGAACGCGATGATGGATAAATTTTCCCAGATCCTTCAACGACTGTCCAGCGGCGGTGCATCTACATCCAACAGCCACTCTGGAGGCACGACTCCCTTTAAGGTACAAGTAAACTTTGACATTCCCATATTTGAGGGTCAAATAGATGCAGATGTCATAGATATATGGTTGAATCTATTAGAAGGATATTTCTCGGTTAATGATATTTCCGACCGGGAGAAGATTATTTTTTCACTCCTCAAAGCTACCCCCCATGTTAAGGACTGGTGGGAAACCTACTGTGAGAAAATGGATGAGACAAAACCCTCTTTGTTCTCATCCATGCCCACTTGGAATTCTTTACGAGATGCCATCAAGGAACAATACTATCCCGTGGGGAGCTATGAGGAAAAATACATACAATGGACCATGCTGCGACAACAAAGGAATCAAGATGTGCATAAGCTAACAAATTTGTTCTATACAACATGCACAAAGTTGGGTATCAAATATTTAAAGAAAAATTTGGTGCTAAAGTATTGTGGTTGTATACAAAGATAAATTCAGGAGGAAATGGAGTTCCTTGACATCTCCTTGCTTGGTACGACATATTGTTATGCTGCCAAGATTGAGCGGAAATTCAAACAGAAGAAGCGAGACTTTGGATCTGCGAATCAAAAGCAAGGGAAAGGTGCCCCCAAACCACAAAACAAAGGTCAAAGCCAAGGCATGGTAGCCTAAGACAACCTGCCAAACACACAAGAAAATAACAACACTGCGAAGCCAAAGAAGGACACGAGAAAGTGGTGTGAGTTCCATAAGATTTCCACTCACAACACAAGTGAGTGTTGGGCCAAGCAGTCGCTGGTGGCTAAGATGAGGGATTATGAATCAGATGCATGCTCCGACTCTGAATTAGAACCTAGCAAGGTGAATGACAAAGGGAAGCAGATTATTAATGTGGAGCCCAACGCCACTGTTGCCACTATGAATATCCAGAAGGAGGAACCAGAAGATCCAAAGGAGGCAGAGCGCCTCTTCCACTCCCAAATGTGGGTAAAGGGTTCCCCGCTACGGTTCATTGTTGACAATGGGAGCCAACAGAACCTCATTTCAGCAGATGTCGTGAATCAGTTGGGCTTGTCGACCACAACACACCCACAACCATACACCATCAGGTGGCTTCATTAAGGATGGTATCTCCGCGTCAACCAGCAGTGCCTCCTGCCCTATAGCATCAAGCCCTTCACAGATGAGGTATTATGTGACATTAATCCTATTGATGTTTCTGATGCATTATTAGGCCAACCATACTTCTGGAAGCGACATGCTATGTATGAGTCCCAGCCTCATGCTTTTATTGTTACTTTGGGAAATGAATTGTACAGGATACCAGAGATACCACTGCCTCCCACTATCTCTTTGGTTACTGCAAGAAAATGCAGTAAGCTCATTTCCCAAACTAGGAAATTTTTTTTCTTGATGATCCACCCCTAGGGCAAGAAAAAGTCTATGGCCACGACCTCCAGACATGGCTCCTCTACACGACAACAACAAATGGACAAGGTTGTGGAGGAGTACGGGGACATCTTCACCTCACCCATAGGGGTGCCTCTACACTGTCAGGTCAAGCACCCCATTGACCTGACCCCAGGTGCGCCAATACCCAATGGACCAATCTATAGGTGCTCTGTTCTAGAGAATGATGAAATCAAGAGGCAGATTCAGGAGTTGTTGCAGAAAGGTCATATCCGGCCAATTTCATCACCCTGTGGGAGCTCGATCATGTTGGTACAGAAGAAGGATGGGACTTGGAGACTCTGTATTTATTATCGGGCACTGAACAAGGTCACTGTCCGGAATAGGTACCCGATCCCACGGATTGATGACCTTCTGGACCAACTCAAAGGGGAAAAATATTTCAGCAAGATCGACTTGAAGTCTGGGTATCACCAGGTACTAATCGAACCCTTTGATGTGTGGAATACTGCCTTCAAAGCCAAGGAGGGCATTTTCGAATGGCTCGTCATGCCTTCCGGATTGAAAAATGCTCCCGTGACCTTCATGAGGTTGATGGACGACATCTTGCGTCCATTCACCAACTCATTTGTAGTGGTATACTTGGATGACATTCTTATCTTCAACCAGACTTGGGAAGAGCACCTCCACCACATCCAAGAAGTCCTCCAAACACTGCGACAACACAAGTTGTGTGCCAATTTGGAGAAGTGCACTTTTGGCATGACCCAGGTTCAATATCTGGGATACATTATTGATGAAATCGGGGTGCATGTGGATCCAGCCAAGATCCAAGTCATTTGGGATTAGCAAGCCCCAACCACCCTAACAGAGCTTCGCAACATTCTGGGTCTTGCTAATTTCTATCGCATGTTCGTGTTGGGACTCTTTCATATCACTTGGCCCTTGAGTCAAGTCACCAAGGGAGGAGCGAAATAAAAATTCTGTTGGTCAAAATCTCAACAGAAAGCGTTCGTAGAATTGAAACATCGGCGCTGTTATGCCCCAGTGCTCACATTACCTGACTTGCAACAACCATTTGAGATCGAGACAAATGCCTATGACTATGCTATTGGGGCAGTTCTTACTAAATAGGGGCATCCAATGGCATATCACAGTGAGACATTGTCCGACACAGTTCGAAATTATCCCACTTATGACAAAGAAATGTATTCCATTATGCAGGCTTGTCAACAATGGAAGCATTACATTTTGGGGAAGGATACAATCATCCATAGAGACCACCAACCCCTGCAGTTCATACAGATACAAGGGAAGTTGCAGAATGATCGCCATTAGAAGTGGTCCACATATTTGCAAATATTTCATTTGAGCATCAAGTGTAAGAAGGGTAGCACCAATAATGTTGCAGATTGCCTCAGCCGACCACCGATCGTGGCCATAACCATCGTTCTCAACTCTTATGGGCATGAGACTTCTGATTGGCTACTTATCTACAAGAACGATCTAGAATTCAGCTACACATAAAAGGAACTCTTGGGGGGTATGCAAGTTCCAAATTTTCACCTCCAAGATGCACTATTATGTCACTTGGGACACCTTTGCGTTCCTTCAAGCGAGCGTGCCAAGATGATATGGGAAGCGCACTACAGTCAAGTCACTTGGCATTTTCGGGTCAAGAAAACAGTGGCAGTACTGCAGAAGTATTTCTATTGGCTGAACCTTCGACAGGATGTTGGGAAGTACATCAGATCCTGCACTTATTGTGCCATTTCCAAACCAACCATCAAGAAGCAGGGGCTCTATACTCTGCTACCTACCCCTAGTTTACCTTGGGAATCCATCTCCATGGATTACATGTCAGGCCTTCCTTCTACTAAGCATGGAAACGACTGTGTTTTTGTGGTCATCGACAGATTATCAAAGATGGCCATTATGGCAACTTGCAAGAAGAGTATAACAGCAGAAGCTACTTCTAAACTCTTCTTTGAATGAGTGTGGGTGCATTTTGGGATCCCACAGTCTATCATATCAGATCATGACAACAGGTTCCTCAGCACATTTTGGTCCAGCCTCTGGTCAATGTTGGATACCAAGTTGACCAAGTTCACAACTTTCCATCCCCAAACTGATGGCTAGACAGAGGTCGTCAGCAAGATGATTGTACACATTCTACGCATGTACAATTCAAAGAATCGACGTAGATGGGATGATAGCCTCCCTTATGTACAACACAGTTATAACCGGGCTCTCCATAGCTCAACTAGCCATAGCCCCTTTCAAGTGGTCTTGGGATTCTAGCCACTATGTCCCATTGACGTAGCCATGCCATTTGCAGCTACTCAGGCCGATTCAGCTCATGTCCAGTCTGAAGCTGACAAAGCAAACAACTTCATCAAGCACATTCAGCACATCCGCCAATAGGTTTATGACATATTGGATAGAGCGGATGCTAAGTACAAGCAATGACATGATCAACATCGGGTGCCACACAACTTCCAGGTGGGAGAAAAAGTGTGGCTACATTTACAGAAGGAGCACCTCATTGGACCCCACCGCAAGATTAGCTCACTCTGATATGGGCCGTACACCATCACCAAAGCTGTAGGGAACAATGCCTTCGAGCTCAGTATTCCACCATTCCTTGGTCTGCACCCAGTATTCAATGTAGACCACCTTCGTCCCTACTTCCCACCTCTATTGGACACCTCTGCCATTGCAGAAGAACTCACACCAAAAGAGTTAAACCTAGAATGCATGGAACAAGCCACCACAAACTGTATCATGGACATTCTAATCAAGAACACTTGCCGACAGAAGATCCAACTGTATTGGGTTGTCAAAGCTGCCGACTCCTGCACTAAGGCAAGTGGTTCGTCAGGGACCAAGTTCAACAAAAGTTTCCTCATCTCATGGAGGAACTCAACGCAATGGGGACCATTGCTTCCTAAGGAGGGAGGAATGTTCCAGGTGGATATTGGTGTCCACCCGCCTATTCCACTTGGGGCCCGACCATTGTTTGTTTCAGTTTTTTTTTCACAACTTACTATTTTTAGCATTTTTTCGGGTCCTGAACTTCTGGAGCCATTTTGAAGCCCAAAACGGAGATATTATGCCAAATTTACGTCCCTGGGAAGTTTAAACACCAATTTACCCAAATGGGGCACATAGTTTTGGCACTTCATCTCCTAGGGTTAGGTTTTTGGACGTTTCGAATTTTCCATTGTTTCTCCATAATAAATAGGCCCTCGAGCCTCATTGTAATATAGTTCAGAGGTCTGTAGTTGCCACATCTCTTCTTAAAGATTCGCTACCAACACCCTAGATATTTTATTTCCATCATGTTTGTAAGCATATTTCTGTGACTTGATATTAATGAAATGAAGCCTTATTTCCATTGTATTTCTAGGTTTATGGTTATTTCTGTATTCTGTTGCGTTCCTTCATAAATCCGGATCAATCAAGAATGATATATATAGTTGGGTTTTAATATCTGATTGTAAATCATTGTAGCTTATGCAATGCCTTGTATTTTTATGACTGTGAATTGAGCACAAAATCTTGGAGTATGAATGTTGCTACTTAGGAGAAATAGGCCAAATTTTACATCAACTCTTCAATATTCAAAACCCAATGGCACCTCACCAACCATTGGTAGAGTCTAAATATGGCCACCACTTCTTAGATCATAGTGTAAATTAAATTTACATCTTCACTATTTGTACCTTCAACTCCTTATAATATCTACCCATCTATTGGTTGCATTTGTTCTATTTCTCTCCTTAATTCTTTCTTATAATACATTGGAATTATTTTCCATTATTACGTGTTTTTTCAATGAAATTGTACTTTAGAATACAAATCTTCTTACTGTATATTATAAAATAACATGCAAACAATAACTCTAATGAACTATCAAATAACACAACAAACATATGAAACATACAAACTTTAAAACAAAATCAAGCTTGCAAATGAAAGATTTATTTTAATAATCTAAATCATTGTATGTATATTAAAATTTTAATTTAATATATCGTAAAAATCCTAAATGAACAACCAGCCCAACTACCTTCATTTTTATTGACATCAAACTCCATAAAATTAGTGAAAATCCCAACTACCTTCATGTCTATTGAGGTCAAACTCCATCAAACTTCATGAAAATAATTTCCTTGGGACACTTCTTATGAAGATCGGGGATCGAAAGGCTTCGAAATGCCTCGTGAAACTCAAGCATGTCAAAGTTTTCCAGCCCAGGGATAACAAAAACCATACTATAGGATTGATATTAGGCGTTGAGTCTTCATTGACAGCTTGAATTTTTTTTTATCTCAATTCTGAAAATTTCCCAAAAGGTTTCCAAAATTGAGCCCATGGATAACAAAAAAAACCATACGATGGGATTGATATTAGGTGACTCACTCTTCATTGCAGCTTGACTCCTTTTTATCTCAATTCTAAAAATTTCCCAAAAGAAATTTTTTTTTTATCTCAATTCTGAAAATTTCCCAAAAGGTTTCCAAAATTGAGCCCATGGATAACAAAAAAACCATACGATGGGATTGATATTAGGTGACTCACTCTTCATTGCAGCTTGACTCCTTTTTATCTCAATTCTAAAAATTTCCCAAAAGAATTAGTGCCTGTCATATTTGAGAATATGGCACTACCTTTTGCAGCAACTAAGAGCTCCTAAAAGAATTAGTGTCTGTCATATGAGAGAATATGGCACTAGCTTTTGCAGCAACTAAAAGCTCCTTCCTCTCCGATTTCATCTAATGAGAGTCTATTGGAAGGAGTTAATCCACTTCATTTACATTCAAATGCTAAAACAAAAAAATCCTTTTTAGTTTTCAACTGAATGACACACAAAGAAAACACTGAAAAGAAAAAGAAAAAGACACAACACGATTAATTTAGCTTTAAGCTCTCGCTAACTACGGAAAGTGCATAATTTCTTATTAAATATATATTTTTTTTTTCACTGCCCTGAAAGAAAAAAAAATGGCCTAAATAATTTAACTCGAGGAATGCATTATTGTGCCCCTGCCTTGTATTTCCTTAAATGCTATTAAATGGAGTCAATTTAAATTTTTCATTCCTCACTGAATGGAAAAAATATTGAGTATAGTTCTAGTCCATCTATCTTGATTTTTTTAAGCAAGTTTTATTGTAAAATTTGGGGTCATATTCACCTAATTTTCAATTGGTTTTTGACTTTTTAAGTGCATGAAAACAAACATTAATATACATTACATAATCCTACAATAACGAGTAACCAATGCAATAAAGAAATATATATATTGATAAACTGAAAATTGAATATAACTTTAAAAACATGGTTAGGAACTTTAAAGAAAAAATTAATAATCTACAACTTCAAATCACAAAATGTCAACAAAACAGAAAAAGATATCGTTTATCAAATGCAAGGAGACATAGATCTTGGGAGCTAGAAATCTCTTCATGCCTACGTTGGAGAAGGAAAAATCCATAATCTCCACATCTTTTGATGATTTCTATATACAAGTTTTTTTTCAGATTATATACCTGCAACTAATATTATGATTATAGTACACATAACTAAAATGAATTTGAGAAATAGCTCCAAGTACCACTTGGATCTGGTTAGTGATTGCTATTCAGATCACCCTGTCTAAGGTGCTTTCTTGAAAAAGGTAATGGCTAGTCTTTAAGTTGCTTTCTGGCGGTGATGCTCTCAACAAATGTGGATGCGCTTTTGGTTATGATTACGTGAGTAGTGTGTTCAATCAATCTAACAAGGAATGAGTCTCGTACTTAATTTCAGCGAACAGCGAAGTGATGGTAAAATTGCATGTACTTTCGGAAAAAAATGAACTCCAACACAACGCATCTTGAATGATATTTTGATTCATCTTTAAAACAAATCCTGAGAATATGTCGAGATACAACCAATCTTAAATTCTATGAACAAGTCAGTTTTAAACCTATGTATTTAATTTTACAAACTAACACCCACTGCATATATATAGAGGGTTATATATATGCAATCAATTATATGTTTTATATACACATATTTTTGATATATATATATACCTGCTAGTCCACACTTTCAATTAAAATCTATGACATGTATACCATTACTATTACTTCGTTTTTCCCTATAGTGTGTTGTGCATACGTTTTCAGACTGTAGCTCAAGGCTCATTGGAAAATTTAATATTATCAACATGTAAAATAAAAATTTGAATAGAAATTTGAAGGGTGAGTAGGGATCTAAGAGCTAGATTATTTGTAAATTAATTTTAAATATAAAAAATTGTTGGTGATGGGACTTGCATTCATATTGATTGTATCTTCCTAAAATATGGGCGTATGTGTGACACTTTTAGAGATCTTACAAATAAATTCCAAACACCAAAACTCTAGAGGTCGGAGTTGGTGATGGGACTTGCATTCATATTTCTTATACCCTCCTACACTACGGGTGCCTCCAGATATTTGAACACATGTGAGACTACATGCAAATCGATTCCAAACAATGAAACACTCAAACTCCAGAGGCCAGAGTTCATGATGGGACTTGCATTCATATTTCTTGTATGCTCCTACACTATGGGCATATTCTAGTGACATGTCCATATATTTGAACATGTGTGATACTACTTGAAAATAGATTCCAAACACCAAGACTCCAGAGGCTGGATTTGGTAATGGAACTTGCATTCCTATTTGATTGTCTTCTCCTACACTACGAGCATATGGGTGACACCTCCAGAGATTTGAACATGGGTGAGACTACTTGAAAATCGATTCCAAACACCAAAAATCCAGAGGCCAAAGTTGGTGACAGGACTTGCATCATATTTCTTGTATCCTCATACACTATAGGCGTATGGGTGATGCCTCTAGATATTTGAACACTGGTAAGAATACTTGCAAATCGATTTGAAATACCAAAACTCCACAGGCAAGAGTTGGTGATGAGACTTGTATTCATATTTCTTGTATCCTCCTACATTACGAGCGTATGGATTATGCCTGCAAAATATTTGAACACAAATGAGACTACTTGCAAATTGATTCCAAACACTAATACTCTAGAGGCCGAAGTTGGTGATGGGACTTGCATTCATATTTCTTGTATCCTCCTCCACTACGGGCATATGGATGACACATGTAGAGGTTTGAACACTAGTGAGACTACTCGCAAATCGATTCCAAACATAAAAACTCCAGAGGCTGGAGTTGGTGATGGGACTTGCATTCATATTGGTTCTATCCTCCTACACTACGGGCATATCAGTGATGTCTCCAGATATTTGAACAGGGATGAGACTAGCAAATCGATTCCAGACAATAAAATTTGAGAGGCCAGAGTTGGTGATGGGACCTGCATTCATATTGCTTATATCCTCCTACACTACGAGCATATGGGTGATGCCTGTAGAGGTTTGAACATGGGTGAGACTACCTGCAAATCGATTTCAAACACCAAAACTCCAGAGGCCCGAGTTGGTGATGGCACTTGCATTTATATTTCTTGTATCCTCCTAAAATACGGGCATATGGGTGATGCCTCCAGAGATTTGAACATGGGTGAGACTACTTACAAATTGATTCCAAACACCAATTTTTTACTATAGCTAGACGGAAATACTATTGTCTCATGCCTAGAGTGACTCACTAGTCATAAAATAAAAGTTTGAATCGAGGGAATCTAATCTAAGTTGGTTAAGTTTATTATGTAAGAATTAAATATTTTATGAGTTTTTTAACGTGGACATGTTTATGTCTAGAAAACAATGAGAATTCAAGTATGATTTTGAGAAAATGTAGATTTTTTTTGGAAAATCGGGTTACAATGGTCAAGCTTCAAGATTTTGGGTGCTCCTTTTGATAGCGCTAAATCCATTTTCACCATAAAAAAATGTTTCAAACACCTCGCCTCTCAAATTTATGAAAGAAATTCTCGCCTAGACCAAAAAATAGGCTAGAGGAAATTTGTTTTTTTTTTTTGTAAGTTTGGTAGTTCCTTCCTATTTTCTATTAAATCAAAAATAAAAGCAAGTTACAATCATAATATATTCTAGATGGTCTCAAATTGCCCGTAGGGAACCAGGTCTGTTGGCCACCTCAAATAGTTAAAGGCCAACCAAAATTGATAAAGTTTAAACTTGACACCATCTACCTTAACAGGTCTGTTATATATTACATCCAAAGACTTAATAAGAAAGTAAATGCTATACGTAATATGCATCTCAAAAAGACAAAAAGTAATAAAACTTAATCATTAGATGATTCAATTGGTGTCGGGTCCTTAACACTAAACTTGGGCATTTCTATTTGGTTCATACTTTGCAGCTAACATTCCATTCGACCAAGGCAGACATTCTGGTGATGTTGCAGGAGATGTATTTCCTGGATGTCCCTGCGCATTTCAGCTAAAATAGTCGCGACTTTCGAATCACCACCTACTTATTGAACATTAATAATGGCCTTAGCCAATAAGCATTTCATTGTCTAATATGTATGAATGAACTCTTTGAATAAAGACATTATGCCCTTGGTAGTACCTGGATCTGTCAAAAACTCCATCTTTTCCTCTAAGATGTCTTCCTCTTTCTTTGTTTTACGGTCTCACTCCCAACCTGAAAAAGTGATTTCACATGAGCAAGAGTGCCTAACCCGTAGGCATGGAAGAGATTTTCCATTACTTCTTTGCCTGAATTTCTTCCCCTCTTGCTTGGGCCCACTTTTGAATTTCCTTTGCCCGGTTTTCCTTTCTCCTTCACTTCTTTTTTCGTTGGTTGACCTTTCACCATTTTGTCTTGAAGATAATCAACCAACAACTGAATTATCTTTCTCGATTAGAACAGGTGCCACACCAGGGGTCTGAGAAAATTGTATAGGAGCTAAGAATACCTGTGGATGGCAACATAATTTCAACATTTGATTTAGTTAAACAACACAGAAAAATGTCCCGATTGTTGAGGGTAACCTCGTCAATTTTAGTGGTGTGTTGAGTATCATCAGTCCCTCTTCCATTATCCCTACGAAACTCATTGGGCTGAACTGAGAGCATTATACTACTCTTATTGCTATTATTACTAGAATATGGTCACTTGGAGGTGCCTCTGTTTTCCAAAGAGGAATTACATTCATGACATGTAGCGACGAATCATCCAAAGACAGGGTGTTTCCATTCACCAGTAAAAATCAGACAGAGACTTGACAGTAACCCCAAAACAAAACCGAATAGGCTCCACTCATTCCCCTGGGGCTACAGACTTGAGTAGCTTCACAAATGCAAACATAAAAGTAACACTCCTTGTTCTTGGCAGTAGAAATATTCCCCCCGAGCGATAACTTAGAGTCTCTCTTCCCTAACCAGGTATCAAACAAGACTCTACCCCCCAAAGTGTCATTGTAAGCCATGCAATCAATTCCCTGGAGTTGTCAGGCTGAGAAATGGAGGTTGCAAACAGGGCAGAAAAGATGGCTTGTATTATTAAGGCAATAATCAGGAAAATATATAAAACTGTTATCAGTGCGATGAATAGGGTAAGCCGAAATGAAAGAGTAGCAAACATAGTCCAGGAATTGACCAACAATTCTGAAATAATTCCATGCAGAGCCAATTGGAGGACATGCAGGGTCATTCAAGCAATATAACCAGCAAGATAAGGTAGGCTTCATGGTTTCCAAAATGCTAGCTCCTACCACCTCTACATCATACATCATGCCCAAGAATTTTGGATTTTCACGACCCACAACGACCAAATATGGTAGGTAAAAAGACTGAAATTCATGAAAACTGACAAATAAATGATTACCATGCCAATTTAAATCCCAGTACTCAAAACAACCGGATTTCCAAGGCTTAATCACCGTAACATTCCATGCAGAGTTGAACAAATCATCCCAAAACCAAGACATCATAATAAAACCAAAATTATTCTCATATCTCCCAAACGTAGGTAACAAAAATAAAGCCAATGAAAAAAGGTCTTCCTTTAGCACAACAACAGACATACCGATAATGCGGCTAAGAACATACCCGTACCCAGTGAAGAAACACGCAATCATTGTCAAAACCTCCACCTGCTCACAAGCGCCCTGTTTAGTTCCCTACTCAAAATATAACCACAAAACCAACTTACCAATCTTAACATACCTTACCTTCCTCCCGCGGCGACACTTTTTCCAAGCCTTGTCTAACAACATGAGTTGTCTTCCATCCGTATTAAATGTTGTCACTATATGGCATGGGTGGTACCACCCACATTCCTCCCTGTGTATCAGCATAGTCTCATCGTGTGGCCCGCACGATCTCATGCCACCTCACCCCTTGCACTAGACACCTGGCACCTCGATCGGGGAACCCTAGAGGAAAAATTGTTGAAACTTTTTAAAAAAAATAATTAAAGGGAGTTGATAAATTTGCTACCTATTATTAAAGAGAGAGGCCGATTTTAGTAAAAAAAATTGTCGTCATACTTTACCTACTAATATAATTGCTTACTAGGTTTAACCAGTTAAACAGGTTTGCCGAGTTTCTAAGCTAAAAGAAACTTTTCCACACTTTTCCAGAAGAAAAAAGCTGAATCACTGTTAATATAGATGAGCTAACACTTTCAGATACAAAACCTTCACCATTTTTTCTAACCTAAACGACACTTTTTCATAAGGGAAAAGTTAAATGACACTTAATATTATTGACCCGCAAACACTTTCAGATACAAAACATTCACTATTTTAACCTAATCCTATAGATCATTCAACCTAAACCAATAGACTAGGGCATGGAGCAAAATTACCCTTTAATTTTGTTAAGTATCAGTGGAATGTCCCAAATGGAGAGCGAAGTTAAAGATATCCAAAACAGAGTCCACTTCTCCTTAAGTTGGTAGACGATTGTTGACAGAAACAATTCAGGCTTTGCCTGTACTTCAACCAGTCTGGAGATAAATCGTTTAAAATACATGATTCATAAATTTTCCATGTTTTTAATCCTTTGTCGCATAGAATTAAGCAGATTTTACGCTTCAGCCAATATAGCAATTTGGTGATGAAAAGAATCATGAAGATGAACTACTTCATCGACACAGAGTTCAAGGCAAGGCCTGACGTTGTTTGGATTTTTCATATTTTCCTTGATTTATGCTTTGGAAGTAGAGTTACTTCTGTTTTGATTATATGTTTTAAATCGAAACTTAAGTGTTGTTTAACTCGAAATTGTTAATTAGGTGAATAATAATTATGTATAAATATAGTTTTGGATTTCTTTATTCCATGCCACCCAAATTTGATAAAGAGTATTTGTAGTTAGTGAAATGTATTGAAATATAAATAAGAAAATTAAAATCAGATTTTATATAAAATTATTGGAGTTATATAAATTAAATGGTAATTAATAAATATACAAATTAAATAATTAGTAAATATAAATAATTATTAAAATATTTATTTTAATTATTTATTTTAGAATAAGTAATAAGTATATTTTATAATATATAATTAATATTAAAATAATTTATGAAAATTAACTAAATTATATTATTATTATAATATAAAATTTAGTATATGAGTTGAATAAAAAAACATGTAACAAGATTTTTAATTATATAGATTCATATCTATTTTATAATAGAAGTTTTTAATTTGTAAATGAGTTTTTTTATAATATCATTTCTAACTAATATTATATACTTAAAAATCATAACCCTTGCATAACTACTTTGCTATATATCTAAACTTTGATTAAATTAAAATTATGGAAGTCTTGTTCCAAAATAAACATGTCTTATTCTATAATTAATATGACTAATATAGTTATTTAACATTTTTTTAATTACTATTATTTTTAATAGTAGTAGTATTAGTGACTAGATTGCTATGTGGAACTTGAATACTTTTTAGAATGGTTTCAACTCCTCAAAATGATTTTCATTTTCAAAAAATTTAAACCTTAAATGATATAAAGATGGCTAAACAAATACAAACCAATTAATCAACCCCTCATAACTTAATATAATTAAACTTATAATTTAATAAAAAATAATTAAAATTATTTAATTTAATTAATATAATTATACAAAAATAATTTAAAATAAAATAAATTTTGAAATTTCAAACAATTTCATTTCATTGTAATATGAAAAATAATAATTCATTCTTATATTCTACAACTTTTCGTTCTGTATTTAATCATTTTTAAGAAATGCATCAGAATTGATTTAAGAATATAAATATACTTCCACAATCATATAATATAGACTAATAATATACATTTATTATTTATCATTAAAAAATAAAAACGTTACACTTGTCATCCACAAGTACGTGCCATAATATTAACGGTGAAAGGCATTAGTTAACAGTGTTTGAGGAGGTATTAAATTCAATTTCAAACCATTAATCTGTCTGCAACAGGAATTCATGTCCTTTTAAAGTACATAACCTCAAAGCAAAGCCGGCGGGTTTAGTGTTTGTCCTCTTGCCATGTTATGTACTGCTAACTTCCGTTGGACTCCATTGTATTTTATTGTCCTCAAGCCTGGGGTGTGAATAAAAGTCCCCGACGATCACAATGTCAGATGCCCGTCTGTAGATGTGTTCAGGGCAGGATTATGAGCTTTTTGGTTTCTAATATATGTTGCTATCTATATATATATATGATATCATAATCTTGCAGGAAAAAATTAAATTGAATAGTTGAACTGAATTGAAATTAAGACAGAAGCAATGTAACTTGAAGTTTAAAACAAGTTTTTATAACTCATGTTAAAGTCGAAAAGCAACACTTATACCAAGGAGAAAAGGGATTTTCTCGAAATTATTTGAGAAAAATTTATTTATGTGAAGGTTATGGAAATGATAGTATAATAAGTTATATATATATATATATATATATATATATATATATATATATATATATATTAAAGGAATTGGAAAATGGGTTGGTTTAGTAACTATTGTTTATGTTTTTTTGCATAGGCACATGTGAATCAAAGAGATTTGAATCTTGAATTTTTTTTTACATAATTTTTAGTATCATCGCTAATTGTATTTCCCTAAAAACTAGAATACATATCTAATATACTAATAAAAATTGGTTTTTTTTTATGTATAATATGTTTCTTGTTTTATATTAATAGTATTGCAACTCTAGATCTATCGAGTACTAAGAAGGATCAAACCTCTCAAGATGAAAATTTCTTTATAACTGTTGTTTGTACTTCAAGAGCTTTATCCATATCCATGCTTGATATATATAGCTACATACATATGAGCATGCCATTTTTTTAAATTAAAAAAATTATAAAACATATCAAAGAAAAATGGCATGCCCATATATGTGTAGCTATATGTATAAGTGCACAAAGAAATAAATCTATCAGGGTGCAACAATTTCTCATATTTTGCATTCAAAAAACAGGTTTTCATCTTGAGAAATTTGATCAAGAGCATTTGGAAGATCTAAAGTTTAGAAGAATCTATGCTAGTTTAAATTTCTTTTAAAGTGATATGAATATTCAGAATTTTCTTTTCAAAAAAATTGTTTATAAATTTATTAATAAAAATAAATGAGATTTATATCACTTATTAATTTTCATCTTACTTTTAATATTTTTCACATGTCAAACAAAAATACCATACATATGTGTATGGAGCTATATGTATGATGCCTATTTTATTGTATATGTCCATATCAATTATGCATGTATTTAAGTTTGGATAGGAATAAATGTCTATATGTACAAACATTTTTTCAAATTTTGTGGTAAAGAAGATGTTTATTTCTTCAAATTTTGTAGTAAAAAAGATGTTTTTTTTAGAGATTTGATGCATCTTGGTGTTTGAAAAATCTAGAGTTAAATAGATATAGAAAAGATAATTTTTTTTTTTAATGTGATATACCTATTATGTTTTTTTTTTCAAAAAAAAATGTTTATAATTTTATTAATAAAAAAATTTAATTTAAGTAAACTTATTAATTTTATTATAATTTAATTTTTATTAATTTTTTTAGTTAAGCTGACCTTATATTTTATTGTTATGACTTTTTTTTATTTAATTAATTATTACACTATTTCGTTTAATTCTTTACCACAACTTCTCTCATATTGGGTGTTTCTCCATCTTACCTAACATGAAAAATTGAAATTTGGTTCCATAATTTTGATTGCAATTTGTGAAAATAAAAAATTGGAAACAAGAAAATGGTAGTTGTTTACAAATAAGACAATAAAATATGAAATGATGCTAGAAAACAATAACTAATTGTGGTTATTTAAATTTTGAGGAATTAATTTTTTATATAAAAAATATGGTTCATGGTTGGTCCAACCTCAAAGAAAGTGGCGAAGTTTCCTATAGAATTTGTACAAAGGTAGAAACATAGAAATTAAACTTCTGGTGGGAAAACCATGGCGGGCTTTGCAACTAGCGCCACTTGTTCATTCAAATTGTCCCACAGAGATGAGAAGAAATTGGTAACTATTTTTAGTTTTAAACATTTATAAATGAATACAAAGAAACATGGACTTATTTATTAAATGATAGGAGTGAATTATTTTGTTGTTTAACGAGTCTTAAAGTACTAATTAAAAGTGAAAGTGATTATTGTATCAAAATATTGAAAGTTAATTTAAGAATGTTTCATTTAATTAAAAATATCTGAGCATACAATGCTAATTTAATGGAATTAAAAGGATGTTTATAAAAATATGCATTTCATAATAAAACCTTAGCAAATATAAGATCGTTGCTTATATTGGGTAATATCTATTTTACAATTACGAGTCGTAGCCCCAAATACTATATATGTTTAATTAGAGTTATTTATTAGTAATGTAAAGTTGTACACTCCTTTAGAGCAAGAATAGTCTAAGACATTTGTGAATTTTTTTCATTGAGATATATGTATGTGTTTTTTTTTCAATTGAGATATATGTACGTGTTCTGAAAGATGAAGAATATGTTCAATTTAAATATTAAAAGAATGTAGTTTGTTTGTAACCCTAAAAGAAGTAAAGCATATAAGTGTTGAAATCTTCTTTTCTTTCATTAAGATATATGTACGTGTCCTAAAAAGACGAGGAAGAAGTTCAATTTAAAAATTAAAAGAATGTAGTTTGTTTGTAATCCTAAAAGAAGTAAAGCATATATGTGTTGAATCTCACAAAAGTGTGTAGTAGGAAAACCAACAATTGTTGAAGTAGATTCATGATAAAGACAACACTCCTCTCTCACTAGTTCTAATAATAGTGCAAGTTTTAGTGGTAGTCCAATTTTACTTCGAAGGGATTTAAGTCTAAGTCCAAGTTCCACATCAACAATAAGTCCACCAAGAAGGTAAAGGAGTTGGTAGAAGCTAATGTTTTCCTTTTATGGAAAATACTAATCTAATATTTTTTTGAAAACTAATCTCTTTTTTTTTTTAACTAATAAAGTTAGGGAATCTTTGAAATTGCACTTTTAAGCATTAAAGTTTAATGGGATTTATATGAAAAGTTTTAAGTATTAAAGTTTAATGGGTTTCATATAAAAATTATTATTTATTATTTATTTATTTTATATTATAATTATTAATATTTACGGTATAGTTATTGTTTTTTTTTGTGAGTCAGAGGAATCAGCAATGTTAGACAGCTTTCACACGCGAGGTGTGGTGTCAATCTCCCTAACTACCACTATAGCCTCTCAGGGAACTACCTAGCCTACAAGAACGGTCCCCGATTTAGACGAGGCTCGAATTCGTGACCTGCTTAACAGCACGAACGCCTTAACAGTGTGTCCGCTGGACACTAGACCATGCCCCTGCGGGCATAGTTATTGTTTCTACTTAACATATAGTTTTTTATCTAAATAAGAAAGGAAATAAAAACATATATCATAAACAAAACCCATGTGTATTGTAGAATTACTACATATATACAAATAAAAATCAATAAAAATTAGAAAATTGATAATTTTTTTCTTAAAAAAGTATACATTTGGAGTTTGAAGGCAAACTCTTTAATTATGCATAGTTTCAGTAGTGATAACTATGTGGAACCACTGAGGCTGTCAATTTTAAGTTAATACCATAACAACAAACCCATCTAACATGAAGAGGAAAAGAGAGAATCCTACCTAGGTTTTAAAAAAATTCATGGGAATATGTGTTTGTCAATAACTTTCACATTATACAGAAAATGAAAACCCTGTAAAACTCCTTCACCTTAACATGTTTCAAAAGGAAATATTTCACTCTCAAGCATAGTAAATTCCCCAACACATACCATTTCTAAAAGACAACCTAGTGGTGCTTGGAATACCACTCTTGGGTCAAATACTACATAGAGAAGGTATGTGCTATGATTGTAGGAATTTTTCACAATTGTCGAGACATAAAAGGTTATTTTTCTACGTAAATCCCTTGTTTTTCTTGTTGACAATGGTTTATGCTCCTAGACCCCTTTTTTCTACTCAAACATAATAAATGGAAGCAATATCACACTCAGAGTCCAAAGATTCCCTTGAATGTCATATGTGGTGTTTAAATGCATCTTCATGACACTTGAGCCTAAGATGCTTTCTTAAATTCCAAAGGTAGTTATTATACTTCCCTAACCATTGTCAACATGTGAAGACCCATCAGTGTTACTAAAAACATTATAATGTCCCTTGTTAAACCACTCATAATTGGAATATGCACAAGATAAGGAATGCTTTGTGGATTGTAGGTTTTTTCATGGTTATTGAGCTTAAGAAGAAAAATTTAGGGAATACAGACCTTATTTTCCCTTAGTGAAATTGGATATAATTCTAGACCCATTTTTGTTACACAACTAACCTAAACAAGGTGCCCATAGCACCCTTGGAGGTAATTAATAACCAAAATAGGTTAGACATGGGGGCTAGAGGATTCATCCATCGTGGTTGTATATAGTCTATTATTTCCCCCCCTTGACTATGGTTATGGACCCAAGAAATATCCATGATTCCCAAGACCTCATAATAATGACCATATTCAACTTGGATAAGGAAGCTGCCTTGAAGAGAGATAATCTCATGATTTATAGATTCATTCATGGTGCTTCAACTTAAGAAGATTCAATTAAGGATTATGGTATTTTTTTCGCCCTTGACCATGATTATTCTTCAACACATGTTTTTTGTGCATAAAACCTACTCGTCATGCTCATATTTACATCATATGCCAAATACACCCTACAAATTTCATGTGTGCTAGTTCAAAGACATTCAATGCTTTTTAGTCCAATAAGCTTCAATAATATTATAATCTATCATTCAAATTATTTAATAATTTTCAATCCACCAAGGCCCATTGAAATCCCCATGTGGTTTTCTAAGCATGCGTTCATGGTGCTTAACCCCAAGAAGTTATGGGAAGTTATGTTTAGGGAATGATGTTGTTGTCTTCCTCCCCTAACCAATGTCAAAGGGTTAGGGTTCTTGTTTCCCTACCATGACTATGTTCAAGTCCCCAAGACCCATCAAAGGTGTAGAAAACATATTAATTTCATCCATATCTAACTCTTAGGGCCAGATACCCACTAGAGAGATTGTTTCCTAATTTCTACATTTTCTTCATGGTGCTTAATCTTGATAAGGTTTAATTAGTGCTTTAGGCCCTTGGTTCCTCCCATGTTTATGAACTGTGAATTATTTAAATGTATAAAACCTACTCATGGCATGTATATCCCACTCAAAGGCCTACAAAGAACCCCCATAAAGGGCACCTCTATTGGTTTGAGGAGTTTCTTAAGCCTCTTAATCCTAAGAAGATTTAATAATATAACAAGCAACCAAAATAACCCCTACAAAAGGATTGTGTTATGGTTTGCAAGTGTTTTTCATAGAAATTAATTACATGAAGAATTGTTTTTTTTCTAAGTTAGACTAAATTCTATTAATGTAACATATTGTACAAGGATAGTCTGTCCTCTGGAATCGCTGAACTAGCCAATTTGAGAGGAATTATATGTCAAAAAAGTCAAAATAGTGACTGCCCCAGATGGGGAAACCAGTCAAACTACAACTACCCATAGAGGGGAAACCAGCTTCATACAAAAAATAGTTGAGTATTATGAAAGTATTCAAGAGAGACATAGCGACCAAGAAAATTAACATAATTGTAAAAAAGGACCTTTTTAAGCTAGGTGTCATTCAGCTGAGGCGGTGGTTCCTCCACAATGAGGCACCTATAGTCTTCGGAGGAGTCATCTGCATGCATCGTTTGTTGAGTTGTTGGTGCTAGAGTTGTGGCGGTGTGAACAGTGTATGCACTGCCCTTGCAGCCATCTTCTCCTGACCAATATCAGCTATCACCTCCACTGCTACTGCTTCCACTACTGCCTTTTCCTTTGCTACTAGAGGAGGGGGTGCCCTGATTGACTGGAAGGGCTTCAGAATTATGCGAGAGTGGAAGAGGCGCTGAGTATATGGTGGATTTTATTTTCTTTTTCCTAGGGCTATGGCCTACAGCAGGGGAAGCTTCCTCCTTGAAGATGATGGTGATGGCGGTTGTGAGGCGAGGGCGGTCTAGAGCACAGATATAGTGGAATTGAGCAGAATTCACATGAAGCGAGAGAGAAAGAGGCCGCGTCTCCAAATGAGGCAAAGGTTGAGAGGGATGGCTATTTGTGTGTCGTATAGCCGAAATTCCGTCAGGAGAGACTAAGCAAGATGACTGGGAAGCGTGACCTCGGCCTTTGCCACTACGAGTTGCAGGATAGTGGGCGAAATACTCATCGTGAGGTGGTGAAGAAGAATCAGAACAGATGAACAGAGGAGGACATGAAGTACACCCTTGCCCACTCCCTCGACGACACCGCATTCTATGTCACATGGGCATATTGGAGCTATTGGGGGCATTGGAAATATAGGTGCGTGGAGAAGGCTGAGCAGAGGGAGCTGTAGGCTGAGGATTCTGAGACCCAAGTGAAAAATTGAAGATGCAGTAGAGGCTATGGCAGAAATTGTGACCAGGGGCTAGCATAAGGCAACAGTAGAGGTTGCATCGCCTCCCTGTGGCCATTCGAGAGCTCGGCTCTGAGACCACAGAGGGGCAAATGCAGCTGGAAGGAGATGGAGGAATGATACAATGCGGAGACATTTTGAGAAGGTGGTAGATGCATCGAAGTTCATCCATAGTAATGATTGAGTGTTGAGACAAGTTGGTTGATATAAATGCGACCATCTTGAGCCCACGCGTGACCTTGTGGCAAAGCTATGTGTCACGTGTTGGGCTCGCCGTCCAACTACCGGTATCATTCACCTGCATCTGAGAGTGTAGCTTCCATGTGCACCAGTTTAGTGCATTTTTGTTTGAAAGAGGTATCATTAAGATTATTAAGAGGACCTAAGTAGAGTGTATGTTCATAATCTACTCCTTTATTTGCAAGAAAATCCGCGATTTTATTACCCGAGCGTTTGACGTGCTTGAAGGAAATCGCCTGATGGTGCTTGACCCATTGTTATATATGCTCAAATCTTTCAGTTAGATGCCAACTCTTAGCAACCTTTGAGGAAGAATCACCCATAATGATATGATTGGTTGCGTTAATGAGAATTTGAGAGCCTCTTTCTACTTCTAAAGGGAATTAGTTGTGCACCAGAGCCAGACAGAGACCCTGCCAAAGACCTTCCATTTCAATAGAGTTATTGGAGTCCCACCCTATGGATCCAAAGAAGACCATAAGGGGAGTACCAACCGAGTCACAGAAAATGCCACCAAATCCCACATCTCCTAGATTTCCTTTGGAAGCGCCATCAAAATTCAACTTGATCAAACTTGCTGGAGGGAGAATCCAAGTGATGGGTGACTCTGGATGATTGGAGGGAGTGCTGGTACTTAAAGAGAGGAATGGAATGGATCGATGCCAATTTTCCCAAATAAGACACTCTGGAGCTTGAGTGGGAATATCAGATTCCTGCTAATGTGGAAGAGCCAGAGTTTCTTGGAGATTTATGCATAGATCGGTCCAAATGGTGTCCAGAGGGATGATCTGATCCTTGAATATTATTTTGTTCCTTTCCTTCTAGACAGAACACATAAGAAGGCACAGGAGAAGAGTATAGAGAGTATTTAATAACTTTCTATTATAAGGTTCTGAGGGCCAGTTTCAGATTATGCTGATGATATCACCATTTATATGACTAGATCTTCTGCACCTAAAAATGATTTTTTCCCATAGTTTATTGGTTAAACTGCATGTATCCATTAGATGCAGGATATTTTTAGTATGTGTTAAACAATTTGGGCACCTTGATGGTCTGATGAATCCTCTTTTCAAAATATTATCCCAAGTTAGGATTCATTTTTTGCATAGGAGCCAGAGGAAGGTGGAGACCTTGGGCCAGATGCTAGGTCTCCATATTTGGATCCAAATCTCATCTTTGGGTTCCCGTGTGTGATACATCAAATTTTATGCTTCCTTGGTGGTAAACGTGCCTTGTCGAGTGTAGCCCCATCTGAGTAAATCTTCCTTCTCTAAGCATCTGATTTTCCGGCTGTTCAGCTCTTTATCAATCTCCTTAGATGTTTCCCCCTACTAGTTCTCATGCATTTGAGCTGATGGTATCCATTGAGGGTAGCCCAGAGAAGAAGTGGGTTTCCATAAATTTTTTACCTTGTTTTCGAGTTGATCATGGAGATCCATGTGTCGCTGAGACCATTGGAAAAGAGCTTCCAAATTTGGTATTTGTTGCCAAGAGTGTTCCTAGAAATGGGCGGAACTTCCATCATAGACTTCCTAGACGCTATGCTCTTAAATGAGGGATATATGTTGTTTGGAAGCATTCCAAATAAGAGAGCCTTTATCCACTATTACAAGTCTAACAAGATCTTCAGGTGGTCTGTTGTCTTCATATTTGGCAGTCCATAGATGATCCCATGAAGTGTGTGGCGTGGATAACCATTTCCACCAGATGCGGGCACCCATGAATGCATTGCTATGATGTGGATTTCTCAGTTCTAGACCGCCATCCTTTTTTGGAGTGCAAACTGTTGACCACTTCACTAGAGCCCATTTTCTGTTTTTTCCATATGAGCCCCAAAGGAAATTGCGTTGCAGGTTCTTGATTTTCTTGAGCACCCATTTTGGCGCTAGTAGAACAGAGAAGAGATAAAGGGGCATGGATTGCAAGATTTATTTTATTAGGAAAAGTAGACTAGCAATATTGAGTGATATAAAGGTGCATGAGGAAAGGAAGGCTTCAATTTTATCTATGAGATATTTCCAGGAAGAGTGTCTAATCGCAGAATAAATTAAAGGTGCTCCAAGGTATTTAGCAGGAAGAGCAGCTATAGAGAAGTTGAGGATCCTGGAAATATTACATTAGGTTATAGTTGGAGTATTGAAGAATAAAATTTGAGATTTTCTAGCATTAATGGCAGTACCTGAGGCTTTCTAGAACAGAGTAAGAAAAAAATTGAAAGTATGAGCTTCTTGAACAGAAGGATGACCGAACAACATATTGTTTTCAACAAATTTTCGATGTGTGGTGGGCTGGGAACCATGTATGGATATGCCACGAAGGGTATGATTGCGGACTTCATTTTGAATAAGACGTCCTAAACCTTCTGCCATAAGGACAAAGAGGAAAGGGGAGAGAGGATCACCTTGGTGAATACCTCAGGAGGGAGTGAAGGGGGGGGGGAGGGGACACCATTGATGAGGTTGATGATCCATCTAGTCCAAGAGGGGAAGAATCCAAAGACAATGAGCATCTGATTAATGTATTCCCAACTTAATTTTTCAAAAGCTTTGGAAAGATCAATTTTTAAGAGCATACCTGCCTTCTTGGTGTGTTTCAGGGAGTGAATGACTTCATGAGTGAGGATGATCCCATCCAAGATCTGTTGTCCTTGAACATAACCTGTTTGTTCCGGCGAGATGAGCAATGAAAGAAGGGTTTTAAGCCTATTGGCTATGACCTTGGAAATCACCTTGTAAATAACATTCCATAATGTGATGGGTCTATATTTTTCAGGGGTGACAGAGTGTTCCTCCTTCGGGATGAGGGCTAACAATGTAGCATTGAGAGAGGGAAGAATCCAGTGCATTTCTCTAGATTCCTCAACAAGGTCCTATACCTCCAATTTGATGAGATCCCAGAAGTGATGAAAGAAGTTGGAAGTGAAACCATTTGGGCCTGGAGCCTTGCCGTCTTTGAGTTGAGCCATTGCCTGTTCAACTTCCTAGAGGGAGATAGGGCAGAGGAGCATCCTGTTATGTTCTTCATTGATGATCTTAGGGATGTGTTGTGTAACCTTGTTGATATATTGTTGTCTACTTCCATGGGGTTCTTGTAAAATATGTTTGAAGTGTCGGAGAAGTTCCTTCTCTATGTCCTCATGTTCCTCTAACTATTTCCCTTGTTGATTTTGTAGATGTGCAATACGGTTGTGCATACGTCGTTGAATGGTTGAGCGGTGGAATAATTTAGTGTTCTTCTCCCCTTCCTTTAGCCAATGGATTCTTGATTTCTGCTTCCAGAGGATTTCTTCTTGCAATTGTCTCTCTTCCAGCTTAGTGAGGAGACTCTATTCCTAGGCAGCTACGGAATCTGATCTTCCTTCAGTAATGATGTGCTGCTAAATTTTAGACATTAGTTGTTCCAAAACCTTCTGTTGATGAAAGATGTTCCCAAAGGTAAAGTGGTTCCATTGCTTGAGCTAGTTCTTGAGATTTTTGAGTTTTTGTTGGAATTGATACATTTTGGATCCTGCAAGAGGTATGAAGTTGCTCCAACTATTAATGAACATGCTTCTAAAATATGGGTGAGTAAGCCAGAAGGATTCAAACCTAAAAGGGTGCCTGGTGGAAGCACCAGGTCATAGCCATTGCAAGAGGATGGGCCAGTGGTCGAAGCCAGCTATGGGGAGAATGGATGAGTGAATGTCTCCCCCCAAGTGAATGGAATCATTCGAGATTAGGAAGCGGTCAAGATTTGAGGCTATTTTCTGGGAGCCTGTGCGCTTGTTGTTCCATGTGTGCATGCCATTGGAAAAAGGAAGGTCAATACACCAGTTTCTTTAGATGAATTCCTTAAAGTGGCAACTATCCATGTCAAGTTTCACTCTGCCTCCCCTTTTTTCTTCCAGCTTTGTAATCATATTGAAGTCACCCCCAACAATCCAGAGTGGATGGCGTTTGTTTGCGTTGAGGATTTCCATGGTATCAAGCAAGGAAATTTTGTGCAGCAGATCTTGAGGGAAGTAAACATTGGAGAGATGTCCATGGATGTTGGATCCACTCAAGTGGAAGGATGCTTGTATTAGATTGTGTGAAGCATGAAAGTTAAAGAGTGATATGATCTAGGGATCCCATGCGATTGCAAGGCCTCCAGAGGCACCTGAAGCATCTACTGCTATTGTACTACAACAAAACCATACTTTGGAAATGATGGAGCTGAGGGTGTGGCTATTGCACTTAGTTTCCTGCATGAAGAAAAAAGAGGGTCTTTCTTGCTGAATCATGTTTTTGATCATTTGAAATTTTGTGGGCTTGTTGAGCCCTCGAATGTTCCATGAAGTGAGTTTCATTGAGAAATATTAGATATCACCCTATAGTACTTGGTCAACTTGGGATATCTCTCAGATTCAACAAGCATTTCCCCTACTATGATGGTTCTCTGTAGATCTGTTCTTCGCCCTCTTTTTTTTGTTTCTTTGAATATATTTTTTCCATCCCAGTGACTTCCTGGATGTATACCTAGTGATATTTACCGTTGTGCGTGAAAAATAATCACCTATAGGCTATCAATCTGTCTTTCAGGTATTTTGTCATACTCTTTTTTCTTGCATGCTTGCTCCAAACCTAGAATATCCAAATCTCCTAGATTGATGATTTTAGGTTCCTTGTCCATATGAATGGGTTGGCTTACTTCTGTCACAGATACTGCTTTGAGTGAGGGCGACTGAGATTGGCCATCTATCTCCATGTGATTGGGCTACCAGAGTACCATATTTGAGTCACTATTGAGATTGGGAGTGAAGCCTTGAGGGCCCTATTGTGATTTAGGGGGAGGAGGATTGTTCAGGGGATCAACAATTGGTTCAGATATGGTGGGTTTGGTTTTCTCAGTAGCATGGTGTGAGGATTCTCCCTCTAAGAGAGGTTGTTTGGATAAGATATCAAAACTATTTTTGGTGGGAGGGGGGTTGCTTTGGGTGAAACTTTGGGAGTGGAGGTAGTTTTCTTAATGTGCTTTTTGCAGTTGGAGACTTTGGTGAAGCCTTCCAAATCTGTGTTATCAGGGGCATCGGTAGATTTGGGTGGCTGATTTAGTGGAAAATATCGGAAAAGATGGCCATGTTCATGGAATTTTCTGCAGTGAAAGGGAACATGCTCATAGTCTATTATTTTCACCCATTCAAAATCATCATGATAGAGACTTACCCAATATATTAGAGCTATGGAAAGATGCATATAGACACAGAGCCTTGCATATGAAGTGTATCTTTTGAGTTTGGTTTCCTCTACAACCTTCAGGAACTCTCCTAGTCCATTACCAATGGCTTTTAATGATTCCTCATCCAAATATTCCAGAGGTAGAGAGTACATTATGATCCATAAAGGTGCCCAGTTGAAGTCTTCTTTTTTTGGGTTGAATTTTTCTACCTAATCCCTGAGATACAGCCCTGCAGAGTTGACGAAGTAGGGGCCTCCGTCCAAGATATGGTTTCTATCTTCAATACAGTTGAAGATAACGTTAAAGAAACCTTTCGGCCCTAACTGAAGGGTTACATGTCCCTTTGGTTTCCATTTAGATGCTATCCAACCCTGGGGGGATTTCTGTGTAGGCCAGAATCCGACAAATTTGTCGATAAGTGCATGATATTTCATGTACTAAATTTTGGCATTGATACGATGGCTTGGAAGGTCAATCTTTGGATGTTCTACCGCAATAGGAAGACAATTAGCCGAGGATGCCTTCTGTGGTTTCGCATTCACTAGTTGCTCCGTAGTTTTGTTATTTTTCACTGTGGTTGGTTCCGTCTACATCCCTGTAGAGTCAGAGGTCAGGATCTGGGATGGTGAATCCATATTGACAACGTGAGAGTTGCCAGAGGGGGCAGGGGTGCTCTTGCCTCCCATTGGGGATGTCATTGATTGTGGGTAGAGTAAGTGGGGGATGCGTTGCTGCGTGAGGTTCATGAAGCCACCGTGAGGGCAGGGGGGCACCCTGATGAGTGCCATTGCAGGGTTTTCAAAACCCTAGGTTTTCATGGGGGAAGCTTCCCTGAACCAGATTACATGAAGAATTGTTTATGATGCAAGGCTTATATGATTTCTACCCCTAATCATAGCTCTTAAGCTCAATAAGATTCATTTACTTTCTTTTTCCCATTTCTATGTTTATGCCTTAAGACCCATTTCTAGAGCACAAAACCTAATTATGGACCTATGTTACCCTTCAATTATAAGGAAGTTCCCTAACCATGGAATTCAGAATCATTCTTAGAGTTAGCATAAGACACAACCTATTTAGGTCCTATGTTCTTCTTTAGTCATGGTTCTCATCTCTCTCTATTTGGAAAAATATGCCCTATAAAGGTCTAATGATTATTGAAGGATGAGTTCAACATTATGGCTTGAGGATCTTCCTAAGTTATAAATTTTCTTCACGGAACTTGAGCTTGAGAAACATCATTTAAGTCACAAGGACCTTCTTGTTCTCTCCTAAGGTTGGTAAGACCTTGATACCCATTCCTGGTACATAACTAACATAGTCATGGAACCTATATCCCACTTGGAGCTTAATGAGATGCTATAAAGGTCACATCTGATGGTTTGAGAACCTATCCATTGAAATTAAGATTCAAAAAGATTTTTTTGTGAATATTTTTTGCTTTTACTTCTCCTCACTATATTCAAGAAAATAGGACCCATACATGATGTCCTATACCTTGTAATGATGCCCATATTCAAGTCGAAAGCCAAAGAATTTTTAAAGGGGGATTTTGTTATTATTTATTAGTGTTGTTTATGATGCTTGAGTTAAAGAAGGTTAAAATATGGCCTAAGGTCATTATTTCCCCATAACCATTTTTATCCCTTAATGCACATTTGTATTATACAAAACCTATTTATAGTTCGTGTACTCAAGTTAGTAGTAAAATACCCTTCTAGAAAGTTCTTATGTGTTAGTTTCAAGGACGTATTGAATTATTTTGATCTTAAAAATATTTAACAATATTATAAGGACATTATTTTCATTATTTTATGATGACACCTACATATACATTTATAATATGTGACACTAATACAAAAAATAGGAAAATCAACCAACATAGGAAAAAAATTTCCGCATTAACTAGATTTAAAATGACACATATTTCCAAACTATGGGGTCGAATAGTCTCCTTCGTTAAAATTTGTAGAAAAATAGAATATGTACTTATATTTTAAATAAAAATACATATAAATTGAAGACAAGAATTAAATAATTTTCCACTTGCACTTCAAAATTTTAGAAAACTAATAAGAAAATAAAAAACCACATGGATGAGTAAATTTACAACATCAATAAATGTTATTATTGAAAAGGGTTGGTATCTCAATGAAATTGAATACATTAATAATTTTGAAGTACTAAAATCAATGATCACTAATGAATGAAAAACCATACATATACATCATTTCGAAATTGAGGTGTTATTGGGTGTCTACTAACATTGAGAGATGGCGAATCAAGATATTTCATAGCATGTGGTTGGCTTAGGTTAGCCGCAGAATCGAACTATATAGATAGATATTGATTTACTAGGGCTTTACTATCAAGGCATGGTTGTTCAAAAGCAATCTCTCAGATGGGATTTTCCCTCCCTATATTAGGATGGAAATGGTGAATAACATCCTTTGGGGTTGTCCTTCTGCCAAAGACTATTGCAGTTTTATTAATCATAAACATGTATCCATTTTAAAAGGGAGATTGAATTGTAGAAAGTTATTAAATTGGTTGATCCATATCCACTTATCTCTTAGCAGTGTTTAGCAATTACTGAGGATTTAATCCATATTTATTATTTGGAAACATTGATGGAAATATGAAGAAGAAGCATGCAACCTCAAAATCAAATACATTTGACTAGACCTAGGGGTCATTCATTTACAAAGGGATTTGGATCCCTAATTGACAATTATTTGTAATTTTCTATGTTTCTAGGAATACTATAAAAGATTGTATTATTGATGTAATTTGGTGTGTAATCAGATCTTGTTCCAAGAAGAAGTCTCAGGAGGTTGAGTGAGCTAGAGAGATTTTGAGATATGTTAGATTTCTTGAGAGGATTTTGTGAATCTATAGGATTCTTAGGAGCTTATAAGTTGAATGAGTTGTGGATCTGAACTAATTCTAGTTCATGATGATTTTGTATAATTGTAATCTGAAAAGGCATCTGAGATTCATCATAGAGAGGAGAGAGATTCAAGAGGATTGGAAGCCAAGTAAGGGCACAATGCCCAGAAGGGTAAATTGAACGCATAAAATATGGCTAGAGGAGGCCTATTGTAAATTTTTGTGCATATTCATCAATAGAGGAGCTCTTTGTTAAAGCATTGGGATATTTATATTGAACCTTTGTTTATAGTTTGTAAGTGTCCCTCATTTATATGAAGCTATCTTTGTATTTGTAATAAGGTAATTGTATTGCAATAATGTTTTTAATGAATCTCAAGAGGGAGAGTGCTTTGGGACGTAATGCAGGAGTGTGTACAAGCCTGAAATTATTTTGTAATGGGTGAAGATAAGTTGATTATTGATCAACGAGCATGATCAATGATCCAATTTAATCATAGTTTTATAGAGGAAAGGTGTAGTGCAATTTTGGAGGCTATAAAGGGTTGGAAGGAAGACATAGAGAGGAGTGCATGAAATTCTGGAGAAATTATTTGTAGAAGAAACGAAATAATAACCAAGAAAAAAATAAAGAATGGAGTGGGAGACTTAATTTATTTGGAGCCCACGAAATTTTGTCACATAACGAAGGTCAGTGAAAAGGTTCTCTTAGAAGAATCTTGTCAAGAGAGGACACTGGGGTGACATATCCTGGGATGTATTTCCTAGCAGATTGAAGAGGTATCACATGAGGTAATGCTTGGATGACTAGGTCTCAGGATGATGTGGCATCAACCAATGCAGTGAACAGAACAGAGTAAAGTGGAATCACCCTATTGGACAATGTGATGAATAAGGGCCCACGAAGAATGTTGACTCCTCCTAGAATCACAAGCCCTTTGTGCATTATTTGAAAGAGTTAGGATAACACAGAAGACCAGCCAATGTGTCAAACGTTAGGGTGATGCAGAGTTTATTTATTTTGTGGGACTGGCAAGTGTGCCACGAGGACATTGAATCCTCCCGAAGGTTTTTTATTTTTGTGCTTTTAAAAGGGTCGGAGATAGTTGTTAACAAAATCCAATGGAACAACAATTGACGGGAATAATTCCCATTCACTGGAGTCTTTCTCATAGAAGGTTCTATTGTGCACACTTTTGGACAGGTTGATATGACTTCATGCAAGAATGACATGTAGAAGGTGATTTCATTCTATTAAAAGGTAAGCACAAAAATTCAACAATCAAAAAGCGTGTCCGAAGCCAATAGAGAGATGCACACCAAATTTTAGGACCAGGTTACAAAGCATGTCCACATCAAGTGAAGCGAGAGGAAGTTTTTAAAGTGCTAGAATTTTAGAGAGTGGGAAATGCATATATATAAAGAGGGCTTTAATCTAAAGGTTTTTCGAAAGGGTGTATACTATACCCTTGCAGCTCCTCCCCCTCGATTTTAAATGAACATCAAAGGGGATATTTTTCCCAATAATTTGTTATAGGAAGCACCTTTTTTCCCCGAGTTTGGAATTGTGGGGATTTTAAGCCGACATATTGAAACAACTAGTATTAATTTGGCATCATATAGTATCAGAGCTAGAATTATTTGTGAACGTCAAAATAGAGCTCGGTTAAATTTCTTGGAGAAGCGAAAAAAAATGACAAAGACTAGAGGATAGAAATATCTTTGGAGGAAAAAACTTTACAAAATAATATTTGAAGGATTTGAATGAGATATAAAAGAGAGGAAGTTGGAAACATCAATATAGTAAGTGAAAATTTCTAGAGGAAAATGGATTTAATAGAGTTCTCACGACAAGGAAATTGGGACAAAACCTAGAGGTAGAGGAAATTACTGAGATGAGGAAAACATGAGTTATTAAAAGAAGAGGAAGCAAAGAGGTGAGTAGTTGAAGTGCATAAGAATAACAACTTTGGAATACAAAGAGTAGAGGCACTACTCAGGTTCTAGTGCAGAGAACTAATGGGAGGGAGATACCAGGAGGTTTAATTTGTATTAGTGAAATGTGAGAGAGTTGTTATAGAGATGGAGGAAGATTCTGCAACTAGTTAGTGGACAAGGAGAGTTCATAGAATAAAAAGGTAGCAAAAATGACTACTGATAGTCATGCCAAAGGTGTAGGAATAATTTACATGCAAATGGGAGAAAGTGCCAAAACAATTGGCATGAGGCAAATAACAGATGAGAATTTTGAAAGGGAAATGATTAAATTAAGAGAAAAATTTATTAATATAAAGTAGTTTTTATGACACCATCAGTATGTATGGAAAATGAAGAAGAAGAAGGTGATATTCCTCTTATTTCAAATTAAGATGAGATAGAGGAGGTGTACCACATTAAAGAAAGAACTCAGAATAACCGAGTGTAAGGTGGAAGTTCACTACTATGAACTAGACCAGGGATCAACCCTTGGAGAGGATGAAATTGATGAAGATATTGATAAGAGACCTTTTGAGAGTCCTAAAATTGTTTTTAATATCACCATATGATGACAAAATCATTTATTGAGGCTAAAGGACCTATTGAATTTAAATTTAATGATTGGTGTGTGGATGCATGTATTATTGTAGATGATGGAAAGAACATTAAATTTTCTCAATACAAGGAAGAAAACAAACATTTGGACACGGTTCTTGTGAAATATGAATACCCATCACTAGTCACCATTATAAACATGGGAAGAGAACCTAATTTGAATTCTCTTGGAAGAGGAAGGAAGATAGAATTAGCCTATAAAGGTAATCAAGGTAAGACTATACGCCATAGGTAAACACAATTATGGAAGAAAATCCTGAGGTAGAAAAGTTTTTATTTTTGGACAAGACACCTGAAACAAAGAAGTTTATATTATATGAAGAGGTTTATGAGGTTTGCAAACTTTTAATTGAGAATATGTGTATATATTGAATATGTTTAGGAAGAAGTTGTTATAGTGGAAGAAATAGATGAAGATTTGATGAATGGCTTGAAGGTTCTAGTGTTGAATAAGGAAAGGGTATTGGAAGAACCAAAAGGGACTCCAAAGTCTCATGATTTTGAATGGTTTGTGTATATGGGTGTTGAAGAATGAAAGGATAGGTATACTAAAAAAAAAATCATTTCATTGGAGGAGACAACATTGTATCATCTCATTGGTAAAAGGGGAAGATATGCAGATAAAATGAGCACAAGTAGTGAAAATCATCAAGAAGATGAGGATGTATAAGGAACAATGAGCTAGCTTGGAGATACATCGAATAATGAAGTACAAGAAACCTTAGAAGAGGCCATGTAGGAAGATAGAGGAGAAAGAATGGAACTTGCAAAAGAACAAATGATAGTATAAGATGAATGGAGCAACACCATTGAGGAAACCTTGCATAAATATATAAAATGTTTATGTAAAATATTTCATTTTAGCAAGATTCAAAATGTGAATTTTTTGGAGCAGGAAGAAAACCTGAATTTGCAACTCAAGTATATGTAGCGTTGGATGCACAATTTTGTTGAGAATAGACAAAAGTATAAAGAGTTGGAAATGAAAGTAGTGATACAAATTTCCTGTGGAAGTCAACAACAAAAAAAATACAAAAATGAGGTATACCAATAAAAGACATATCTTGATAGTGGACTTTGTGGAGCATGGAGAAAAATGAATAAGGAGACCAATGGATTTTCCATAAAATGAAAAATGTAGTCAACAACCAGTTGTCATGGACTAAGAGGAATTGCATCAAGAAGGCTATGAGTAGACAACATAACTAGAAATGAGATCCTAGAAAGGAGAATGTGTAGTAGACAGGGCAACGAGATGGAAACAAAGGAGAATATTGCAATAAGGCACAGGGGCTTCACTCAATGAACCTCTAACATATCACCCTCATTTATGGCATACTAAAAATACCCTTAATTTGACTACATATTGGAAAATACCCCTGAAAATCACATTATTTAATCCCCTACCAACACGAACCCAATACACCTTCCTAATTGAAAAAACCCCTAATCTCACTATATATTGTAGGTATTAGTTTTTTCATTAACGTTTTTTATACCCCTTTATATTTTTTCATTAAATTTGAGCTCCATTTTTCATACTCGCTAATATAAAAACCCTTTACCCCTTATTATATGCTCAATTATTATGCCAGTTTTCCCTCAATATATATATCCCAATATGAATGCATGTGGTATGGTATTGCTCCCCTAGTGAAGCCCCTGTGTAATAAGGAAACATAACTGTTAAAGCATAAATTATGGGATCGAGGAGGATTTAAATTAGCCTATGGAAACACATCATCACGAGAAAATGAATATTTTTCACCTTGGGAGTATGATGTAGGAGCATGAAACCTCCAAGTCAAATACATTTTACTAGACCTAGGTGTCATTAGTTTAATGAGGGAGTTTGTTCCCTAATTGAAAATTATTTTTAATTTGCTACGTTTCTAGGAATTCTATAAAGATTATAATATTGATGTAATTTGGTGTGTAATTAGATCTTCTTCTAGGAAGAAGTCTCGGGAGGCTGAGTGAGTTAGAGAGATTTTGGGACAGATTAGATTTCTCCTATTTATTTTGTGGATCTAGATGATTCTTAGGAGCTTATTAGTTGAGTGAAATGTGGATCTAAACTAATTTTATTTCAAGATCCTTTTGTATAATTCTACGCCCAAAAGGCATTCGAGAGCCATCACAAAGAGGAGAGAGATTCGATATGATTGGAGGCCAAGTATTGCCATAAGGCCAAGAATGGCTTATTAAATGTAAATATGGTCGGAAGAGGCCTATTGTAAATATTGTGTGCATATTCATTAATAGAGGAGCGCTTTGTTTGAGTGTTTGAATCTGTATATTGAAATTTCATTTATAGTTTGTAAGTGTCCCTCATTTATGTGAAGCTTTCTTTGTATTTAGAATAATAAATTTGTGTTCTAGCCATGTTTGCAATGAATCTCAGGAGGGAGAGTTCTTAGGGAAGTGAAACAAGAGTGCATATAGGCTTGAAAGCCTTTTATAATCGGTGAATATCAATTTTTGATTTTTGATCAATAAGCCAAATCAATTATCCAATTTAATCAAAGTTTTGTAGAGGAAAGGTGTAACAGAAGTGTGGAGGCTATAAAAGACTAGAAGGAAGGCATAGAGACGAGTGTGTGAAAGTATAGAGTGATTCCTATGTAGGAGTAAACACTATTACCGATGAAATAGGTAACCGCACTGTTACCTACTTTTTTTGGTAGCATAAAAAGCACCCGATTTTGAAAAGTGGTGATGCAGAATAACCTTTTTTTTTTAGCACATTTTTTACACTAATATTTTTATTTATGAAGTATGAATATTTGTTTTAAAATGTTAGTGATTTTCATGCTAATTTTGAAATGTATTGATGCAGCATCAACTTTTTTTTTTTAGAGCGGTGATTTTCATGCTAATTTTGAAACATATTGATGCAGCATCGACCTTTTTTTTTAGAGTCGTGATTTTCATGTTGGTAATAAAACACAAAACTTAGATAAAAAAATATATATAAAAACAACAAAAAAAACCAATGAAAATGTAAAAAAAAAACAAAATTAACTCGTAAAAACAAAAAAATTAAACAAAAATAAATAAATAAAACAAAAAAAACAAAAATATTCGAAAATTATATCAAAAGAAATGACAAAATTTGAAAAAAGAAAACACATAATTTAAAGAAAAAAAAACAAAAATTAAAAAAAAAACATCAAAAACATTTTTTTCTAAGTTATTAAAAAAATCCATATAATTAAAAAAAAATTAAAATAGAAAATTTAAAAATAATTTAAATTACAAAATTAAAATTTAGATAAAAAAATAAAATACAAAAAAGAAAAAATTAAATTTAAAAATTTAAATTAAAAAAATAATAATAATAAGAAAACAAAAATACAAATTTTAAAATTAACAAAAAAAAACAAAATTGAAAATTGAAAAAGAAAATTAAAATAAAAGAATTATAATAAAAAAAACTATCCTAACGGCTATTTGAGTCATTTCTACATCTATTTATACTTAATGTCTGGATCTGATCTCTCACCGTCGATGATGGTTTCCTGTTGGCCCAGTTTGAAACGTAGACCTCGTTCTTTTGAATGTGATTACTACCGAAAGAATTTCTACAAATTAAAAAAAAAAAAAAAAACTATCATTAAAAAAATGAAAAAAACCACGTGCAGATAATTAAAAAACAAATATCCATAAATTTACTGTTTTTTTTTTAAATTAAACAATTTATAAATTTTAAAGATGAAAAACCAAATAAACTAAAAGATTAAAAAAAAAATTTAATAAATTTAATAAATAAATTTTAAATTTTAAAAAACAATTAATCTAAAATATTAAATTTAAAAAAAAAAAAAACAAAACAAAAAAAATTAAAACAAATTAAATTTAAAATAAAAAATTTGAATTAAAAAAATAAATAAATAAATAAATAAATTTTTTGAATTTGAAAAAAAATAAAAAAATAAAAATAAAATTTAAAAAAAAATATTAAAAATTAAAAAAATAAATAAATAAAATTTTTTTTTTGATCATGGTGGCGCTGCCAGTCGGCCTCTAGCGCCCCCGCGGAGGGTGGCGACGGAGGGTGGCCCGGCTGAGCGGCGGGCGCATGTAGCCCCCGCCATCCCGGCCAGCCGTCTCCGCCGCCACCTGGGCGGAAGGCCGATTCCAGGAATCGCCCTCAGGTCGATTCCGGGAATAGCCCTCCTGTCGTGGGAGGCCGACTCCGAGAATCATCCTCCCGCAGCGAGAGGCCGATTCCAGGAATCGCCCTCCCATGGCAGGAGGTCGATTCCGAGAATCGCCCTCCCATGGCAGGAGGTCGATTCCGAGAATCGCCCTCCCATGGCAGGAGGTCGATTCCGAGAATCGTCGACAGGCCGATTCCGGGAATCGCCGCCCTCCCGCGGAGGGAGGTCGATTCCGGGAATTGCCCTCCCACCGCAGAATCAGCCTCCCGCGTCGTGGGAGGGCAATTCCCGGAATCGGCCTCTCGCCGTGGGAGGGCGATTCCCGGAATCGGCCTCCTACCACGGGAGGGCAATTCTCGGAATCGACCTCCCACCTAGCGGCCCGCCTTCGCCGTCACCTAGGCGGGAGGCCGATTGGCAGCGCCACCACGATCAAAAAATTCTTTTTTTTTAAATTTTTTTAATTTTTAAATTTTTTTTTTAAGTTTGATTTTTTCTTATTTTTTTTTTATTCAAAAAATTTAAAATTATTTTTTTTAAATTTAATTTTTATATTTGAAATTTAATTTGTTTTTTTTTTAATTTAATTTTTTTAATTTTATTATTTTTTTTTAATTTAATTTTTTTTTTTTTTTTGCATTTTTTTTTATTTAATTGATTTTTTTTTCATATTTTTTTTTAATTAAATTTTATGTTTAGTTTTTTCATTTAATTTTTTATTTTTTTTTAAATTTATTTGAATTTAATATTTTTTTAAACATTTTTATCTTTTTATTATTACTTTTTTAATTACATAAAAAAATTATATTTTTTTTATTTCAATTAAAATTGTGTATTTAAAATTAGATTTTTTTTTAAAGTTAAACTTAATATTTTCAAATTAATTTGTTTTTTATTTTATTTTTTATTTAATATATTTTTTTCAATTTTTCAATCTTAATAGATTTTTAAAGTTTTTTAACTTTTTATTTTTACAATTTTTTTTCTTTATATTTAAAATTTAATTTTTATTTCAAAATTTATTTGATTATCCATTTATTTATTAAAATTTAATATTTTTTTTTAAATTTAATTTGTTATTTTAATATTAATTTTTTTTTTAATTTAATAAAATCTAATATATATATTTTTAATTTAAGTTCATATATATATATATATATATATATATATATATATATATATATATATATATTTTATTTTTTATAATTTAAATTTAATATATTTTTTAAAATCTATTTGTTTTTTTAATATATATTTTTTAAATTTAATATTTTTATTGTATTATTTTTTTTCATTTTTTTTTAATTAATTTTTCATTTTTGTACTTTTAATTTCAATAATGTCTTTTTTGTTTGAAGTTTTAAATTTATTAAAGTTTAATATATTTCTTTAAATTTAATTTTAATTTTTTTTAAAATTTAATAAACATTTTCTTTTTCTCTTTTAAATTTAATTTCTATATTTTATTTTTTATAATTTCTTTTTTTTTACTTATTTTTCTTTTTAATTTAATATTTTTATTTTGTTTTTATTTTTATTTTTTAAATCTATATATTTTGAAATTTTAATCTTTAATTTTTTATTTTTTTTATTTTTTTATTTTTTTTTAAATTTTAGGTTTTTTTTAATGTTTGAATTGAAATTTTTATTTTGTTTTTATTTTTATTTTTTTATTCCTATATATTTTTAAATTTTAAGTTTTAAAATGTTTTTATTTTAAATATTTTTTTTTTTTAATTTTAGGTTTTTTTTTAATGTTTGAATTTTAAAAATTAAAAAATGTTATTTTTATTTTTAAAAATGTAAAAAATATGACAATTTTTTTTTTTTTTTTGTTATTCCAGCATCAAGTGGTTTTGTTTTGAGGGTGTTTTTTCAATCCTTTTTTCAAGAAACAATTTTGTTTTTAGCATAATCTAATAAAATGTTGAAATTTGACCTTAAAAAAAAACCAAGTGTGTTTTGGAATACATTTTTTTTGTTTTTGGGGTGTTTTTTCATGTTTTTTGAGTGTTTTTGGGTTAGAGTTCCCGTTTTGAGGTCAGGTTACCTATTTCATCCGTAACAATGTTAGTAGTGCAATCACAACCAAGAACATAATGAAGAAGGAAGTGCAAGAATCAATTTATTTGGAGCCAGTCAAAGTATATCACAAAAGAAAGGTCAGGGAAACAAAATTTAAGGTTTTGTCGAAAAAAATACCATCAAGAGATGACAATGGGTGACGCGTCCCGCAAGGTCAGGGAAACAAAATTTAAGGTTTTGTCGAAAAAAATACCATCAAGAGATGACAAAGGGGTGACGTGTACCGCAAGGTCTTCCTCGGAAGATTAAATAGGGACGAAATGAGGGAATGTCAGGATGACTATGTGTCAAGCAAATGTGGAATTTCCCAACACAACAAACACAATAGAGTAAAGTTGAATCGTCCTGTTAGATAGTGTGATGAACAAGGTCCCACTAAGCATGTTGAATCCTCCCTGAATCACAAGCCCTTTGCAGATTATTTGAAAGAGATGGGATAATATGGAATACCAACCAACATTTCAAATGTCAAGGTGATGCGGATTTTATTTATCGGTGCAGGACTAACAAGTGGGCAACGAGGAAATTGACTTCTCTCAGAGTTTTTTAAAAGGGTCGGGGACAGTTGTTGACAGAAGCGGGGGGAGTAACAACTGATGGGAATAGTTCCCGTTCCTTGGAGTCTATCTCCTGAAGGGTTCTATTACACACACTTTTGGACAGGCCAAGATGAAGTTAGTCTAGGATGACATATAGAGGGCGACAACGTGGAGAAGGTGCGCTCGTTAATGAGATAAAAAAATATAGTGGTGTGTCCCGAAAGGTTTTCCTCATGTGCAAAGAGTATTAAAAAGGAGAGAGAAAAAATTCAGCGACTGCTAAACATGTCCCAAGACGATAGAGAGCTGTGTGCTGGAGTTTAGGACCAGGTTACAAATCTTGGCCATATCAACTGAAACAGGGGGAAAATTTTAAAGTACTGGGAGTTTATAGAGTGGGTTTGCGCATATATATACATAGGATTTCAATCTGGTGGCTTTTGGAAAGTGTCTAGATTATACCCTTGCTAATCCCCGCACTTGATTTTCAACAAATATAAAAGGAGATTATTTTCCCAATAATTGGATATAGCAAGCTCATTTTTGGCCCAAGTTTGGCATTGTGGGAACTTTAAGCCCACATATGGGCCTAAACAATATTAAGTCGACATCAAAATATGTTTTTGAGAGCAAGGTTAGATCTTTGTCTACATTTTGTTGAATTACTTAAGAAGAGGTACATTTGTAGTTGTTAACTAAAGTTCTTATAACGATCATATAATTTTTTTTGAATTACTTAAGAAGAGGTACATTTTTAGTTGTTAACTAAAGTTCTTATAACGATCATATAATTTTCTTTTTAGTTTATTTGATAAAGACCGTTTAAATACCATTGTACATATCTCTCACTATTATTTGATCTAAAAAAAATTTCTTGGATATAAAAGTATTTCAACAAAAAATATCAAAATTACTCCTAAAATTAAAACTTGGAAGTTAGTTGTAATCACCATGCATTTTTCATTTGGACATAAATGACCATTATAATTGAATTTTCATAAATAATTTAGACATTTTTAAAATAATAGGTTTAAAAATCCAACTCCCAAACTAGTGTTTTTCAATTTCTTTTATTACACAAAATTAATGTTTCATCTTAAAATAATTGCTAGGAATAAACTATTATTACATCTATTCCTTCAGTTAATTAAAAATGCTTGGACAAACCATCTATCACTAAGATAAAGGGATAGGGATAGGTGAAAATGATGCCATATTCTTAGAACCATTGTGATTTGGAACAAATAATGACATGGATAGATATAATGTAGTTTCATAGAGGTAAAAGGTTGAACACATAATGCTTGGCATCATTGATGGGAAAAACAATGCATGATCATCCCTGCATCAGAAAAAATATTTGACTTTACAAGTGAACTCTATAAATATTTTCAATGAGTTGGTGCTAAAAATATTAAGGGACAAAATGAAAAAATTGTTTTTGAAGAAAACAACATAATGTTGTAAATTATCACTAAACACCTACAATTCCATGAAATTTATTTCATTTAATATGTTTGGAATCAACCACATCATAATAAGATATTTGAATATTATTTTTCATAAAAGTTTAGTATCCACGTAGATGCAATCAAATCCACGTCATCAAATTTTATTGGACTTCATGATAAATATAAATAATCAAACATGGAACCAATAAATCAACTAGCTGAACATGGAAAATAAACAACCACAAAATTCACCACGGAGAGAGAATAATTGATCCCCCATTAGTAATGTAGCATTTCCATGACAACATACATTGAGGTACGTGCCCTTTCCTAGTTCTCCATAGTTCATAGGATTGAAAAAGGAGCACCCCTATCAAAAATCTCATATCTGTCGGGTTGTATTTCCATGGTTGGAATGTGCACTCGTTATACAAATATGCTTGGATTAGAGAATTGAATGGATTTTAGGTCACTATATAACTAGGTAATCATATCTTTAGTTATAAGTATATATTTCATCTCTTCATTATATTCATTGAGTAGTATTCTTTCATCCTAGACCTATATTCAAATATATTAGACAATTGGGCATGGGAATGGTCAATGGCAACAACAATCTTGTTGAGAGAAGTGGTGAGGAAAAGGTCATATGACTCTCTAGTATTCCTTAGATTAAGATTTAGGTTTCTAATTTCATCTAAGATTGATTAATTCCTATATTGTAAGGGTTTTGTCTGGGTGGTTGGCATTCAAGGGACATTTAAAGAATCCATACATATCTTAAGGATTTGAAACCATGGGAAATAATAAAATGTTTGGTGATATTTTTTGTAAAAATATTTAAATATTTAAGTATTTTAGATAGTTTATGGAAACATTGGACTAATTTTAGAATAAAATACTTGTACTCTATAGAATTTGGGTGAATTGTTTTGGAGAAAAGATAGTTAATGTTTTTTTTTTTAATTAAAAAATTAGCCTTAAAATTTTCAAGTGGTCTTACTATTGGATTTAAATAATGATTTTGATTCATCAAAAATGAAATAATAATTAAAATTAAATATTAACACTCTTTTTTACAAATGATGTAAATTTGTAAAATTTAACAAATAAAAGAAATTGAAATAAAACCTACATAAAATTAACAAATTGTTAATAAATCTTATATAATAGTGATGCAAACCTTGTTCCCATTGTTGGAGATATTAACTCGTACTTTTCATCTACTAAATATTTTATATTCTTAATCATATGTAATTCGACTTGATTTGTTTGTATTGTTTTCCTTATTTATGAGATTTTTAGTTAGATGGATTTGAGAGAACCCTATATGAACTTATTCTTCCAATGAATTGTTCTATATAAATTTATTTTACGATAAGTGTGGTTTGTAGCGACATAGGTATCATTATCATTCTATTTGTAATTTTTTGTTATAATTATTTGTTGTGCCTACCCAATTATGGGATTCTATCAGGTGTCTAGTAATGGATCACATCTAATAAATATCTCCTCGACAGATTTTTGTTTATTTATGATATTCTTGATTGTCCTCTATTCTAATATCATAACTAGTAGCTCTTAGTGTAACTCCCTTACAAGAGGGCCAAAAATATGTGAGGAATGTGAGATTAATATAATGTAGATTGGATTAGCTTAGGTGCATGTTTTTTTTGTGTGTGTGCATCTATAGTGGGGTTACTAAAGTTTAACAAGCATGCATACTTGATTAGTCATTGTGGATAGCTCTGCATATGGACATACAATTGTGTGGAATCTCTGTCATTACAATTTGGAGCTATGATCCAATGATGGTGATTGGAATAATGCAAGGCTTTGTGACATCAAGTTGTCAATGGTAGTCAAGAAATTGGTTCTGAAATTGTTCATCAATTAGTAAAGGAAGATGTCATAGTGATATTGACAACAAAATTTACAAACACGTGCACTTTTTTTTATATTAGATGTTTTTTCATAAATGGAATAAATAAATGTTGATAAATTTAGATGAAAGTCATGTTATAATATTAACTCTTGGTATAGTCAGTATCTATACTACATTCTTAGATAATTGGAAAGTACAATAGTGGGCCATGTATCTTAGTAGATGGAAGTATGTAAATAAAACGATTACTAGTTTAGTTATTACAAACACAAATTGATTTAATCGTATGAAGAAAATATATATTCAATGGATCAAGTGGAAGTATAACATAGTATGGATGGTTGTGATCAAGCTCAAGCTATAAGATTTCAAAGGATAAGAATTTTATAAAGACTTTAGTAAAAAAAAAAAATATAAAAAACCAAGACAAATACTTGTTAAGGGATGTTGTTGGATATATTAACTATTACTTATCTTGTGCTTAATATTTGATAATGCTCATGATATGTAATCTCTATATGATTTATTTGTGTTGTTTGTACTACTTAGGATATTGTTAGTTAGTTGGGTTCGAGAAAATTCTATATCAACTTATTGTTACAATGCATTTATGTAAATACCATTGTATTTAGTTTCTTTATAATATTTTTAAGTTTCTTGTGATTTCTTTTTCTGCTTATGTAGTTTGGGTAGATTGATAAAACATACAAAAGTGAGAGAAAATAGTGAAAATCAGGCACCATGGGTAGATAAATGAAAAGAAAAAATATTATTACATTTTCTAATTTGTATAAAAAAAATGACATACATATCTTATTGTCATGTGCTTACCTTAGAAAGGTACACACATTCTTAGGGGTTGTGCCTTTTTTTACATTGAAAATACAATTTACAATCTATTTAAGAAAAAAAGGGTTTGATAAGGACTAAGGTTATTTACATGGGAATGATTTTGTATCTCTATAAGGAGAGTGCAATCTTGAAACATTTTTTTGTTGTAATTATTAAAAGGGTTTGAAAAGGACTAAGCTTATTTATATGGGAATGATTTTGTATCTCTATAAGGAGAGCACAATCTTGAAATTAGTGATACAATTTTTTGATGAAATGATTGAAAACCTACTAAAAGATCATACTAAAGTTTCTTTAAACCCTACCAATAAAAAATATGGTAATAAAATTATTCATTTTCCTTTAACTTCGGAAAAACCAATTCGTTTTAATGATAAGTAGTGAACAATAAAACATGAGGTAAAGTAATAGAAATGAAAGTAGATGTATCCATAATTAAGTAATTTTTTTTGACTTAGTTCAAATTTCAGAGAATAAATATGAGTCGAAGTATAGTGAACATATAAACATAAATAGAAAAGGGATGAGACAATGTTTTGTTTTTGGAGTAAAAATTGTATTAACTTATAAATAGGGGTTTACATGAAAAACTGAGAAATTTGGATTGGTCAGTCATTTAGGAACCCTAAAAAAGTCCAAAACTAAATTACAAGCTTAGTTGAGATTGAAAATACAAATACATATATTGATATTTTTGTCTTTGAGTCCATGAATGATCATGGGGTATTTTGAAGGTCTTTTCATCCTTTTTTCTTACAAACGCCATTCCATAATGAAAATTGTTCAGGAGCATATGACATGGAGACTATGGATGCATTTCCTTGAGGAAATTCTATTTTCAGAGGGTTCGCAACAATGGTTTCTTCCTTATCACTATTTGAGTGATCTGATTCATGAATAAGTTTGTGCACTCTTGTGGAAAAATCCAAGATAATGCTTATTTATATTTCTTCTCAACTGGAGGGATGGACCCTAGAGCTTGAGGGATTACATGGTACCATATGGGGCTGAGCTGAGGCCAAAGAACCAGATTTGGCTATAAAAAAAATTTGTTGCTGCATATTTCCTTGCTTGTGAGTTGTGGAATTCTTAGATCATTTTGGCTCTTTTGGGTCTTTCCATCCTCGATTCTGTTTCTTGGCATTCAAGGGGTGAGAATTCACTTGAGAAGAAGGAAGTGCATTCTAGAGATGACTTGAATGTTGACATGTCCTATAATGAAAAACTGTGTATTTGATCCAGGTGGATATCGGTGGCCACCCACCTATTCCATTTGGACCAGCACCATCAATTCTTGCAGCTTTTCACATTCAGCACAACTTACTATTTTTAGCAGGTTTTCAGGTCCTCCACTCTTGGAGCCGTTTTGGGGGCTTAATGATCCAGGTGGATATTGGTGGCCACCCACCTATTCCATTTGAACCCCCATCTTCAGTTCTTTCAATTTTCAAGTTGCAACAAAACTTACTATTTTTAGCAGTTTTTCGGGTCCTGAACTTCCGAAGCCGTTTTGAGGCCCTAAACGACATTTTTTGGGAAAACGGAGAGCAACATGGGTCCATGGATCGATGTTTCTCGTTCAAAAAATGAATTCCTCGGATAGATCTTTCTAACGAGCTATTGAGCGCGTCAAACGGAGATCGGGTGCCAAAGTTATGCCCCCAGGAAGTTGAACCACCAATTTACCCAAACGGGCGCCCACAGTTTCGGCGCCTCATCTCCTACGGTTAGGTTTTTGGACGTTTCAGATTCTACATTGTTTCTCAACAATAAATAGGCCCTCGAGCCTCATTGTAACTCGATTAGAGGTCCGTAGCCATCACATCTCTTCTCAGAGATTCGCTACTAGCACCCTAGCTATTTTATTTCCATTATGCCTGTAAGCATATTTCTGTTATTTGATATTAATGAAATGAAGCATTATTTCCATTGCATCTCTATGTTCATGGTTATTTACGTATGCAATTTAACGTTCTTGCATAAAATCAGGATCGGTGGTATCGGCGATGCCTTTTTTCTCGATCCTTCTTTCATGTCCCCCGTGAGGTCGGGGTATAAGGAGCTAGGGCTCGATGCGGTGGAACCTTTGCAAATCGGCCTCGCAAAAAACCTCGACGGACGCCCATGGGGGACGAAAGAGTAAGATGAGGGAAGCGGGAGATCCTATCCAAGGAAATATTGCTCAAGGAGGCCCTCGAAAGACAAAGGAACGTGATGATGGATAAATTTTCTCGGGGTCTTTGCATGACCTGCAATGGTAGCATCTGCATTCAGCAACCACTCTGGAGGTGCGAATCCTTTTAAGGTACAAGTAAACTTTGACATTCCCATATTTGAGGGTCAAATAGACACAGATGTCGTAGATAGATGGTTGAATCTGTTAGAAGGATATTTTTCGGTTCATGACTTTTAAGACCGGGAGAAGATTATTTTTGCACTCCTCAAAGCTACCCCCCATGTCAAGGACTGGTGGGAAACCTACTATGAGAACAAGAACCAGATAGAACCCTCTCTGTTCTCAGCCGTACCAACTTGGAATTATTTCTGAGATGTCGTCAAGGAACAATACTATCCCGTGGGGAGCTATGAGGACAAGTACATACGATGGACCACGACTGACAACAAAGGGATCGAGATGTGCATGGTGACAGATACGTTCCATACCCTGGCACAAAGTTGGGTATCAAAGATTCGAAGAAACATACGGAGTGCTAAGTATGCAATTGTCTGCCTAAATACATTCTTTCAGGAAATGGGTTGCCCGACATCTCACTCGCTTGATGCAGCCTCTGGTATCTTTGCCAGTGTGAAGCAGAAGAAGCGAGACTTTGGATCTGCGAATCCGAAAGGTGCCCCCCAACCGAAGAACAAGGGGCAAGGCCAAACCAATGCGACTCAGAACAACACCACAAATCCAAAGAAGGACACAGGGAAGTGATGTGAATTTCATAACAGCCCCACTCACAGCACAAATGAGTGTCGGGCCAAACAGTCTTTGGTGGCTGAACTAAAGGCACCCGAATCAGATGCATTTTCTGATCCTGAGTTAGAACCAGACAAAGGCAATGAAAAAGGGAAGCAGATCATTGATGCGGATCCTAATGCAATTGTTGCCACCACCAAGATCCAGAAGGAGGGTCTAGAGGATCCAGAGGAGGGGGAGCGCCTCTTCCAGTCGCAGATGTGGGTGAAGGGTTCTCCGCTGCAGTTTCTCGTCGATAGCGGAAGGCAAAAGAACCTCATTTCAGCAGACGTCGTGAAGCAGCTGGGCCTACCAACCATAGCACACCCGCAGCCGTATACCATCGGGTGGCTCCACCCAGGGAGAGATCTCCGCATCCGCCAGCAGTGCCGACTTCCATACAGTATCAAGCCATTCACGGATGAGGTATTGTGTGATGTTACTCCTCTTGATGTAGCTGATGTATTATTGGGCCAACCATACTTGTGGAGGCGACATGATGTGTATGAGTCTAGGCCTCGTGTTGTTATTATTACTTTGGGAAATAACTTGTACAGGATACCGGAGGTAGTACCACCTCCTGCCATCTCTTTGACTACTGCAAAACAACGCAGTAAAATTGTTTCCCAGACCAGGAAATTCATTTTCCTTACGACTCACTCACAGGGAAAGAATAATATTGTGGCCAGAACCTCGAAACAGGGCTCCCTTTCACGGCTGCAGCAGATGGACAAAGTCATGGAGAAATACGATGACAATTTCTCCTCACTCATAGAAGTTCCTCTACACTGTCAGGACAAGCACTCCATTGATCTGGCTCCCAATGCACCGCCACCTGATGTTGCCATACATCCTGTAACTACACATACAAAATCCAAACATGTACTGTATGAGGCTAATAAAGAAACCAAATTTACTAAACGCATCCAGCATGTCCACCCGTAGGTCCATGACATCTTCAACACATCTAATACTCAGTTCAACAGAATTTGCCTCATCTCATGGAGGATCTCAACGCAATGGGGAACATTTCTTCCTAAGGAGGGAGGAATGATCCAGGTGGATATCGGTGGCCACCCACCTATTCCATTTGGACCAGCACCATCAATTCTTGCAGCTTTTCACATTCAGCACAACTTACTATTTTTTGCAGGTTTTCGGGTCCTCCACTCTCGGAGCCATTTTGGGGGCTTAATGATCCAGGTGGATATTGGTGGCCACCCACCTATTCCATTTGAACCCCCATCTTCAATTCTTTCAATTTTCAAGTTGCAACAAAACTTACTATTTTTAGCAGTTTTTCGGGTCCTGAACTTCCGGAGCCGTTTTGAGGCCCTAAACGACATTTTTTGGGAAAACGGAGAGCAACATGGGTCCATGGACGGATGTTTCTCGTTCAAAAATTGAATTCCTTGGATAGATCTTTCTAACGAGCTATTGAGCACGTCAAACGGAGATCGGGTGCCAAAGTTATGCCCCCAGGAAGTTGAACCACCAATTTACCCAAACGGGCGCCCACAGTTTTGGCGCCTCATCTCCTACGGTTAGGTTTTTGGACGTTTCAGATTCTACATTGTTTCTCAATAATAAATAGGCCCTCGAGCCTCATTGTAACATAGTTCAGAGGTCTGTAGCCATCACATCTCTTCTCAGAGATTCGCTACCAACACCCTAGCTATTTTATTTCCATTATGCATGTAAGCATATTTATGTTATTTGATATTAATGAAATGAAGCATTATTTCCGCTGCATCTCTATGTTCATGGTTATTTCTGTATTCTGTTGCATTCCTGCATAAAATCCGGATCAGTATTTGTAGTCCATTAGTTGTGAACAGGTTAGGTCATTCCAATTAATGAGGATCTAATTAGGAATCACTTTGTTGAGTTCTATTTCGACACATGTATGTGAAAATGTTACAATACCCCTTCCATTCATGTTTTTGTATCTCCTAATAAAATGGTTGAGTGAGTTTCCTACATAAGCCAAGATATCTAGATTTAAAAAATACATGAGCATATTATGGATTCTTACCCAAACTAAAGAGATAAGAGTTTTTATGGATAAAGGGTTTAATTCAAGAAACCATGGTTGAAAGGAGAACCTATATTGGCCACAAAACTAGGATCCTGATAATAAAAAAAACCTTTGATGATCCTCTTGATTTCTAAAATAAACCCTTCGAAGAAAAATATAGATCCATATTCAAGGACCAGGTCTGATGCATCCATTCCCATAGCCAACATACTAATAACCAAATCCAATTTAAAAGTGTTGAATAATTGTGTTTCATTCATAATCCATCGAATAAAGATCATATTAGGAGTCATTCACCGCTATAGTTGGAATATATTCTACTTGTTCTACAATTACGGCTAGTTGTGAGAGATATTTGGGGATCATTTGTGAGATAAATGGATTTAAAATATCCTAAAAGGATTGTGACTAAGAAGAAGAGGATACACCCCATCCTTTGGCTCATCCATTCAATATTTTTCCTGGGAAGGTTAAGTTTTCCTTAGCTATACCATAATATTAGAGTGAATGCCCTTTCTAAAGCTATGTACCTCGTGAAAGAGCCACATTGAGATAAAATGGATTACTATCCAATCTTAAATTATGGTTTCAAGTGTAGAGACAAAGGTGACGAATTTCACCTACATATAGAGGGTACTCCCTAATATTGGTATCACAAAAGCCAAAACATTTGAGAGATCTAGAGCAATAACCCCACTTTGAGGCAAGAATAACCTTGCTGCAAAAAAAACTCCCATTGGTCTTTCTGTGTCGACTCCATTTCCTTAAAGTCGTCTAGGAGGTTGAGTCATATCATAGTGACCCTCTATTCATGTTTACCCTGGGAAAGCTGGTGAAAGTGGGTAAATGTGGGAGGAGGAGTTATAATCATCAATTCCTTATTATCACTATATAAGTATATGATACATTATTTTGTAGCAATAATGAGGATGTTAATTGTGATTTAAAGAAAAATATTTAGCATAATTTGGTTATGAACGAATTAAGGGTTGAAAATATATATATCTTAGGAATAGAGATCGAGAGGTAGAGAAAATAGAAAGCATTGGTTGAACTAGATTATGTATGTAAACTCTATGTCACATTTTTTTTTCCATAGAAAATTGCAAGCCATTGAGTGTTTTGATTTATGTGGAAACAAAGCTTTTAGTTGAGCAATGTCCTACAAAAATCGCAAGGATTGATGACATCTATGTTTTTCCTTGTATTAGTACAATTGGTTGTTTGGTGTATGTTATGTACTTTGGTAGACTAGACATAGCCTAAGAAATGAAAATCCTGAGCTAATTCATGGCTATTCATAGACATGAACATTGGGATCATGGAAAATTTTAGGGACTAATATTTGCAGGTGGGCTAATTTTCCATGTTTTTTCCAAAAAAAGTATTCGCCAATTTCCATTTTTTATAAAATTATTCGCCCAAATTTTACAATCTAATATTATTTTATGTTAAAAATAGGCAAAATTGTATAGAGAGTATATATAAAATCATTATAAATTTTAATAATTTTATAAATACATCAATAAACTTTTTATATCTTACATATTAGGGACTAGTGAGATTCGTCAATCTTTTAAACTTCAAGATAATTTTCTATCCTTAAAATTTTCCCTGATTGGGATATAGTGAAAATTCTTCTTAATTATTAGGGAACCCACAATGAATGGAGATACAATATTATGTGGATTTTTGTTAAGTATGGATTGCAAATAGAAGGAAATCTATGAGGGAATGAGTTTCAATTGTTTCATGGAGTAGTAAGTTGCAAGGAATAAAATAAATAAGACTAATTTAGGGACATGTTACACTTCAATAGGATGACAACATTGCCATTTATTTGACTAGGAATGTGACTAGTGAAAAAAAAATACATAAATAACTAATACAATTTAGTGAAATTTATGATAAAAAGATAGAAATGTAATATTAGAGAAAGTTGCCTCTTTATAATTTGTTGTAGATGCATTAGTTAAATTAACAAACATAAATAAATTTAAATGTTGCTATAAATTTATGGGTCATATAACCCCAAACAATTAACTTTAAACTTAATATATTTTCCATTATACTGTTTCAAAATATGTTAATAAAGAATATTGAAATAAATATATCATACACTTTATATTGTTAGTGTAAACAAAATAATACTGGCTAAACAGTAAAAAAATCATTTTATAAAATATTCTATTTATATATAATATGTATATACAATTGAAAGTCTATCATATGCGAATATCTATCTTATTTATTTATTTTTACATAAAACAACAACGTTTATAATATACACTCGTCCTTAGTTTCTTAATGTACAACGGGAAACCTTCATGTCCAAAAATATGCTTTTAAAACTATAATAATGTGTTTTGAACTTCAAACTTCAATCTTTGTGTCCAGGGGAATTCAAAATAGTGTATGCATATAAAGAATAAAGATGAAGCCGACCACTTTGTTCACTTGGGTACTACAATTTTAAAAAATTCGAAAATTTTGATTTTACTTTATCAAAATGATGCTTAACATTCTAGGTTTTATGTGATCATATTCCGTTTTATTTAGAGAGACATATTATAATAACGTTGGCACCGCTTCAGTTTCCAATGAAGCGTAATGCAAAGCAGAGTTATCAAATATAGAAAACGAGAATCCCAAGCACATCAATAAGTCAAATCTCCCTGAATACCATAAATCTTTCCAATTCCAGGAATCATAGCGATACGTTTCGGGCATTTGCATGATTATGGAAATTTTTTGTAAGATTTTAAGAAAATTTGACAGTGATTTTTGTAAATTTAAATAATAGTTATTAAACTTCAATATTTCAAGTGTTTTAGAAGTTTTTAATGATACTAAATTCATTTTCATTATAAAAACATAATTCAAATATTACTAAACATTACTACTACAAAATTTCTTAATTTTATTTTCCAAAATTCCACCCGCTTTTAAACTAACCATTCTTAAAACAAATATAACTGTCCTAAAAAATTTATAATCTCTGCTGCGTTGACGTTGTAGATTGATGACGCTAGTACTAATATTGACATGTTGTTATATACAAATAGAATCACAACTATGACACTATGCTGAAAAACGAAGGGAAAATAACAGCTGGAGTAACCAAGAGAGAAACTAAACGTACGCAATAAATTTACATATTTGTATTTACTACGGTGTATATATGTATAGGGTTTATATATTTACTATGCTATATACGTGTTTTGGGTAATAAATGGATAAAATTGAGTTTTTAATAAATGTAAATTTTGTTTTATTTTTAAATTTGGTAATAAGAGTGTCTGAATAGTGTGTTTGATGGTGGAAATAGATTCATTATCATTAAAATTCTGGACACTCAAAATTTTGAAATTTAATAGCTATTTACACAGAATTTCTATCAAATTGTATCAAAATCTTGCAGAAAATTTTCATGATTTTCAAAACAAATTTAAAACCTAATTAAAGTAAAGCAAAATATTTTAAGAAATTTCTAAATAATCAATATTTTATTATTTTTTAACAAAACTATTATTGCTAAATTAAATTTCAAAAATGTAAGAGCTAAAATATTTTATAAATGTAATAAATGAATTAGACCTAAGAATATCCCTTAAACATTTTTTTCCATACAAAATTTAACTGATTTATTTATTTGTTCATGATTAAGAAGGAAGTTGTATACTGTGGAGGTATTTAGTATTTACTACATTTGCCAGTATAAAATCCCACAGAATAATCTTGACCTTTGGGTAAAATTATATAAAATTCAGACCAAGAAATTTCAAAATCTAAATTAAAGTAGTTAAACTTCAATATTTAAAAAAAAAAACCCTACCCTCCAACCTATTTGTTAAATAGGTAGACAACTCCACTGCATTTTTATTATTTTTTTCAACTGAAAAAATAATGTGGAAGTTTCCCACTTTTCGAAATGTGCTGGAAATCCAATAGTTGAAGAATGGAATAAATCACACGAAGCTGTAACAGAGTTGCATGCAATATCGGACAGCGAAGAGCGAAGAATAATAATTCTAAAAAAAAGTACAAAGCCATTTCTACTCACTCGACGATCATTTTCAGAATATCCGTATTTCGTTTTTAATATACCATTTGTTACCATATCTGTGACTCGCATTTAAATTACCATCATTTTAGGGATTTTTTTATAATTAAATCAGTATAGGTTTATTTAAATCATAAATTTATCAAAGAGATTAAATTTTTATATCGGTAAACTTATTTTTAAAATGTAAAAGAAAAAAAAGATTATAAGTTAAAGAGATTTAATTGTTTTTAATATTTGACATAGATTTAGAGTTGTTTTTACTCTATATCTATATTATATGAAATTTTTTATTGTTTAAAATGTATTTTTAAAATTCTTATTACTATTAATATTTTATGTTGAAAATTAAATCAATTACATATTTCACTTTATTAAATAACCAAATTATTTTGCATTTAATTACTTATTCTTTTTTAGTATTGAAATATTTTACTAAAGTCAACATTATTATATATTTTCTCTCTCTCTATATATATGTATGTATGAGTGTTTGTGTATATATATAGTTCATAATGAAATAAATTAGTTAATATAGATAATCAAACAATTTATTTAAGTTTTATGTTGAAATATCTATAAAAAAAAATAGAAGAATTATTATTTTTAATTATTTTATGTCTATAAAGCTAATATAAAATTATATTATTTAATGTAGACATCCAAATATTTTATTTATTAGTGAAAGTGAAATATTTTTATCACATTTCTTTTGGACAAGATTGTAATATTAATAACAAACCAAGCTCTCACAATGAAAATAAAAATGCTCATATTTTTTTATTAATTTTAATTAAAACTAACCTAATATGTATAATTGATTTTGTTTTTATTTCAATCAACATTATTTTTTATTTAAATAACATATCTTAAATCTACCTTAAAGAAACTAAATCACAGTACTAACTATAGAATAGACCTCTCATAACAATTCCTCACCAAAACATCACAGCCCAAACTAATGCGGCCAATACTAAAGTTAAAATGATCTCCATTTAAAACCCATATGTCAAGAGTATGAAACTTTGATATAAAAAATAAAAAGACTTAATAAGCAAAATAAAAATGATAGTTAAATTTATATGACATTTGACAACATTTATAAAATTTTAAAATATCAACAATAAAAATTATATTATTAAACAACTTCAACCTTCTACTTAATTGAACATTGCGATTTTAGGGGTATCCGTACATACATCTTACTTCATAAATATATTTACCTCAAAATACAATTATACAAAAATAGAGAATTAACAGCATCTCTAAATCGATAACGTGTTGTGGAATACTATAGCCTAAAGGTAAAAATTAAAGCCTAAAAGTAAACATTATAGCAACAGAATATTATAGCATATGTTAGATAATTACATTGGGAAATATCACATTATGCATCTTTGGACGCGTTTTGGAAAATGGAACTGCCCTTTGAAATTCTAGATCTTTCGCCTCAGAACTCAAGTTGTTTGGATTTTAGAAACCAACGTAGCAATAAGTGTTTATTTAGTCGCTCACATCACAGATAAAGCATATGGTGGTTTTTCCTTACATAACATCCCTAAACCCATTGTATCGTACCTTTAAGGAATTGGTTACCTTCTCAATCAAACGCTTGTAAAATTTATCATTCTTTTAATTTGGAGCAGGTGATATTGAATAATTTACAATTTAGTGCGAAGGTTATGTGTAAATATGTCTGTATTTAACTTGGAGTTAATATTTATTTTATTAAAATAAAATAAATATTTTCTAGAGGGAAAAGCAATGTCTATCATAATTAAAAAGAAAAAAAAATAGCCTAACCATGTTTAATCAATAGCTTATATGATCATGTAAAATAATTAGAAGTAAGAAAAATATGTGAATAAGATGTTTAAACCTTATACTTTTCAAAAATATTTTAACAAGTTACTTAAGTAAATTATTTGAAAATCTATGTTAACCAACTTATATGAATATCAACTTCATATATATTTATATAAAAACAAAAAAATGGTAAAGAAAAATATTTTAATATTGTATATAATAAAATATTCAAAATAAGTTATGAATAAAATATTTTAATATAAATTAATATATAAATATACTTAAAAATATATATCATTCAATAATACAATTAAAACAGTGTAAAATACATAATAAAATATTCAATGTAGGTTATGAATAATTTTTTTAATATCAATTAATATGTAAAGATACTTCAAAATATATATCATTCAAGAATACAATTTAAACAATGAAGAATTACATATTGTTTTTTTCACTCTAAAATAAAATATATATTATTCAAGAATACAATTTAAATAATGAAAAATTATATTTTTTTCTTTTATTCTAAAATAAGTATGCATCTTAAGAAATTTGATCCATCTAAGTTCAAGTTAGATCTGTGATTAAGATAAATTTATAATAGTTAATATCTTTCACTCTTGTCAACTTTATAAATTTTTCATTTAATTATCATAATATTAAAAAAATTGTTAGTAGAAAAGACCAGATTTAATGTGAAAATTGAAAAGTTTTTTACAAGTTTAAATTTTATGAAATCTAATATGACGATATATAATAAAGAATATGATCAATTTTAAATTTTATGAAATCTCATGTGAAGATATATAATAAGGTAGTTGCATCCCAAAATATAAAACCACTGCCTCCCAATTCACCCCTAACCTCCTCAATGACAAACGACAAATCTACTTATCAAAACAAAATTGAACCTGTCTCATAGCTGATTTAGCTGAGACACAGTGGGGGCAGTGTATTATTAATGATCCTATTTTGCATCAATTCGGAGTGAATACTTTTCCTGGATGTGATGCTGATGATTACTTGTTTGATTACTCGGCAACAAAAACTTGTTTGATTATTCTTTTTAATCAGAAAGAAATATGCGAGTTGAATTTTCAATCAAAAGAGTTTTAAATTTCAATCTCCCCACCATTCCAACGAGTGTTAACTCCTTTCACTGATTTATACTAATGTTACTATTTATTCATTTCTATTTTATTTTATTATCCTCTATTTTAACCGAATGCCCTTCACTGAAATTTCAAGAAGAGCCTAACTAATACGAGTGCTTTTAATAGAAATTGCTCAGGCAACTCTCACCAGTTACCAATTGTCCTAGATCTTAAAAAAACCTAATACAAGTGTTTTTAATAGAAATTAAACACAGTCTGTGAATGGAATTATACTTAAAAATAGCTAATTAACACTGAGGTTAAATTATATTAATTAATTATTTATATATTATTCTTATTATTGATTTTTCAATTTAGATAATTTATAAAGTATTTCTACATATTATAAATTTGATTTTTTTTTTTTTTAATTTTAGTAAATATAAAAACTATGCTATCATTTATTTGTGTTACAATATATTACATTTAACTTTTTTTTTAATTTTATATAATAAATTAATTATATATATATATATATATATATATATATATATATAATTTGATTTTCAAACTTAATATTGTAGCTTTTTCTCATGTCTTTATTAGGGCAATTTAATCAAATTATTTTATAAGTAATATTACAAGGAAATGATTGGCTACTTTTTACTACTCCAAGGCACAATCCTAGATTTTATATTCAATGCATAAATCCCAAATTTTATATTTAATGCATATGGGTTGATTGATTTTCTATCACCCACATTTCTTAGATAATAAGAATCCAAATAGCATATCAACACACCATGGAGATGATTAATGTATTTTATACCAAAATCGACAGTTATTTTTAGGTATTAAATGACTTATGACATATTTCTAGTGACGCTTATGTAGCTTACCCATGAATGTTGAATGAATATGCAATATATCTAGTAATTTAAACTTTCCATTAGTTGCCTATACAAAATATCATCTACATATATTTTATCGTTATCAGTGTAATTCTTAACATTACTTTCTAATAGAGTAGGAAATGTTTTGGCCCAATTTATGTTGATTTTTTTAACAAATAGTGATCACAATTTTACCATCTTTCTTCCATATCTTAATATCTAAAAAATAGTTGATTTGTTCAATATTATTCATTTCAAGCAATGGGGAAAAAGTTGAAGTCACGATTAAATTGGCAGAGTTCTAAAAGTTTAAAAACCCGATAAATTCGGGAGTTTTTTGAAAAAGTCCGCAAATCTAAAAAAATACAAAAAATATTCATTTTTGGAAAAAATCTCGACTTCTAGAAAAAATCCCGATTTTTAAAAAAAAAAATTAAAAAATTATTAAATAAACTACCTCATTCACGATTTTTTGGAAAAAGTCGGCAAAAATTAGGGACTTCGAGGATAAAATCACGACTTTTTCAGGGATGAAAAAGTCGGAAAAAAGTCAGTTAATAAAGTCAGGTCAGGGAAAAATTGGGATTTTTTCAAAAAGTCGGGATTTTTTGCTGACTTTTTCCACACTGATTTCAAGTTCTTTCAATGTTCCTCTTTTGATTTCATCAACCAAATTTGTAATCCTTCTTATTATGATTAAATCATTTTTATATAATGAAATAATTGCAACATTCCCATGTTCATATTTCATTATGTAGTAATTTGGAACACTCTTACTTTTATGATGAATACTTGTTAGAAAAAACTAATAATTTTTATATTCTATGTTTACACTTTTTCTTTTACTTCATGGTTCAAAAATTCTAACTTGACGTCCATTTTAAAATTGTGGTTAGTGGCTAATGCAATCATAAGTTTCACTTTGTTTATTTGAGTTACAACTTCCTCATAATCTATAAATTTATTTTATGAATAGCCTTTTACAACTAATATAGCTTGATATCAACAACATCTAACTTAGATTTGTATATTCATTTTAAACATATAAGAACATTTTTCCTAGATAGTTCAATTAGTTTAAGTGTTATTTTTTCACAATGGAATTATATTCCTTTTTCATAACATTCATCCACTATTTATAATCTTTAGTTTTCTTCAAATTTGTAGTTTATTCCATGCTCAACATTTGAGACATCAAAGTATAATCTTTATAATTTGTTTTGATTATTTCCTTGTTGAATTTGGTAGTGCCTCACTTCTTGGTGAAATAGCTCCACTCTTTCTTGTTGTATTCATGCTACTTGTAGTTGCATTACCCCTTTTAGATTCAACATCATATTGTTTATATTCACTTTTTATTTTTTCATTTGCAATACCTTTATCAAAAAATTTCAATACATCTTGACTATCCACGCTCATGATATATAGTTCATCTTGCAAAATTTATGAATATTAACTTTATGAATATTAGGATCATATATATTGTAATATTTATTATTATCACAATAATCATTGAACATGTATTTGACTAACTATCCCATATTGTAAAATTGGTTTTATATTCTTCATAAGAAGTTTTATTTCCTAAAAAAATGGTTTGAATTCTATTTTATAAATACATAATTGTAAATAGTGTACAATTGATTTAAATCCATTAAAATTTTCATAAAAAGTTTTATTTCTTAAAAGCTTTCTTATAACTCCAGTCTCTAAATTATTAGGGAAATTCTTACCTTTGAATTTTTTTTTAATAAGCTCTATTATGGTTTTGTTATTTCTATTGCACACTATTTTAATGATACTTTTCATTTCTTTCGAAACCCAATGTTTTGAAATTCTTAAATAATTATTTTGATTTTATCTATAGATATTGTAATGTTGAATTGTTTATTTTTCAGCCAATTTTCTAAAATCCTTGAAATATTCAAAGAGATCACTTTTATCTCTTAAGGTAGACCCATGTGAACCTAGTTCTATCATGGATGAATATAAAGAAATAAGAATATTTTCTAAATGATTTATTTTGCATTACCCACTTAAGTCATATATCAGTTTGGGTCAAATCAATAAATCATCTTTTCCATTTATCCATCCTAATTGGAAACTCATTCCTATGTTGTTCTCCTAATGCAAGTCTATAACATTCAACATGATCAGTCTTAACAATTGAACACCTTGAACCAAACCCTTTTTTGAAATAAATCTAGAGATTTGAGATATAAATGTCCATACCTTAAGTGCCATAATTCTTCTATAGACTCATCAAGTTTGTTTAGGCCTCCCACTATGATTTTTTTTGTTATGAATTTGTAATGATTTTGCATATCATTCACATCATAATTTGACTTCACAAATTCAAATTTCAAACTTGGTTTTTGATAATGAAGACTAAGATTAATTTTTTTATTCATTTAACATGACCATTTGGAAAAAATATAAATATATCACCATATTTATGATAAGTTTTTAATCATTGATATGAACATTGGCTACCAAATATAAACCTTGCATTACATTTATTAGCTCTTTATTAACAAAGTTATCTTTTTGTATTTATATTTGTATTCTTTAAACTTCTAAAAAAAAATTCCCTATATTCATAATCATAGTGTCCAAATTTTTCACAATGGCTACATGTAACATTTTTCTTCACAATGGTAGTTTTTTTTTATTAAACCCTACTATTTGATACTTTCTCACCATTATTAGCCAACTTATATTTTAAATATTGAATTCCATATATATATATATATATATATATATATATATCAATGATGTTTTCATTTTCTTCCATTTTAATTGAAAGAAACAACTCTTCAAAAATATTATTGTATTTATATCTAGTACTTCTTACAATATTTCTAATGTCTCTCATGTCTCACTCCATCCCTTGCATTCCCTTACATGAGGATTAATAATGTCTTTGGTAGACATTCTTAAGAAAACATATGCCTTGGGTTCTCTTTTCTCCAAATCTTGAACCATGTCAACCATGTCTATAAGGAATAAAAATTTAGCTTTATCCTCACTCACAATTTCCCATACATTGTATCCTTTAAACAAAATTGTCACTTTAAATTCCCAATTTATATAATTTCATCATTATAGCTTATTTTCTTATACTTTTATGTCTCACTTGATTCCTTGTATTCATTTATATAAAGATTAATAATGTCTTTCATAGACTTTCACCTTTAATTCTCTTTTCTAAAAATGGTTTAGCTTCACCCCACCTACAATTTTCATTGCCTTGGATCCTTCTAACAAAATTGTCAACATCATCTTAAACTCTTAACTTCACCCACCCATAGTTGTCCTAACAAAATTGTCAACATTATCTTGATCTCTTAGCTTCACCCCACCCACAATTGTCATTTTGTGACATCCTTCGAACAAAATTGTCAACATCATCTTAAACTCTCCATTTTTATAATTCCATCTATATAACTTATTTTCTTCATTCAGATAAGAATCTATTAAACTCCCCATTTCTATAATTCCATCTATATTACCTATTTTCTTAATCTATTAGATTTAACATAGCTAAATAATAAAATAAATTAGAAAAAATTCCCTAACTTCACTAGCCTATAACAATTTGCATAATTATGTTATAAAGGCTTAGTTCATCAAACATCTAGGATGTCTTATGTTATAAAGACTTAGTTCATTAAATATCTAGGATGTCTTTATCTCAAGTTTGTAGACCGAGTTCACTTTTTTACAAATGACACCTTGATTTGTGAGCAGTCTATGCTTTGGCATCTCACCTCACGATAATAGTCGATATATTTTACTCACATGTATATATACACAACAATGCCGACTCCCCTCTTCATAATGACATCTCCATCTCATAATAATGTATGACAACCAACTGTATCACTCCATGGTAGCTTTTATCACTCTCATGAACGTAGTGAACTCTTCCCATAGAACACCTTTTTCTCCTAACCTCTTTGCCCAACCCCTAACACTGAAACAAAAATTGCTTTCAGTTAGCTACCAAATTCTGGTGCCTACTTCGATGGGGCCATGCATGTGCATATCATGCCACCTAATACTGAAAAATTTTAAGCCAGATGTCTAGCGTAAACAAATGGTAGAACAGTCTTATAGAGATTGAAGAGTCACGCCCATATGCCACAAGTTCAAAACTTACTTGTGTTCTTATTGCACCCATATATACCAACATTTGTTGTGCGCAGTTACATCAAAAGTACAAAGAGAAAAAACTTAAATATTACATACAGTTCGGGGATAAATAATATGCAGTAAGGGTGTTATATTTACTTTGGCATAATTTTGTAGGGTTTATGAGAATCTAATAAATTTATATATAAATTTGAATTATATATATAGAAAAGCTATATATAATATTGAGATTATTGTGTAGTGTTTATGAAAATATGTTGAATAAAGTCCTATATAATTTGAATTATATATATAATATATTTTTTAATTGAATATATATATATATATATATATATATATTATTTTGGGTTATTGGGTAGAATGGTTATTATCTTCTTTACCTCTATTCAATTCCTTATAAATAAGAAAAATAATAATTTCTATTAATATATATATATGTGTGTGTGTGTTTGTGTGTGTGTGAACAGATTACTAATTATATGTCAGAGTTTTTGTGACAAGAATTATTTTGATTTGATATTTTCTGATCAATCAAATAGATTTTTAGTAGATATTTCTGGCCAACAAATGTGACTCATCATTATCAATGTAATGTTTATGAGCCACATTTGCTCACTCTAAATGTCTATTAAAAATCTTATCGTAATGGTTCTGCAAACATCATATCAAAATTACTATTTACATATTGAGAGTTTCTCTTCACTCAATATTATTTTATGGCAAAATTTCCAATCAATTTTTTTATTCATATTTAATGTGAGTTTTTTATTGGACTATATGGTGAAATTTGTTTGGTCAAATCTTAATGTTTATTATTTAAAATAGGTTTTTGACTACATACATAGATTCAATACTCTGAAACATTTTCACACTAGAATTCCAAAAAATCCTTACTAAATTCTGAGTAAATTAGATTAGCACTAGAATTTCAAAAAATCCCTACAAAATTCAGAGAAAATTAAACTAGAAAACATGCCATAAAAATCTTCATAAACTTAAAACAAATACACTGATAGATAAATCTCATTTAAATTTATATAATTAAACCCTATTATCAAATCATTCTAACCACCCTTATGAACACTAACATATATATCTTCACTAACATTATAGATATACATGTTTCCCATTATAAATGATTCTATTTTAACCTAATTTGATTTCCCATTATAAATGATTCTATTTTAACCTAATTTGATTACCTTGACTTGTCTGTAATGAATGAACAATAGGTACTGCATGCATGGTAAATTCGTGTATCTATTGTCACACAAAAGCTCTTATATTTTTCTGTAGATCCCATGGCGGCAACCTCAGCGCGCCAGCTATCTTTGGGTAGGGGCAGTACTTCATATAACTCAAGGATTGATCCAGGGAGGCTGATATTGTTGCAGGCCAGATGGGTTGTCCTTACTTTCTACCTTCTCCATTCAAACGGAAGTCGTTTATTCGTATTCGTTTGTATTCAAAATATTTTTTCCGTCGATTTTCAAGACCGATAGTAATATCATTGCATGTATCAGTAGGATATTTCTGTAATGTTTGTTTGCAATAGTAATATCATAATGACGTGTAGAATATTTTTTTAAGTTGGTTGACGTCTTCTCGATGTATTGAAAACTTCATTATATTTCCTTTGTGGACATATTTCGTTTTAAAATGTTAAATTTTCTGTTAATCTTCATTATATTGTCTTGTCAATATTTTGTTTTAAAATGTTAAACTGAACTTTAGGATAGAAATTAGTTTCTATTTCTTAGGGTATAGTTCTAGCTTCCTTACATCTATGTGTTTTATATATTGATTAAGTTGTATTGAAAATGTAGAGACTCTCCTGATTCAATCTTTCCATTGTAAAATTGACAAATTTTCCATTAAGTAATTCAATCCATTATATTTTATCACAAAACATGCTTATCATCATCCCCTAGTGAGACTTGGTCTTGGCCACAATGTCTTTTTACTTGAACCAATCTGGTTCTTGTTGATGCTTAATTTAGAAACTAGAATTTAAATTTAGACTATCCATTTCATTTCACTCTAAATTTTCATTTGTATTTGTATAGATTTACAAGGGTTCAGATATATTAATTTAGATTTTTATGCTAAATTTAAAAAAAAAATCATTTAGACTTAGATGATCAAGTTCGTTTCATTATAGATTTTGATTTGTACAGATTTACAAAGAAACCTTGTACACCTTTAAATTATATGCCTGAATGCAAAATTTGACGTCCTGTATAGAAATGACCATTGAAAGTAACACTGCATCCCAGTTATATAGAGAAATGTTGATTGTCACTGTGCATCTTAGTTATATAGAGCAATGTTGATAGTCATTATGCATGTTAGTTATATAAAACAATGTAATCACTAGTGTTTTTATAATAAAAGAGAGAGGTAGTCCTTGGTATAAACCTTAAATCGGTATCAGAGCATCAGCAGCCGATCCCAACAGTTTCCAATACATTAAAAGGTCTTCAGGAAGTCCGTTTGCAGTCCAGCTAGTTGGATGATTTTCAAAAGACGAGAAGTTTAAAGTTGAAGGAATCGTATGGCAGCGACACCAACAAGGGTAACTTCAGCAAGATGCAGCAACAAATCTGATTTTTGGAGTATTTAGTAAAAGGAAGCTAATTTTTTGCACCAACACCAGCAACGGTAACTTCACAGCATGATGCAGCAACAAATCTGATTTTTGGAGTATTTAGTAAAAGGAAGCTATTTTATTGCAGCAACACCAACAACGGTACTTCAGCATGATGCAGCAACAAATCTGATTTTTGGAGTATTTAGTAAAAGGAAGCTATTTTTTTCAGGATATATTAGAGTAGTTTAAAGAGAGGTGACGTTTTCATTTTGAAAAGAATAGAAAATCAGGTATCATTTTGATTACTGAATTTATTTCCACTATAAAAATGATATGATAATATCGTAATAAAAAATTTTGAAAAAAAATCATCAAAGCTAAATTGTCACATAATTAGACAATGCCTATGATATTTGGCCCAAATAGATACTCCATGATGGTCGATCAAACCACCTTCATGACATGGATGTAAGCCCATAAAGATCAACTAAAAAGGAATACCAAGAATGATGTACAAGCGTTTTTCTACATTTAGGCATAAGTCGGGCATACATCAATTTTCTTGGTAATTGGATATAACTATAAAAGTGGATATCAACAATAAGACAGCTGCAATCCAACATAGTATATGCCTTTACTCTCAATTGATTAAGCATTGTGGGGAAAATGTTTTTTTAGTCAAGAATGCTCCTTTTTTCACAATTTGTTGTTATTTCTGCCTCCTCACATTCTTTCTCTACACATCAGCACCCCACACAACTCTGCCGCACTCCTCCACAACTCACACACTTTAACACACTTCTTCCTCACAGCATTGTACATGATGAAAACCGCCTTTGTACAACTTTGACTATTCTTACTTTAGCACATTAACAACAATAAAAAAAATGAAAATGTAAATGATGATTGTTTGTGATGACGGAAAAGCTTCCTTTGCACAATGAAAGATTGATCCTTGCAACTTTGTATTTATTACATGCATTCATCAAGTGATTATGATCACAAAAACAATGATTATAATCATAAAAACAACAATAATTATAATAATAAAACCAACGCAGATTTTTCATGTGCATTATTTAATTATTAAATAAATATTTATAACTTTGAAAACATTTTATATATGTGTAGAGGCAATATGAATATACAAAGTTTAGCACTAATTATTTAAATTCTTATATGCTTAAAAATAAAAAAATTACACGTGTATAATTTAGTTAATTACAAACATTAATTTAACATTGTTTTTAGAAATTATTAAAAATTATTATTAATTAAATTTGATTAGATAATAGTCAATGTTTCATTTTGCTAAGCTTTCCTTGTTTGTGTTGGGTCCTTTGTTTTTTCAAATATATTTTAGAAAATACAGTTAAAAAGCTGTTGTGGAGAAGAAATGGCCAGACTTGCCCGAAGCGGCCACGAGAAATCAAGAAGCGGCAAAGAAGTTAAAATTCAGTTATATTTGAATTTGAGAAGCCGCGAAAGAAAGAAGTGCATTTCGGGTTTTGAAGCTATCAAAGCTAATAAGAACAAAAGCACCAGAACCCATCAAAGTGGACCTAATTGGGAATCAAGGAAGTTGCATGTTGATTAGATTGGACCAGATCAAGTGAGAACGATCTATAAAAAGGGGAAAATGTGAACAAATTGAGTTTTTGTTAGTTGTAGAATTGGGTTTTAATTAGTTGAACAATGTAAGTTATGTTAGTTCCATGTTGTGTAATAGCTCGTTAGAGTCTTTTCTCTATCTGAAGTTTTGTTATGTTCCTATAATGAAATGCATTCCATAGTATTAATATCTCGCAGTATGCATGAGTTTCTGGTGTAATGATTTTCCCCAATGAATAAAGGAGTTGTTGCGGGAATGAATTGTGACTTGATGATTAATGATTATGTGTCCCCTTTAAAATTTTAATTAGCTTTGCATGATTGCTCTATTTTCTTTAGCTGTGAATGTTTAATCTGCATGTCAGCTTTGTTGTGTCGATTAACGGAATAATTAGAATGAATGCATAGTATAATGTTTAAGACTTCTTCACCATCGTTCTAAATCCCTTATCTCTCATTATTTCGAAAAACCTCGGGTGAGACACTTCTTTTTCCCAAAATAGGAGTGAAAATGTCAGTGATAAGCTAGACTACGACACCTTTTTTTGTTAGAAACCTAAGGTTGAACCCTGGGTCTCTCATGTTTAAATTTTAAGCCAACAAATGGTCTCGATGTCAAGACCCGTCAAAATTTCAAAAGGGATCTAGATCATGGTGTCAAGGATTTAGCGTGGAGACATTCACGATTGGTGGTATGAAAATATTGACCGCTTTATTCTACAACAAGCTCAACTAAGTCTGTCTGAAGAATCTAGATTGGGTTAAAGAAGAGGTTTTGTATGAAGAGCTTACTTGCAATTGATATGAAATTATTTGGTGCAAGTTTCCTAAAACATTGCAGAATTGGTTGAGGAGCCTACAAGTTAAAGTCAAAGAAGGGAATCACCTTAGGCTTCTCAGAGATTGGACTACAACCGTTTTGGCTAAACTGCATCAGTTAGATATTGAACTAACAAGATTCATTGATTTTTGGGTTCATCCAACCCTAGAAGGGTACATTATTTAGTTTGTGGCTAAAAAGCATCAATTTTTTTATAAGGTTGAAGCAGTATTTAAATACGGGTTGTGGGCAAGCCTATCGCTGAGATTCCACTGCGGATCAAAATTTTATTATTCGAAGAAAACTTGTTGTTTTTTCATGAAAATAGAATGTCTGCTTAAAACCCTTGGCGTTGGGAGTCAAATCTAGGGAGAGGAATGTTGCACAGTTGCGGAAGATGAGGGTTTATTGTGACGGTTCAAGAGGAGTTGCAGAAGGCTCGATATTTTAGAGTGATACATAGGGCATGAATAACTGACAAGTGGAGGGAGAGAAAGTTGTTGGAAATTAGGGTTAGAAGAATATAATTACAGAGGATAGGGGAAACGATGACGAGTCTAGCATTGTAGAGAGAAGGAATGGATAGTCAAGGATTGTGTGGGAAGAAAGAAAGTGAAGGATCTCCTTCTAGCGAAATAGGAAGCACCAAACAAAGTGTCGTGGGAAGTTCAATTAGAAAATATGGACCCCACATAGAGTCCGGAGGATTTCATATGCTTGAACAAGTCAAATAGATAATTACGATGAGTGATGAGTGATAATCATACTCCAGCGGAAGATGAAATGCATTTTGTAATGAGGAGATTATTATTTGAGGATGACTTGGTCCCTGTACGCAATAGTCTGCAAGATTGTGGTGCAACTAATCCTCTCCCTAACCTTCCCATGGCACTATATCAAGATCCTAGTAATTTATTTTCCAAATTGTGTAACACTTTAAAATTTCAGCAATTTTTCTTTAGATAAGAAATAAGTAGTTCTAATGGAGAAAATAGTTCTAGTAGTAGTTTTTAGTCTAGTTTAGGTAGTTATTCTTGGCTGAGTTCCCAAGGATTTGTAACAGCTCAATAAGGGTAAACAACTATGGACAGAAATACTACAGGGTCACTTACCAGCTATCCAAAGTTTTGAAGATGGTGTGGTTAAGATGTTGAACAACATTGGTAGTTATGTGAAGCCATTTGGAGGGAAAGACATACTAATGAAACCACTAATATCATTGATTTTCAGATGACTTTATGAGACTAACCTCTGTGATGGTTCATTAAATGGTACGACTTGAATCCAAATCCCGCCATGGACCAACTTAAACAAGATTTTCTTCAATATTTTAAATTCAATTAATTAAATTGCAAGGTTTAACAGAGTTGTTGGGTATTGGGCCAAGAGAAGGAGAATATGCTTGGTAATGCATGTAATCATTTAAATATGCCATCAGTAAATTATCTTATACGATTGATGCTCATCGTCAAAGAGATTGTTTTATTAAAGCTTTGTTGCCAATGCCCATGATTCCCTTGTCGCAACCGAAGATTGACACTTTGTGGGATGCTTTAGAGCATGAAATGCATATTGAATTGATGGAAAGATATTTGCAGGAATATAGACTAGGTAGTAGTTCTATTGACGCTGCTATAATGGGACTTCAAAATCAAATTTCTTATTTGACAAAAAAATTGAAGGATATTACGCCCGTGTGACCAATAAGACCCCATGTCTGGTATACCAATTTCCAATTTGAGGGACATGATGCCACATAATTTCCATGGTTGATAGTTATGGCACCTACTACTATGCCTATGGGACCCCCTCTATCATCACATCGTTTTGGGGTTGCGCAGATCTTTTCAGCCATACCATTAGAATGGCACACTCAGTATCAAACACTTCCTAATCACAAAGGTATGTATATGAATGAGTGTTGTGAAATTTGCAGATATTATGGTTAGTCACCACGTCTATGTTCTATTCTGTAGAGTATTCCAATGTGCCAAACAATCTCTTTTGTGAATTTCTTAGATCTCCTACAAACCACACTAATTAGTGTTGATCTTTAGATGCTCTGGCTAATTGTATTGATCATACAAAATTTAGATTTAATGAAGCTCCTCATGGTCGAGGATGTGGTGCTCCAAAGGGAGGGATGACTAGAGGAAAAGGTTCAGTCAGATGTTATAATTACTATAACCAAGAGGGTGATGTTGCAGAAGATTGTTTGATGCCAAGGAGGCCTTGTTTTTTTCATTTCCAAGTAAATACACATGCCACTGAATATTTTCTAGAACTCATTTCCTAGTGGGAGGAGCGCAATCGAGTAAAAGTGGGAAATTTTATCAATTCATAATCATGAGAATCAGAGCCATTTGTGTAGCCTAACATCAATATTGTTACCAAAGGAGGAAAAAGGACTACATTTTATATTGGGACTCTTGAGCAACCTACTATTATAAATTAAATGTCACCTAAAAGGTATGATGACCCTAATCAACTGAAGGAGTACACTATAATATGCATCTGAAATCCTTAGATAGTTGGTTTCCTCTCACAGTCCTCGTGCAGAGCAGCGAGAACAAGAGCAAGCTAAGAGTCTTATATTTTCACAGGAAATATCTCAAACTATTCTAGAGTGCCTCTATTTATTTTTGTAGATTATGAGAGATGAGCAGTTGATTAACTAGTTGCGTAAGAAATTGAAGGAAATTGTGCAAGATGACCCACTCCCAAAAAAATATTTCTACAAATTTACCTGAAAGACATTATATAAGTGTTCAAAGGAATAAGAAGAGAATAATAATGGAATTCTGAGTGGATGCACAAATTGTAGGATATCAAATTAAAGATTCTATGCTAGATCTTGGGTGAGATGTGAATATTTTTCCAAGGAAAACTTGGGAGGCTTTGGGAAGGCCAAAGTTATGTTTTTCTCCAATTCAACTATGAATGGAAAACCAATAATTCATCTTGCCTATTGGTCAACTAGAGGACGTTGAATTTGAGATTGAAGGAGTCAAAACATATGCAAACCTCGAGGTGATAGACATTATGGGCGAAAAATATTCGTATCCATCTTTGTTGGAATTGGTTAGGAATTTGAGAGCTATGTGGTTATTTATATAAAGAGTGAAATTATGGCTTTAGAGGTAGAGGGAGTATGGGTCATCCAGCCTTTGGACCCTTACAAGTGTATGATATTTACAGAGCCTGTGGATGATGTGGCGCAGCCTAACCTATTGGACAAGTTATATCAGCTTACTGTCAAGAAGATGGAAGACTACATCAATCTGATTACTATTGGTTCTATTAGGTGGAGGAGCATTCAAAGTACTGATGTTGGCTTAGATGTTGTGATGGATGTCTGGTAACAAGGAGATCACGAGCTCCATTCTCGACACTGTGAAATTATTCGATGTGTTCAATGGATTGGTACTAAGGTACAAGAATGTCCTACTTTTAATGGTACTAAATCTGTTGTAAATTTTCTTAAAGAAGTTGATTACAAGATTGAAAAAGGCCAAAAGATCCCTTTCATGGATTTTTCTTCGCAAGCGACCCATGCGAGATGGTGGGGATCCCATCGTGACCACCTCCATGAATGGGAAACTAATAGGTTTTCAACAATGTGTAGATTTTCTACTTCAAAGAACCCCCTTAGTAGAATTCCTATATATTACGGGTATACCAGTCCACAAAATCATATAGAAAAGTGTAATTATGTTTTGTTAGAATTTGGCTTACCAATTATGATGCGGACATACTAGTTCGTTCATATGTTTGGAAATTTTCGATGAGATTGGTATCTGAAGGAGGAGATGGAGCAATAAACGACGGACTATAATATGTTGACAACTCAGTTTTGTAAAATTAGGGGAATTTTGAGGTCTAAAATAGGCCTCCTAAGGAAAATTTACAATCAAAATTCACTTTATGAGAACCAATCACATTTCAGGGGATAACATCATCCCTAATGGTTGACGTGGCATTGCCTGAGTTAAAAGTACTTACTTCTCACATTCTCATTGGTAGATAAAATCTCATGGTTAACCATGGTGGTGCTCTAAGTACTTTTAAAGTCATAAAGTAAAGTACTCATAATAAATGTCATTTCACACTTTTTGAATAAAATATTATTATTGTCATTTCATATTTTTTGAAAGAAAAAATGCATATCCCTACACAATCTTCATGTATTTACACACTTTTCAATAAATCTTATAGCTATATATTTTCAAATACTTATTTTTAAATTATATATTCATCTCATTTTATTTAGTATTACAATTTCAAATTACTTATAATTTAATATCTATGCATATATATTATACATATGAAATAAAAATAAATAAAAATGTCACCTTGTAATTTTAGGATAAATCAAATCTATAAATAATATCATTATTATATTAATAGCAATACAAACATATTGAAATTAAAGAAAAAAAAAACATTTTAGTTTTGTAGGACGAAAAAATGTATATTAGTTTCGTATGTTTAAAAATGACAGATTAGGTTCAACATATTTTGTGGCAAAAAAATACTAAATTTCTTTGTATAAAAATCTTATATTATACTTATAAATATAAATTAACTTTTTTTCAATACTTTTTTTTTCTTTAATTTTAAATAAAACTTAATATATATATATATATATATATATATATATATATATATATATATATAATCTAAATGTTATAGAATATATATATTATATTCATTTTTATATTATATATTATTTCTTCTTATGTTATAAATCAAAACCATTCAATATGTAATATAAAATTCATATATAAAACAATGTATTATATTATATTATATTACATTATTTTTATATAGTATATTAATTACATGTTATTATATAATTTAAATAATATAAATTTTAATTAATAGTATTTTATAATTAAGAATTTCTGAATTTATATTTATATTTTATTTTAAGTTATTTAAGTACAAAGGAAAAATGCATTCAATTGTGCAATGATAATGAATTTTTTTGAAAAACTCATTCTTATTTATAGTCACATCAATACAATTTTTTTATTAATTTTATTTTGGTATAATTTTTTAGTTGAATTTAACCATGGTTACATGGATTTTGGTGCAAAAAGTAAATTTCATATTCATAAATAATATTTTAATAGTTTAGATATTATTTTATTATTTCCTTAGGATGCCCATTTTAGGCTTAAAATTCCCCTAATGTTTATTGTTTTTTATATGGATGCGAGGATAGTTGAAACCTTAAAATATATTAAAAGGGTGTTGTTCCCTTTTGGGAAAGTTGTTGGGGAATGTAGTAGGTATGCATATTTTGCGCATTAATATGACTCAGGTTTTCATGAGGCTGTAGCTTGTGAAAATTTTGATAAAGAACTCAATGATGATTTAGAGTTAAGGCATCTATATTTTAAATAATTTGAGGGGGGAAGAGGAATAAAATAGGATATTGTGATGGACATGCCACATTTGAAACCACTAAAGCTACAAAAATAGAACATTAGGACTAATGAGAACACCAGAATTTCCTCTATTGGTGATTATTGGGATGAGAAGACCATTAAGGAGATATTTGATTTGCTAAGGGAATTTGAATATTTGTTCCCTGTAGTAGCCTTGGAGCTTAAGGGGACTAAAGGAGACCTATACGAGATGAAGATAATCTTAAAAGATGATGCAAATTCGATTAAGAATTGATCATATCGATTAAATCCCCGATACAAAGAAAACGTGAAGAAAGAAACTGATAAGATGTTGATTGTAGGACTCATATTTTTTATTGATGAAGTAGAGTTGATTAGTCCCATTGTGAACTAGGATAAGAATTATTTACAGGATATTTGAGTTTGTGTGGACTATAGGATCCTTAAAAGAACTTGTGTCGATGATCCATTTCCTACTCCATTCTGTGATGAGGTCTTGGATAATGTTGTAGGTAATGAAGCTTATTCATTCACTGGTGGTTTCTCTAGCTATCACCAAGTTAGTATTATAGAAGAAGATAAGAAGAAAACCACCTTCACAATGGGATGAGGTTCTTACACTTCTAATGTTATGCCATTTGGCCTGAAGAATTCTCTTGTTGTGTTTTCGAGGATTGTGATTGTTTCATTCCACGAGTTTATTCACAAGTTTCTTAAGGTATATATGGATGATTGGGCATTTTATAGCATATTGAAGAACCATTCTAGTTTGCTTAGGGTCATGTTTTATCGTTGTAGGAAGCTACAAATTTCGCTAAACTTAAAGAAGTTCATTTTTGTTGTCCCTGTCGAAACATGTCGCTTGGACATATAGTTTAGATGGAAGGGTTTTGTGTAGATCCTACTAAGGTTGTGGCAATATTAAATATGCCATCACCAACTAAGTGTTAAATAGTTACCATCTACTCTCGGTCATACATAATCACCGATTCATCTGTAATTATGTTCTCATTATTGCACCACTAGATATATTATTGAAGAAGTCTGAGAAATTTTCTTGGAATATTGAATGTGACTCTGCATTTGATACACTGAAGGAGAAGTTGGAAAGTGCACTAATATTGGTTCATTTAGATTGGAATAAAGAATTCCATTTCCACATAGATGTGTCAGGGATTTCTTTTGGAGCTATCATGAATCAGCCTAGAGAAGGAAATTTAGATCATCCAATTTATTTTGCTAGTAGAAAAACTTCTAATGTGGAGAAGAACTATACCATTATTGAATGGGAGACCCTTGCTATGGTTTATTCATTGCATAATGTCAGACACTATGTTTTGGGTGTTCCCTTTAATTTTTTTACCAACCATTATGCTATGAAGTACTTAGTTAATAAACCTTTCTCGGAGGGAAGGATATGCACATGGCTGTTGTTTTTTCAAGAATTTTCATTTGAGTTCATTATCAATCTAGGTTTATCAAATGTGCGTTCATATCATTTATCCCAAATGGAATCGGGTGAATTTAGAGGATCATTCGATGACCAATTATCGGATGCACATTTATTCAGAGTTGAAACGGTCCCATATTACTTGGAGGAAATTTCATTGTTCCTAGCAACTAGTAAGTGCTCTAATGATTCTACAACAACTCATAAACAACATATGGTTGTCTAATATGTCGATTATCAACTTATTGTAGGCCAATTATATAAAATGGGGCTTGATCAGATATTGCGTTGGTGCATTTTGGACCATGAAAGGGATAACGTTTTATGGGAATGCCATGCAGGAGTTGTGGGAGGCCATGTTGGAGGTAAAGCCACTTCTCGAAAATTATTGCACACTAACTTATGGTGCCCAAATTTTTTTGGAGATGTTAAGGAATATGCTAAGGAGTGTGACATTTGTTAGAGAGTTGGTCAACCATGTCATAGGGATGAACTTGCTCTACATCCCATTAGAGCCCTTGAAGCATTTGAAAAATGGGCAGTTGATTTTCTAGGGTCGATTAGTCCACCTCCACGACACTCACATGCTAGGTACATCATCATCACAACAGATGATTTGATGTGCTAGGTGGAGGTTGTTCCTATTAAGGATTGCACTGACGATATTGCTACAAGATTCATATTTGAAAATATCATTACTATATTTGGTTTTCCTAGAAGTACCACCAATGACCAAGGCTCAAATTTTATCAATGAGAGTTAGTTAATTGCTCCACAATTTTATTATTCAACACCATAAAAGTAGTTCGTATCACCCACAATTGAATGGAACTGTTGAAGCATTTAATAAAATCCTAGAGAAGGGTATCACTAAAATTTTCTCTATGAATAGGGATGACTCGGATGAGTAGGTTCCAATAAATTTATGGCCTTATCCCACTACAGGTTAAGCGATTGCACATGTATATACCATTTCAACTTATTTATGGATGGGAAACAGTGGTTCTAGTAGAACTCATAGTCTGATTTTTTTTCATTTCTTATGTCACCAGGATGTTCAATAATGAATCTATTATGGAAAAATTATAGAAATTGTGGAAACTGGATGAACAGAGGTTCCTCGCAGATTTCCATGAGACTATTCAAAAATATAAAAAAAAAAAGGCTTGGCATGACAAGCACATTACGAAAAAAATCATCCTCCATTGGAGACCAAGTACTACTTTATCACAAAAATATCTTAAGCATATGGGTAAATTAAAAATACATTGGTTTGGACCATTTTATCTTATTGAGATTTGAGATTCCAGAGTTGTCAAACTTGCTCAGTTGGATGGTATCATTTTTCCTAGTTAGGTGAATGGTGCACACTTGAATCCCTACTATGGCTCGTAAACTCATTTTGACTTTGAATGCTTTGTGAAAAGGGGGTATTAATAAGGTTTTGAGCTTAGTGAGTCATATTAGTATTAGTTAGAGTCTATGTTTTACTCGGTCTTGTGTTTAGTTTCATCAATAATTTACTTTTGTTTAGTTGCACCCCATGGTAACTCATTATATTCGGGGAGGTGTCATCCTTTCTGTCAAATTGTTAGTCATAAATGTTTCCTTTCTGTCATTGAGTCTCGTATTTCTCATATTAGATGTCGTTCATATTTAGTAATATTTTCATATATAATTTAGTTAATACTCAAGTATTGTTAATCAGTGGTTTAAATTCTCCAGGTAGGGTGAGCGATGTATTGATATTTGTGTGGATTTTTGGATCCACACTGATTTTTTTAAGTACTATATTTATTGGGAAACGGTCCATTATTTTCGTAGTCCCATCATGTGTTCTATATGTCTCTAGTCACTCATCATTTCTTTATCTCCTCACTTGTGTTTTGATCAAGTTTACATCTTATATCTTTTGACTTCTACATTTGTGTCTCCACCTCGTTTTCGACCCCCTGTTCACCTTGTTTACACCCATCATTTTTTCCTCGATAGCTAAAAAACTCGAAATTCCCGTATTTCATTTTTCTCATTGTATCCACACGACTGATGACCTTTTAAGAAAATATAAGAAATCTTCCCTAGTCGACAATTATTTTTCTAACCATGTCCTCTTTCCCGCGCTCCACTCTGATGTCTTTATGCAGCCGAATTCACGATGAAGTGCTCAAGCTTCCCACAAAATTATACAATATTTCCTCCCTTTTAATTTATCAACCTTGATGGTATTGCGAGACCTAGCTATCCTTGTTACTACTTGTGAGGTTATGCGTTGCATCAAATTTCTGATCAGTAGATTTCATGGGGGTTCCTTATGGCTTGATAGGGAATACCTGATTCATGTTGATGATATATATAGGCTAACATGATTATCACCCTATGGTAAGTATGCTTCTACATATTTTCAGAGAATTTCAATGTACGAGAAGAAAATAGGAAATAATAATTTGTATATGAAGTATGGCACCCAACATAAATGGCATGGAGTGGTGTTCTATTTGATAAATACTGAAAATATAAAAATTGCACGTAAACCTATGTAGAATTACACTAAAGGAGAATGTTCATTGGATTGAATATTTGTCGTGGAGGTCTATAACAATGGTGAACAACTTGACTGGTCAAGTTTTTTGTTGAATGAGCTTTTTGAGGCATGTGAGGATGCTCATAAATGCACTACATATTTTATTTTTGGCTATTTGGTGATCCCATTAGCAATGATGAAAAGATGCCCCCCAAAATCTAGATACCTTTCTAAAGTTTTATATGGTGAACCCTACGCTTATGCATATGCTTCTTCATGAAATGCAACCAATTTAGCTAATAAGGAGTATAACTAACATGCATTTGTGAAATGGCACAATAGGATGGTCAACGTCACATGCCATATATCTAGGTCTCCACTTCATTTTCTTAATAAATGTGCTCACCAGATATGTCTTTGTACCATCCACAACAACTCTTATTCCCAGCCCCATATTGTGAGTCTAGCAACCTTATCTATGTGGAAATTATCCTTCTACCTCAATGACGAGGAATTCCATACAAAAGTAACTTCATGACTAGGGTTCCAAGCTAAGGTGATGAAGGGTGAACGTATATATTCTTTTGAAGGGATCATGTTGTGTGGTACTAAGGATGGCGCTCTATTTTCTTCCAATAAACGTGTATCATATTTTGACCAAGACCTTTAATCGTTGTTGAAGAAATCCCAAGAGTGCATCTTATCTGTCTATAACACCATGTAGGAGGTAGGTTCCATGGTATATTCTAGTACACTAGTCTCTATTTTTAATCCCATCTCTATTTCTCCCCTTACCATTGCCACAACCGTTCCCATGTCCACAAGTCCAACAACATTTTCGCCTAGATACGCCATCAAAATCCCAAGCCTAAATCCTCTCGTTTCATTGATATTACTAGTGAAGGAACTCTTGAGACACATGAGTTTAATACCATCACTAAAGAAAAAAAAACCTCCTCTACTCCTCACTCTCATAATCATTAACCCCACACTAATTTGAAAGAAAGTGTCTTCGAGAAACCTGATCTTGATACTAACCTCGATGAAATAGCTGACATGGAAATTGAATTTGTTTTAGTCAACCCTATCATCCTTCCTGAATATTATGCCCCAAAAAAATACCTCAATAGAAGAATTTATAATAAACCATGTTTCATCATCACCTATCCCTCCACCAGAACCTCCCCAAATGCTCTCTGTTGAACAAGTTGTAACCTTTGCTAGTGATCCAGAAACCTATCGTGAAGTTCTTTACTTGCTTTCCCAATGAAAAGATATTGTTCCACTACTACCAGATCCAGTTCTTTCAAAAATTCGTATGGAAATTCAAAAGGAACAGAGTCGTCACCAAGAATCCTCACCTCAAGGCCACTTAGAAAAGTCAATTTCCACTGAAAAACCCATGCAAGCTCAATTTCCACCATCAAACAGTCGTTTTGCTGATGATTAACAGAACTGGTCAAAACCCCACGTGTTTCAATTCATCTGGGCTTATGCTACTCAGTTAGAAGGTTGCCTCACTACTGTTGAGTCTAGATATAATGATCTTTGAACAAATTTTGAGAAGCAAAAAAAATAACTCGCTTTGTTCACAATTGAGCGAGATCAGTTGTGTGAAAATAAAGTATAGTTGGAGAAACAAATTTCATATTTGCGGTTTAAGTTTCAGAATATGTGGTGCACCATTGTTGAATTTGTTGCTCAGCCACTAGAAGACATCTTTGTATGTTCCACCATTGAATGATTTGAATATTTTGAGTCTTTTTTCCTCAAGCAGGCTGCAGTGAATCAAGAATTGCAAGGTACTGTTACTGAGCTCCGCCAAGAAGTTCTAGACCCTTCCATGCAATATTGAGAACATATCACTCAGAAAATTTTAGATGCATCATCAGTGATAAATTCTCTCTGGAGAAAGTCATGGATGATTCCCATAAAAATTTTAATCAAACCTTAGACCGGAGTGGTGTCGTCGCAAAGAAGAATCAATCAATGTACCCACTCTGAGAGATTCTGAAGAAGATATTTTATTAAGCAATGTAGACTCCTCATTTGGATCAACAGAAAGTTCTCATCGCACAAGTTGATACATTAGATGATCAGATCCACCAGATAGAAGAAGCATCATAGGATACCAAGCATGTCTTACTAGACCTTTGGGTAGTCCCGCAAAACCACTTTGTCACATTGTGGGCTCTTAATGCTACAATTCACATCCAATTACAAGAAATATTTCAATCTCAACATGTTGAGCATACTGCAAAGGCTACTAAGCAAATTTTCAAGAAGGTCACTACCATTTTAGATGCTTGGAAGGGTATTACTAATGGATACACTAGTTTCAAGAATGGTGTTTTTCACGATGTGCCAGAGGTTGGTCCTTCATTTGAAGGAGAATAAAAAACACATATAGGTGAAGAAGAAGCCGAATATATACAATCTTGGACAGGATAAAATGCGCCAAAAACAAATTAACTCAAGGACAAGTCAATATTTTATGGTCAAGGCTTGTTGGTTCCTTCGTTTTTTGAAAGATATTTTGGAAAATATAGTTGAAAAGTCGTTGCAGAGAAGAAATGGGCAGAATTGTTAGAAGTGGCCACAAGAAATCAGCAAGTGAAAAATAAGTTAAAATTTTGTTATAATGGGATTTTAGAAGTCGTGAAAGAAGGAAGCATATGTCAGGTTTTGAAAGTATCAAAGTTAATAAGGAAAAATCACCAAAACCAATCCAAGTGGACTTGATCATGTTTGGGATCAAGGAAGTTGCATGTTGATTAGGTTGGACCAGATCAAGCGAGCACGATCTATAAAAGGGACAGGGATGAACTAATAGGGTTGTTTTTAGTTGTAGAATTGGGTTGTAGTTAGTTGAGGAGTTGAACTTTTGTTAGTTCATCGCTATGTAATAGCTCATTACAATCTGAGTCTTTTCTCTCTGTGAAGTTATGATATGTTCCTGTAACGCAATGCAGTTCATAGTATTAATATATTGTAGCATGCATGAGTTTCTAGTGTAATGATTTTTCACAATGAATACAAGATTTGTTGTGTAAAAAAATTGTGACTTGATGGTTGATGATTATGTGTCCCCTTTAATATTTTAATTATTTTCTTTAGATATGACTATTTAATTTTCATGTCTACTCTATTGCGCTGGTTAATGGAATGATTAGAATGAATGCAAGATATGATGTTTCTGACTTCCTCACTATCATTCTATATCCCTTATCTCTCATTGTTCTGGCATGCCTCGGGTGATACACTCCTTTTTTCCAAAAGAGGAGTGAAAATGTCGGCGATAAGCTAGACTACGACAACGATAATGATTTTTGGTGGCAACCAAAGGTTGAACCCTAGGCCTCTGATGTTTAAATTTTATGCCAACAATGTGGATATTTCAATTTGCGAAGAAAGCTTCCTCTACACAATAAAAACTTTCATTCGAACCTATACACAATGAAAACTCCACATAATGAAACATTTCTCCCTGCAACTCTAGTTCCCTACATGCATTCATAAATGACAATAAATTTTATTCGTAATAATATTAGCTATTTTTAGCAATTGATAAAATTTGTTGTTAAATAAATTTGATTTGGTCGTAAATTTTAATTAATTTAATTTACATTTATGATTTTTAGATTTATAGTATTGTAAGTGCACCTTTTTTTATGTAGAGATTTCATTGTGCTGAGGAAGCTTCCTCTACAAAATGAAAGCTTTCACTATAAGCTCCGCACAATGAAACATTGATCCCTGCAAATCTAGCTTCCATGCATGCATTCATAAACAACATTGAATTTACTTTCATAATAATATTAATTGTTTTTACCAATTGATTAAAACTATTGTTAAATAAAATTAATTTGTCCATAAAGTTAAATTAATTTAATTGATATTTATGATTTTTAGGTTTATAATTTTTTAATGAAATCGTTCTTTGTGAGGAGAATAAATCTTATTATTAAATAAATTTGATTCTGCCATAGTCAATGTTTCATTGCGCCTAGTTTTCATTGTATGGATTAAGCTTCCTCTACACAATGAAAGCTCCATACAATGAAATATTGATCCACACAACACTAGCTTCTTTGCATGCATTCATAAATGAAAACAATTATTCTTTCACAATAATATTAATTGTTTTTATATATTTATAAAATGTTTGTGTTACATCACTACATTAAATTAATTTAATTTATATTTATGATTTTTAGCTTTATAGTTTTTTAATAAAAGCTTTTATTTTGCGGAGGAATAAAATTATTATTAAATAACTTGATTTCGTCATAAAGTTAGATTAATTTAATTTATATTTATGATTTTAAGTTGATAGCCTTTAAAGCGAAGCTTTCCTTGTGGGAAACTTTCACTTTGTGGAGGAAGGTTCCTCTACACTAAAAGCTTTCATTGTAAGATTCACAAAATCAAAGCTCCACATAAGCAAACTTTGTACAATGATATATTGATCCCTACTATTTTGGCTTTTGTGCATACACTCATAAATGATACTGAATTTGCTTTCATAATGATATTAATTGTTTTTATCTATTGATAAAAAAATTGCTACACAATGTTAAATTAATTTAATTTGTATTTATTATCTCTAGGTTTATAGTTTTTTAATGAAAGCTTTCATTGTGCAGAAGATAAAATTTATTATTAAATAAATATGCTTTTTTCATATAGTTAAATTAATTTAATTTATATTTATGATTTTTAGGTTTACATTTTTTAAAAGTGGAGCTTACTCTGCAGAATGAAATTGATCTCTACAACTCTAGCTTCCGTACATGCATTCATAAATGAAATTGAATTTGATTTTATAATAATATTAATTGTTTTTAACAATTGATAAAGAGTAAATGTTAAGCTATACTAAATTAAATTAACTTATATTTATGATTTTTAGGCTTATATTTTTTTGATGAAATATTTCATTGTACAATGGATAAAAATTATTATTAAATAAATTTGATTGGGTCATAAGTTATATTAATTTAATTTATATTTATAACTTTTAGTTTTATAGTTTTTTAAGGGGAATTTTCACTAAGGAGAGGAAGCTTCCTTTTCACAATGAAATATTATTGTAAGCTTTGAATAATGAAATCTTTGCATAAGGAAACTCCAAACAATGAAACATTGATCCCTACAACTCTAGCTTTCCTACATGCATTCACAAATGATATTAAATTTTCTTTCATCTTGATATTAATTGTCTGTAGCAATAAATAAAAAGCTTTTGTTAAATTAAGTTAAAATAATTTAATTTATATTTATTATTTTTAGGTTTATAGTTTTTTAATGAAATTTCTATTTATGGTTTTTGGATTTATAGTTTTTTAATGAAAGTTTTCATTGTGTGGATAGTAAAATTTATTATTAAATAAATTTGGTTTTGTTATAAAATAAATTTATTTATATTTATAATTTCTAGTTTTATATTTTTTTAAGCAGGGTTTTCCTTATGCATAACTTTTATTGTGCAAATAAAAAATGGAATAAAGCTGAATTTGGTAACATTCATAAAGAGAAGAATAAACTCCAAGGACACATGTAACAAATTCAACAACAAATTATTGTAACAGGGAGGACAGATGATCTAATTAAAGAAGAGGGTAAGATTCTTAGTAAACTAGAGGAGCGGAGAATCTAAGAAGAAATGTTATGGAAATAGAAATCACAGATACACTGGCTTCGAGAAGGGGAGAAAAATTATAGCTTTTTCCGCAAAGCTATGATTCAGCGCAGGCAACATAATCGGATTTTCTCTCTCAAAGATTCAGAAGGGAATCGAGTGGTTGAACATGGAGATATGGAAATCTAATTGGTTAATCATTTTAAAGGTATCCTTATGGAACCTAAGCATAACAGATCTATGGCAATTGATCGTATAAAAGAAGTTATTCCAAATTTGGTAAGTACAGAGAAAAACTTAGCACTCCTTAGAGAAATTACTATGACGGAAGTTGAATAAATTGTAAAGTTAATGCCAAGGAATAAAGGGCTAGGTCCTGAAGGCTTTACTATAGAATTCTATCAAGCTTCTTGGCATTTTTTGGGCAAGGAAATTATGGAAATAGCTGAGGAATCTCGCTGACTTTGTTAGGTATTCCCTGGTTGAAATCCAACCTTTCTCACCTTGATACCTAAATTTGATAAATGTGATACCCCCTATGGGTTTCACCCTATTGCTTTATGTAATGTTATTTATAAAATTCTGTCTACGATCATGGTGAATCGTTTGAAACCAATTTTTCCAGCCCTCATTTCAATGGAACAAACAGGGTTTGTAAAGGGTAGACAACTTTTAGATGGCATTGTGACTTCTCAAGAGGATATTCATTCTCTTCGTCATCTTAAAGCTAAAGGAATGTTGATTAAATTAGATTTGGAAAAAGCCTATGATAGCCTTAATTGGAAGTATCTTCAACAAATTTTACTTTTCTTTGGTTTTGATGATTGGTGGGTCCAGTGGGTGTTGTTAGCCATTACCTCTACTCACTTTTCTATCTTAGTGAATGGGTCTCCATCAAGTTCCTTTATAGCTTCTCGAGGCCTTCGATAGGGTGACCCCATTTCTCTGTTCCTCTTCATCTTAGCAGCTGAGGGGTTGGGAAGATATATTATGCATAAATTTTGGGATGGAGTGGTTAAAGGTATTAAATTATGGTGTCTGAATCTAACGTTGTCACATCAGCAATTTTTGGATGACATTATGTTGTTTTTTTAAGCTACACTCCATGAATGTAAAGCGATCTTGGAGATTTTAAACTTGTTCATGGACGATTCAGGGCAGATTAACAAAATAAAATCAAATGTTTTCTTTTTCAACATGACTCCCCAATCAAAACGATTTCTTACTAGGACTCTTGGTTTTAGTATGGGGGTACTGCCCTTCAATTGTCTTGGGATGCCTTTGTCTAAGAACTCGGTTAAGTCCAGTAGTTGGAAATATCTCTTAAATAGAATTCAAAAGTGCATGCTTAATTGGTTGTTTAGGGCCTTAAATCTGCCTAGTCGAGCTATCCTTCTAAGATTTGTTCTTCAAGCTATCCCTATCTATCATTTGTCAGGTATGGCCTATTCTGAAAAAACCTGTGAGGATATGGTTAGTATGTTTAAGAAATTCTTATGGCAAGGAGCCCAGGAAAAGAGAAAATGGGATCTTATTTCCTGGGATAAACTTACATTACCGAAACCTAAAGGAGGGCTAGGCCTTAGATATCCCTATATTCTTAATCAGGTCATGGGGGAAAATTTTTGGTGGCAGTGGTTACAAGGAGGAGTAGCGTTATGGCAGTGTATATGGGAAAGGAAATATAATATGCCTCAAACGGTTAAGGAAAGGCTTAATTGCCTTAATATTCAAAAAGGTTCAAGGATCTGGAACCTTTTAGCTACAAATAGATACTTGATAAGGGTTCATAGTTTCTGGGAGGTCATAGATGGTAATCTTGGAGGTTTTTGGGAGGATTCCTGGCAGCAGCGGGAAAAGTTGTTCACAAGGCTAGATTTGGCGGAATTATTTTTGTTTACAAGAAATCCCCATAGTAGGGAAGTTAAAAACTATTGGGAAGATCATAATGATTTATTTTGGAGGATATGGAAACAAAAGCAGCAGTGGCAGCATGCTACAGAAACGCAGCAATGGGAAAATTTTGCAAAAGAACTCCACACTAGAAAGATTCCTATTCAGGAGGGTAATGATATTTTGAGATGGGGTTATAGGCCAAGAGGAATGTTTACAATTCAAGAAGCCTATCAGTTGCAAGAAAATCAACTTCAAATTCTAGAAAATCGATTGTGGAAGAATATTTGGTCTATAAAGCATTGGCCGAAAATAGAGCACTTTTTGTGGCTTGTAGGGCATGGGAGGATCCTCACATGGGACCAACTACAAAAAAGGGGAATCAATGGGCCATCGAAATGTGTGATGTGTGAAGCATCTGAATAAATAGTGGAACAACTCTTAAACACTTGTATATTAGTTGATCAGATGTGGTCAAATATTTACAAATTATTCCAACAAACTGATAGAAACACTAACAGTCTTCGGAAAACAATTGAAAAGTGACGAAAGGGTGGATAAAAAATCCCTGTGGTGAATAGATCATGGATACCCGTAATGGGATTCTTACTTTGGTCATAGTGGAAAGAAATGAATAGAAGGATTTTTCAAGAATGCAAGCTTAACAATGAGGCAATTTGGAACATCAGTATGCAAGGAATTCAAGAAAAAAATTTGGCTGAAAAATGGGACCATTAGGATTGGGTAGTTCAAGGATATGAAGAGAAAATTCTTCAGCATTTAAACTTGAAAGAAGAAATGGTATCACCATCTTCCTCGAAACAATTATCCCTTCCATATCAGGTGAGAAATACTTTTGACAAACTACAATCAGGCTTTGTAAAATTGAATTATGATGGAGCGTCAAAAGGAAATCCTGGACAGGAAGGTGCTAGTGGAATATTCAGAGACTGTACAGGTACAACTCTAAGAATTTATGCCATTGATTTAGGGTACACTACAAATAATGGAGCAGATATAGCAGCGGTGAAATTAGGACTAGAAATTGCTAATCATGAGCACTATAATAGACTAGAAATCGAAGGAGATTCAACAATGGCCACTAGTATTATTAGAAGACTCTTACAATGAATAAATTTGGAATCGATTACTAAGAGTTGGAGAATAGCAAGACTGGTACAGGAATTTCAAAAAGCTCTAAGTAAAATTGAATACATCATACCTTTGAATGTGAGAAGGCAAGGAAACAAGGCGGAAGATTATCTTGCGAACTAGGCATCTCAAACTCTTGAGGGATTTCTGGATTAGCCATGGCAACGGGAGGTGTATCAGTTTGTGCCTGGGCTATAGAATATTCTTATAAAGGATCAGCACTCTCTAAGATAGGAAAATGGTATCCCCCGATCGGGGTGTGGTAGGGGCAGAGAGGGGCTTACCCAATGTGACTGGGACCCTTGGTTACCGCATGGGGAGGACGACCACCACATGGTGGCATCATGCAACTGCTGGGAGGATACTAGCGACGGGACCTCTGGCACCAACCATAATTAATTCCTTGTACACTTAGGAGACTCCATCTGGGTCATCCAGCAAGGATGTCAGAAGAGTTTTCGAAAAAGAGCCGAGGGTGTAGTGATATGGAAGGTAAGGTTATTCGGCATGACATTGTTTGGTTTTTTGTTATGAGGTTTTATTTCAAAGCTGGTAGCTCCTATAGAGGTTTTTAATAGCCACAGATTTTGTACTACCGTAGTTTGCAGATATTGGTAATGGTCTTCTTAGATGATTTTTTTGAATGGAGGTTTGGTCGGTTCTGGTATGAACACATGCAGAAGGTTCAAGAATTTGGTTGTATGCTCTTTTTTCTTCAACGGGTTTCTGTTTTGTCACCCAAATCTCTGTCTGCAACTTCGTCTCAGTCTTTGTTTCTTCCTTTTGATCTTGGTATTACTAGAATTATGGTAATTGAATTATACTGTAATTTTAGGTTGTTGCATCTTTTTGATGGCTTCGTGAACGGTTTTAATGCTATACTATGGTATTTGGGTTTTATATGGGTTCTTCTCTCTGATAAAAACTTCTCTATAGATAAGAAGAATGGGTATGGTCTGGTCCTTGTTCTGTTGCTTGGAAACTTATAGAGCTTGTGGGGGATTCTCATGCAAACACTTATGTGTCTCCTCTGTATGTTTACTCTTTGCAATTCTGCAATTAGGGTTCCGAAGTGTCATTTTCCCATACATGACTTTTATACTGGTTACAATATTTGGGTCTTTGGTAATGAATTTAGTCATTAGGTTGTGCTTCAGTCTTTTCGTGCTCCATTTAGGTGTAGTAGTGTCTTCTCTGTCTGTTTACCTCTTATCTTTCTCACGGAGCTTAACCTGGGAGATGGAACTGCTCTTCAGTCTTTGGTATACACTTTGTCTCTGAATCTAACTGGTGTTGTTGTTTGGATGGTAGTTTTAGCAGATTTCTTAGGTTTCTTTAAAATGGTTAAAAGAGGAAGGAAGCCTACTGGAGGAAAAGGAAAACAACCTTCTTCTGAAATGCACCAGAAAAGAGGAAGAAAGTCTGTGCAGCAACATCTGGAACTGCTGGTTCAAACATTTATGGGAGAAATCCCAAATTCAGTTCGTTCCTGTATTTATGGTTGGGAAATAGAGGTTTTAAATAACATAGAAAGGGAAGATGATATGGCTTGGGAGGATATGAAAAATGTGATTAATGACCCTGGGCACACTAAGGTCCAAACCTCTTTGTTTGAATAATCAGTTAGAACTTATTGGTTAATCAAATGCCTGTTAGCCAAGGCAGTTATGTCGATAGCAGAGACAAAGCTGGAATCAACCTTGGCATATATTAATAGGAACATTCAGGAAATCAATCTACATAAATTGCATAAATATGCGAGGCTTGGAAGGTTGGAGAAGGAAATTAATTCTATACAACAGGTAACAGTTGACTTACCAAGGGCTACTGCCAAAGATCCATCGCCAGTGGAATCTGAGGAACATTAAGGCTTTCTTGATCCAATGTCTTACTTTCTTTTTTAGTGGTTAGCACTTTTTTTATATGTTATTGTCTCCAGACTTAGATATTAAGTATCGACAGATATGGTATAGACTGTTAAGGCTTTTTATGTTTTGGTTGACATACTTTGAACTTCAATGGCCAAAATACCTGGTTTCCTACGGGCAGGTTAAGGTCTAGTTTTGTATATTTTTCCCGACTTTATTAATAGAAAATAGAAGGAACCACCCAAGATTACAAAAAAAAAACTTTTATTGTGCAAAGAAAACTTACTTTGTAAAATGAAAACTTTCATCGTAAGCTCTGCGCATTGAAATATTGATCCCTGCAACTCTATCTTCCTTGCATGAATTCACAAATGACACTGAATTTTATTTCATAATAATATTAATTATTTTTATTAATTGATAAAATGTTTCTGTTACACTACATTAAATTAATTTAATTTATATTTATGATTTTAGATCTATATTTTTTAATGAAAGTTTTTATTGTGCTAAGGATCAAATTTATTATTCAATAAATTTGATTTGGTCACAAATTTAAATTAATTTATTGTATATTTATGATTTTTGGGTTTATAGTTTTTTAAACAGAACTTTCACTATGTGGAGGAAGCTTCCTATGCACATTGAAAGCTCCACACAAGGAAGCTCTGCACAATGAAACATTCATCCCTACAACTCTTGGTTCCATGCTTGCATTCATAAATGACAATGAATTTTATTTTATAATAATATTAATTTTTTTAGTAATTGATAGAAATTTTCTGTTACACTACGTTATACTAATTTAATTTATATTTATAATTTTTAGGTTTATAGTATTTTAATGAATTTTTCGATTGTGTGGAGGAAATTTTTTATTAATAAATACATTTGATTTGGTCATAAATTTAATTTATATTATGACTTTTAGTTTTATAGTTTTTTAATGAAATATTTCATTGTTCGGAGAAATTTTCCTTTGCACAATGGAGGCTTTCATTGAAATTTCACACAATGAAAATTTTCAAATTAAAACAAAGATAATCTTCCTCTACACAAGGAAAGCTTCACACAATGAAACAAGTTGTTAAATTATGGTTCTCAATTTGCTAGATGAAAGCTTATTCTTCCTTCGCACCTCCACATTTCACACAATGTATGAAATTTATGGATATTTGTTTAGTTCAAATCCCTCCATGCCCTCCAACCTACATAAAGGACCTAAAAGCATGTTAGTTCTAGCATCATTGGGTAGAGCAGTAGCATAGCAGTGTTAATTTCAATGTTATATCACTCACCGACAGAATGGCCACACATAAAATTTTTTTTTTTTAGAAATGAATTGTTAGAAACTGACATATATCACATAACACCCTCCTCCCAGATCTATGTAAGTAACCAGAAAACCGGGGTAAACATGTGATGAAAAGTTACTATGATCCGATTCAACATCCTAGGTCACCTTAAGGAAGTGGAACTGACACCACACAACTACACATACCCTCTACACCTGCTATAGGGACCCAGGAGCCATCCAAACCTTCCAGAAGGCTAGCCCTTGAGACAAACTATCCCTTGAGACAAAGTGACATTTTAGTGCATCAATATCCCATTTTCTCCCTTGATATGGGAAAGAGTGCATCTAGAAATCTCCATTCGCTCATGCAACAATTGGAAGGCGTACAACTGGGGAATTTTCCTAATAGTTCTCAGCCTGCGACCCCAATTTTTGTGCCAATTGTTTAGGCCGAAGGCTCAGGCCATTGCCCAAAACTCCATTACACTTCCGTAAATGAAATATAATATCGGAATAACGATTTAAATGCAATCACTTGAACAAGGACTTAACCAGACACCTACTAGCCATGACAAACATTTCGCCAAAATGCCACAAATATCTAATCTACATGTTTAAACAACATATCTAAGCATAGGGGTATCATACTTATATGAGAATCACTAAGAAGCACATATCTCTTATATCATTAGCTGCATTATCATCTATTATTTCATATATCAATTGCTCATTCATTTACAAATAAAAATATAATGAGAACCATACATTTCACTATCATAAATCACATTCATAAACAACAGAATAATGAGGATACAACAATCATAAATTCTACATAGAATCCAATACATTTAGACATAAAATACCAAGGAAATGAAATCCTATTCAAGAATGCAAAACCCAACCCTCTATGGGACTAACACATTCCACCTAATCCTTGGCTGAGCTAAATATCTCTTCAACCAATCACCCCTATGGCATATTCCAAGCATGAATGTCGTACTCAAACCAAAATAACCAATCGGGGCTTCCTGAGGCTAAACCACCTCACCCTCATCAATAAAAATAGGCTTTACCACAATTATCACTAGATCACTAGGCCATAAACAATCATCGATTCCACTATATTTTTCTACCTACACCATGAAGAATTTTATGGTCTCCTAGTCTCTAAAATTTACCAAAATCCACAGTTTGATCTAGGAGCACTAGGCCTTAACTAAAACACCACCCTCCAGGATTTACGGTATATCCTTCCATTCACTGATAAGGATTCTTAGACCTTATCAAGGGAAAAAAACCTCTATAATTTACCGTATATCCCTCCATTCAATGGTCGAGGATTCCTAGGTCCACCAAGCAACACAATACTTGGACTCACCGCAACCCACACTCTAGTTCAGGGGTCACTAGGCTAGTGGATTTACTGCAATCCTCATTTTGATTTAGGGATTACTAGGCCATGTGTTCCTTCATTTAGAGATCCACCTCACTCAGTTTTGAATCCATTCGGAAATCTCGCTGAACTAAAAAATGAGAACCCCATCACACCATGCCTATCTGTAAATGGAAAGGAAAGGTTAGCAAACACTATCACAATTGGAAAAACCCATGCCAATGATAACAAGAGATCCAATAACACATATGCATAACCATGCATGCCAAATATAGCAAGGAAATCACACATGAAAATCGATACCCACAAGTAAACTCATTGTAGTTGCTTGATCCTGCTCTTCCTTTCTTTATATTTTGCTTCCTCTTTACCTTATTTTCCTTTCTTGATCCCATGTTGAAATTCTCCAAGGAAACTCTAACTGTCCAAGAGTGTGAGAGAGAGAGAATAGAGAGAGAGCTCCAAAATTGAATTGAAAAAAGGTACCAACTGATCCTTAGAAGAATTGTTATCAATTAGGCCTCTATGTTCTTCATTTTCCATTATTTTCCTTCATTTTCCTCCTCACATGAAACTTGTTACCTTTGACCTTCCTTTTCTCATAATTTCCATTATTTTCATAAATAAATTGCCAAAATGCCATTTTTCCTTTCCAAATCAGTTGACATTGCCTTTTCCAATTCACTTGGCCATAATAAAACAAAATAACACCCACACTAAGATTTTTTTTCCCAACATTTAAATTGGAATAAGTGTCCCATAACCATGGTTAATAATTTTCCTTTATTAACTTTTATTACATGGAATTTTCACTAGGGCTGCTACAGAACCCTCCCCCTTGGGGGACACCTTCCTCGATGTTCAATAACATCTATAACCAAAAATACTATTGAAAGAAAAAAATACTTCCCATGGAGCTTTATAACCTAGCTCGTTGCATTATTTACAAGTATCAACCTGCTGAGAAGAAAACCAACATGAAAACGATAATGACATGACACCCATACCAGTTATTTGAGATCTATAACACAAATCATGGTGATATTTACATCCATATACATATGTATATATACCAGAACATCACACCAACATATACGAAAACACATGCCAAAACATTCGCTCAACCAACGAATAAGGAAAGACACCTAGCCCACATCTCATACACCATCTCCCATGTAGCTTCATTGGTCCCAAAGTGCTTCCACTACACTTTAACCTACTTGATTTCTTGGTTCCATAGCATGAGCACATTTCTCTGTAATATACACTATTGTTCCAACTAGAATTATCCAATTGGCTCCACCTGCAGTACAGACCAGTCAATGACATGATCAACATATTTAAGATACTTCTAAAGAAATGACACATGGAAAAAATCATGGAATTTCACTATCAAAGGTAGTGCAATTAGATAGGCTATTGTCTCGATCCTTTCAAGAATCTTGAAAGGTCCACAAAATCAAGGTGTCAAGTTGGCACATGATCCAATCTGCAAGGAGCTCTTCTATGGCTTGATGTGTAAGTACACATGTTCCCCAACCTGAAACTCCTTAAACAACCTGTTCTGATCTGCTTAAATTTTCTGCCTATCTAGTGTTGTCTTTATATTCTTCTTGATTACCTGCATTTCCTGTTCCATTTATGCTAACATGTCTAGTCCAATCAATACCATGTTCACCGGATCACTCCAACTAATGTGAGTATTACAATTCCACCCATAAAATGCCTCAAATAGACTCATCCTCAGTGACTCATGGTAACCATTATTGTAAGCAAGCTCAACCAATAGAAGGTACTCCTCCCATCTCCTCTACTCATGCATCACATACTTACTCAACATGTCCTTCAATATCCTGTTGACCCTTTTAGTCTATCCATCTGTTTGTGGATGATAAGTTGTACTGAAGGCCAACTCTATACCTAAACCTAAAAACAACTCCTTCCAAAACTTAGAAGTGAACTTTGCATCCATGTATGATACAATATTCTTTGGAACACCACAAATATTTGATGGACACTTGTGCCAAATCACTAGCTGGATACATAGTATTCATTGGAATGAATTGTGCTATCTTAGTTAATCTATCCACCACAATCAGGATGAAATCATGTTGTCTATATTTCCTTGGAATACCTGTAATGAAATCCATGGAAATGACTTCCCATTTCATCTCTACATTCGCGATCGATTGTAATAATCCACCTAGATGTTTACATTATAACTTTACCTGTTGACAATCCAAGAACCTAGCCACAAACTCTGCCACATTTTTTTTCAGATTCAACCAATATATAACAATTTTTTTCATTTTTTTCAATCCCTTATGGTAGCCTAGGTGACCGTAATATGGTTTCACATGAAACTCCCTGGAGATCACCTTATTGATTTCGTTGTTGTCTGGAACATATATCCTATCTCTAAACCTGATCAAGCCATATGTTGTGAGACGATAGTCCACACCCTGTCCTCCTACACCTATACCTGTACTAGTACCTATACCTATATTCTACTGCAATATGTGCCTAAGCTCCATATACCTGACATCCGACTGATCTTCCTACAAGATCATGTCTTATAAGTTTGTCCCATAGGAACTCATAGACACAATGCAATTTACCAATATCTGCCTGCTAAGATCATATGCAACCTTGTTCTCTTTACCTTTAATATACCTGATGTCAAAGTGGAACTCACTGATTGTGGCCAACCATTTAGCTTTCTTGGAATTCGGATTTAGTTGGTCAAAGAAGTATCTCAACCCACTGTGATCATTCATCAATATAAACCTCCTACCAAGAAGATAATGCCTCCACATCTTCAACGCAAGAATAATTGCTTTCAACTCAATATCATGTGTCAAATATTTCTACTCGTGCACATTTAATTTTCATGACTCGTAGCATATTACCTATCCTTCATGTATAAGGACTCCACCAAGCCCTCTCTTGCAAGCATCTGTACACACTACAAACTCTTTTTCAGGGTCTACAATCTCTAAAACTGGAGAATTTGTCAACAACTGCTTCAACTATTCAAACTTGTTGCACATTCCTCTGTACATTCAAATTTCTTACCTTTCCTTTGCACTGATGTAATAGGACATGCAATTAGAGAGAAGTTCTTGACGAACCTCCTATAGTAGCCTTCTAGCTTATGAATGATCTTAACTCATCCAAATTTCTATGAGTTTCCCACTCCATGATAGCTCTTATCTTTTATGGATCCACTGTTATGCCTTCCTTGGATACTACAAACCCCAAGTAATGTACCTCTCTCTGAAATAAATTTCATTTACCAAGCTTAGAATACAACTAATGTTCTCTCAACAATCTTGATATTGCTGCTAATTTCTTGGAATTCTCTTCCTCATTCTTAGAATAAATCAAGATGTCATCAATGAATATAATAACAAATGTTTCCAGATAAGGATGCAATGCACTATTCATAAAGCATATAAAGGTACCTGGAGCATTATTCAAACCAAATGGAATTAAAACACTCATAATTCCCATACCTGGTCTGAAAATTTGTCTTGTAAATATCGTCTTCCTTAATGCCTACCTGATGATATCCATATCAAAAATCAATATTTTAGAAAATTGTTGATCCCTTCAACTAATCAAATAAGTCATCAATCATCGGCAACGAGCACCTGTTCTTTATGGTCACCTTGTTAAACTTCTTCTAATCACTGCACAACCTGAGAGTACCATCCTTCTTCTGCACAAACAATATCGGTTCACCCGAAGGTGATACACTTGGTCTAATTTATCCCTTGTCAATCATTTCCTTTAACTTCAACTTCGACTCTACCAAATTTGGAGTGCTCATCATATATGGTGCCTTTGATGCTGGTGTTGCCCCTGGTACCAACTCAATGGAGAATTCCACTTCTCAGTGAGGCAGAAAATCTGAGATCTCTACTGGAAACACATCTTGAAATTTTTGTAATATTGGGTACCTGCTTAATATCTCTACATCCTCATCCTCCTTACCTTTATCACTAGAAATGTGCATTGTAAATAACACTCACCCTTTTCTGTAGCTACTTTTTCCTCCATAGTAACTATTACCATCCTAACTGATGTTACTTTCTTCTTACCTTTTAATATTCTCTACTCTACGTTGTGATCCAAGCACTTAATTTATTTGTCATAAAAATCCACTTTGGTCTTATGAAAATATAGCCAGTCCATACCCAAAAGCATACTATATGAAACCAACGGAAATACATTCAAATCCGATGATATTGACATGCCTTTGAACAAAAATGCACAAGCTCTTACCCAATTATGAACTTGATTTTTGGTACATGTAGCCTCCTGTGCACTATATATTTGAGGCCTACCACTTTGATTCTGCATAAAATACCTTTTAATATGCTCCTTACCACATGTCCAACAGTCTAACCATATTGTACCATCACCTCTATTCTGTTGTTGTGACACATGTCCCTATCTAGCTGCATTGAACTTCTTATGTGGTGCAACATTATCTTTCTCTTTTGCATTATTTTTTTCATTCTTAGGCCTTATTATTTTCACCTACCATTTTAATTTACCTTTATCTTTCCCTTTCCATATTTGTTCAGATTCATTTTTATGATTTGACTGCTCACAATAATGCTTTAGTTTCCTAATAACTTCTTCAACTGACCGAGGATCATCATACTCAATCCAATCTATAAATGCTAAATGGAAATCCAATGAAAAATATATGAACTTTATCCTTTCCATCTTTAATATATATTACATACCTCAATAACTCCAAGAATTTAGTTGTGTACTCCTCCTCTGTCATTGATCCCACTTTAAGCTCCTAGAATTCCGTGGATTTGTTGTCGTAGTACCTTTCTGACAAGTAGTTCTTTCTAAAAAGTCTCTTGAATTCATGCAAATTCAAATCCTTTGTCTTGATGTCTCCGACCTATTTACATCTTCCCACCAGATGTATTCTTTCCCTTTGAGGCTGAAGATAGCTAGTCTGGACCTCATATTCTCTATGTACTCATGCAACTCAAAGAACTTATTCATGCCAACTAACGAAGCTGCTGCATCCTCAGGCTTCTTCAACTCTCTGTAAAAGGTAGGTGTGTTCACTTTCTTAAAATAACATGTCAAGTACCCCCTATCAATCATCCTGTAAGGGTGATAACAATGATAATAATAGTGCATGTCAGAACCAAAACTAGAATAGTACCTGTGTCCATCACCCCTCATATCTGGAGTATCCAAAAATCTACCATCTTTGATCGTGTCATCTCTATTTCACCTATGACCACCATGAAACCTACTACCATATGCCCCATTAGTCCCATACTCCTGTCCATATATGATGCAGTTATGACAAACTATGAAGAATTACTACATTGACTTAGGCTTATTTTTCCTGTGCCTGCATGACTCTCTCATTATCTGCTTTGAAACTCCTTATTTCTTCCTTGAAAATCCTCAACGTGTCTACTAAATCAGAAGAGTTTCGAACACCATGCCACTCATCTGATTCATAGGGAGAATCTCCGTAGTCTACCATATTGCTAGTCATCTTGATTTATTTCATGTAAGGAATACTATGTCAGCTAAACTAAATCATAAACAAACCAACGTGCCTTGGCATCAATAGGGGAGTCTATCTCCTGCAAGATCAACATAATACATGTATAGACATAGTCATAACAACATGTAATTATAGAGCATATAAATAAAACAACATATAAACATCATTCTAACACTATGCCAGCTAAACCAAATCATAAACAAACCAATGTACCTTTGCATCATTTGGGGATGCTATGTCCTGTAGGATCAAACCATCAGCGTAATACATGTACATACATAATCATTAAAACATTTAATTATATAGCATATAGATAAAAAAACATACAAAAATCATTCTAACGATATCTCAGTCATCAATGCATGACCATATCAATCACATACAAAGACCTCATGCATGATAACAACAACCATACCAATGTACACTGAAAATACATAAGCACTTGAAATGCATAAACAACACATAAAAAATAATACACTCACAATGACACATTCCACAACAATCTCATTAAACTTCACATTGTGACATCACTGCAACCATGACCAACACCATGCATAAAAAACAAGCACATAGACCACAAACGTAAGGAACAAATTTGCAACCGACATGAATGAATGACCAACACACCACCCATCCAATCCGAGAGGTGAACCATGCTCTAATACCACTCTGTAACACCCTCCTCCCACATCTACCCAAGTAACCAGAAAACCGGGGTAAAATTGTGATGAGGAGTTACTATGATCTGATTCAACATCCTAGGTCACCTTAAGGAAGTGGAACTGACACCACACAACGACACATACCTTCTTCACTTGCTAAAGGGCACCAAGGAGCCTTCCAAACCATCCAGGAGGCTATCCCCTGAGACAAACTAACATTTTAGTACATAAATCCCCCATTCGCACCCTTCATATGGGTAAGAGTGCGACTAGAAACCTCTAGTCGCTTGCACAAGATGGGCATGCATGCGACTGGGGAATTTTCCATGTATTTTTAAGCCTGCAACCCTAATGTCTGTGCCACTTTGTCAGGGCTAGGGCTCAGGTCACTACCCAAAAATCCATGACACTTCCAGAAATGAAATATAATAGTGGAATAATGATGTGAATGCAATCACTTGAACAAGGATTTCACTGGGACCATAATAGCCATCACAGAAATTTCGTCAAACGTGTCAGAAATATTTAATCTATAGTTTTAAACAACATATATAAGATAGGGGTCTCATACTTATCTGAGAATTGCTAAGAAGCATTGATGCCTTATATCATTAGCTGCATTGTCATCCTATAGGTCATATATTCGTTTCTCATTCATTTACAAATCAAAACATGATGAGAACCATAATTTTTCACTATCATAGAACACATTCATAACCAACATATAAAAAAAAAGTAACGAGGATACAACAACCATACATGCTACATAGAATCCCATACATTTACACATAAAATAACAAGGAAAGGAATTCTTATCTAGGAATGAAAAATCCAACCCACATGGGACTACCATGTTCCACCCAACCATAGATTGGATGAGGCAAATTTTCTTCAGCCAATCATCACCATGCCATATTCCATGCATGAATTTTGGACTCAAACTGAAAGAGCCAACCAGGGCTTCTCGAGGCTAAACCACCTCACCCTCATCAATAAAATAAACTTGACTACAATAATCACTAGATCACTAGGCCATAAAAACGAATGGATGCCACCAAATTTGTCCACCTACACCATGAGTAATTTTCCTGTATCCCAGTCTCTAGGATTTACCACAATCCATAGTTTTATCGAGGGATCACTAGGCCCTATCCAAAACACCACCCTCTAGGATTTAGCATATATCTCGCCATTCACTCGTAAGGATTCTTAGGCCTTATCAATGGAAACCACCTCTAGGATTTAACGTATGCCCCTCCATTCACGATTGAGGATTCCTAAGCCCACCGAGGGACACAATACCTAGATTTACCACAACCCACAATCTGGTTCATGGGTTGTTAGGTCAGTGGATTTACCACAATCCATAGTCTGGTTCATGGATTACTAAGCCATGTTTTCTTTCATTCAGGTATCTACCTCACTCAGTTTCAAATCCATCCGGGAATCCGGCGCAACCAAAATATGAGAACCCCATCACAGCATGACTATCTGAAAATGGAAAGGAAAAAATGATGAACATTGTCACACCTGGAAAAACTCATGCCAATGACAACAAGAGATTTAGGAACACACATCCATAACCATGCATGCAAAATCTAGTAATGAAATCACACATGCAAATCGATACATTCAAATAAACTCGTTGTGACCCCTTTATCCCACTCTTCCTTGCTTTATATTTTGATTCTTGTTTGCCTTCTTTTTCTTTCTTGATCCAATGCTGAAATTCTCCAAGGAAACTCTAAGTGTCCAAGAGTGTGTGAGAGAGAGAATAGAGAGAGAGAGATCCAAAAATGAACTGAAAAAATGTATCGATTGGTCCTTAGAACCCTTTTTATCAATTAGGCATCTATTTTCTTCATTTTTCATTATTTTCCTTAATTTTCCTCCTCACATGCAACTTGTGACCTTTTACCTTCATTTTCTTCTAATTTCCATTATTTTCATAAATAAATTGCCAAAAATTCCATTTTTCCTTTTCGAATCCTTTGACATTTCCTTTGCCAATTTCCTTAGCCATAAAAAAACAAATGAACACCCACACTAGGATATTTTTTCCCAACATTCAACTTGGAGTAATAGTCCCATAACCGTGGTTATTATTTTTCCTTTATTAACTTTTATTACATGGAATTCTCACAAGGGTTGTTACATACCGAAAACTCTACCAGGGGAACTATGTCCCATTAGAGCTCGCAAAAATGTAAACTTTGAAACGGGAACTATAAACTCAAAACAGGAACTCTAGCAGAAAAACTCCAAAAAAACGTGAAAAAACAACCTAAAAGAAAAAAAATTTGATCTTGGAATACTGGAATGCTAGAAAACCTTAAAATTTTGACAAGTTTTCAACCATGACATTATGGAAATTTTTTTGGCTATAAAAATTTTAAAAATGAACACCTAAATGAATGAGTCAGTATTCAAGGAGTAATTTATTTTTAAATGCTAAAAATATGACGACTTTCAAAATATTAGCTTAAGACAACTTGAAACATTGCAACAAAAATTTAAAAGGCAACCATCAAATTGACACACCATGTAGGCAAACTCGACCCATTATAATGAAAACTTAAATATCAACCATGAAATTGACACATTGTGTGGGCATACATGATCTTTTACAATGAAAACTTTAAAATCAACAATGAAATTGACACATAATGGGATCAGGTTACTAGTCAAAGAATGACACAAACACTATAGGAAAAAATAGAATAAAACAAAACAAAACAATAAATAAATGTATAAAAATGAAAAATATAAAAGAAAACAAAAATTAAACCATTGAAAAAATAAAAAATAAAAATAAAATAATACAAAAGGTTTAAAAAATAATAGTAAGTAAATAAAAATATCTATTAAAACATAAAAATAAAAAATAAAAAACCATAAGAGATCTAATATTTCCACATTTATTCATATTGTAAGAAACGTATGGAGGAGAACTGTGTAATGGATTTAAAATATGTCTGACGTTTCACATGGTTCCACCATCCATCTTAATGGACGAGAGAGATTCACGAAGCTCTCTGGTCCCTAAATATGGATGGTAGAACCACCTGAAATGTCGGATGGACCCCGTCGGGTTATACGATTCTCCTTTAAATTTCTTACAATAACGTGACTATATATATATATATATATATATATATATATATATATATATATATATATACAAAAAAAAATTTAAAAACGACCAAAAAAAAAATCAATCATAAAAAATTACCGAAAAACAAAATTAATTTAAAAAAAAAAAACTAAAATAAAAATAAAATATTTCAAAACAAACATAATTAAAAAAAAATTAAGATATTAACCAAAAAAAAAATTTAAACCATTTTTTGATAATTTGAAAAATAAAAATAAGAAAACTAGAAAAACAATTAAAAACATTAAAAACATTAAAATTAAATTAAAATAAAAATAAAAAAACACACAAAAAAAAATTAAAAAACCATAATAAAAATAAATTAAAAACTTTTCAGAAAACATAATTAAAAATTAAAAAAAAAGAACATTAATAAAATTAAAATAAAAAACATAAAATAAAATTATGCTTGCCTGGTCCAGTGCAACGACCCTCAGCTTGGCAGGTCAATTCTTGGAATTGGACTGCCAAGCCCAGAGCCGCTGGGCTGGGCGGCTGTGGTAGATGTCACAAAGTTGCCAGGGCCACCCATTCCAGCATCCCAGCGACCTGGGCTGGCAAGGTCGCTTGGTCACTAGACTGGGCGGTTGTGGAAGTTGGGTGACAACTGAAATTACCACCCAGCCCAGCAGCCGAGCGGCCTAGGGTGGAAAAGCTAATTCCTGGAACTGACCTTGCCAGCCTAGGCTGCTAGTTTGGGCAGCTAGGGCACAATTTCCGCGACCGCTCAACCCAGGCCGCTAGGTTGGGCAGACATGGTAGTTGCGTGGGGAGCTAACATGGCCTCTCAGCCCAATGGCCAAGCGGCCTAGGCTAGCAAGGTCGATTTCAAGAATCAACCTTGCTAGCCTAAATCGCTCAGCCGCTGCGTTGGGCGGACGTGGCAGCTGATAAGCTTTATTTATTTATTTATTTATTTTATAATGTTTATTTATTTTAATTTGGTTAATGTTTTTAATTTTTTAATGGTTTCTTTTATTATGTTTTCTAAATTAATTAATTTTTTTTTCATTAATTAAAATTGTTGACTTTTTTTTGGGTTAATTTTTTTTTTTTTAAAAAGATTATGCTTGTTTCCAAATATTTTTTTCGATTTTTTTATTTTTATTTTTTATAGTTTTTAATTAATTAATTTTTTATTTAAAAAAATTCTCTTTTACAAGCTATTTTTGTTTTTTGTTTTTTTTACATTTTTTATGTTTTTAATTTTCTATTTTTGTCTTTTATATCATTTTTATATTTGTTCTTTTACATATTTTTAATGTTATTTTTTTATTTTTATTTTGCAAAAAATATTTAAAAAATCATTATAAAAAAATTATTGGAAAGAAAAACAAAAAAAACACATGTTTAGAAAACCTTTAAAAAACTACATCCTAGGATGAAAAACACGAAGACATAAGACAACTTCAAAAATTGTTAAATAATCAACATTTAAAATAATTGTGTGTATGCTTAGGACATAAGAACATTTAGAGTGTCAAAAATATTTTAAAAAAATAAATTTTGAAGCTTTTCAAAATCTGCATGAAAATCATCAACATTTAAAAAAAATATCGACACCTAATACATCAGAAAATTTAAAGTGTCAAAAATAAGCCCTCTAAAAAAAAGGGTTGATGTTGCATCAAGAGTTTTCAAATCAACATGAAAATCACTAACATTTAAAAAAAGTGTTCATACTTGATACATAAGTATATTTAAAGTCTCGAAAATATGCTTCAAAAAATAAGTATTCTGGATGAGCACTTTTCAAAATCAGATTACTTATTTGCTACCTCAAAAAAACAGGTACTTGCTCAATCAATCCAAAATTAGACATAAAATTTCCATAAAATTAGAAAATTATTTTTGAATTTATAGGAAAATAGTCAATTTAAACATTTTTCTCGAAACTTTTGTTAAAATTGCAAAAAAAAATAACAAAATAACCGAAAATCAACACAATTTAACTTGAGGTGAGTGCTATAATCTCTAATGAGACAAATACTAATGAAATAAAGATATTTAAAATTCAAAAAGGACAAATAAAATAAAATTCAAATTTTATTGGTTCTATCCAAGTTGACTTCCATGTTGACTTCCATGTTATTAGAACTTACTAGTGCAAGATATTTTCTCCCATGTTATGGGAATTGTTAATCAAGTAAGATCTCATGGCGAAACTCCTAGATATGATTTAGTAGTTACGATAGAGGAATCCAAAGATTTCAATGTTATTTGTTGATTGGCTTATTGGTTGCTTCAAAGTCATGAACAAAATTGAATAGGCCAATCAAACATCTCTTTTGAACACTCATTTCAATGTTGTTACTTGATTTTGTAGTGATTGCAATTGAGGAATCTTTGTCAGTTGAATAATTCACTGATCACTTCACAGGCATAAACCACAATGTATTAATAAGTTTGCAAACCACATGTATTAATAGATTTGTAAACATCTCTTTTGAATAGTTTACGCATTTTAACAATATTAATTGATTTGGTAGTAGTTGCAACATAAGGATTAAAAAATTTCGTTGTTTTTAGTTAAATAACTTATAGCTCACTTCAACTCATGAACAACAAATGAATATGTTTACAAACAACTCTTTTGAACACTTATTTTAATTAAGAGTTAACACTAATAATACAATGAACTAGGAAAAATAACATCTTTCTCTGTGTTCAATCATTTTCAAATGTGAGTAAAAGTAGTGAAAACATGTAATAAGAATTTTGTGGGTTATGAACACTTTACTAAGATAAATATTTAATTTCATAATTATAAGAGAAATGGGTATTGATTAATGTTGAATTAAAATATTTGAATTAAATAAGGAGAAGGTTAATTTTCTAAAAGGAAATAGAGACTGTAAATGTGAAGATATTTGATTTTTAGATAATGGTTGTAGCAAATCCTATGAGAGGGAATAGAAAGTTGTTCTCCAAATGACATGAATTAGTACATTTGTAAGTGAAACTTGAAAATATATGAAACTATACATTTCTTTAATTAATAAGATAAAAAAGTGAAAAAAATAAGAATATATATATATATATATATATATATATATATATATATATATATATATATGTTTTTTTATGATTATTATACGGAAAAAAATTTGCAATGTTGGGTAGCTAATTGAAAAAGGCTATGCATTTGACTTTTAAGTACAAGAAATATGATAATTGTATTGAGATGGTAACCCAAAATAAAAAAAGTTATTGGAGAGGTGTGAATTCCTCAACTTTTGATAGTTGTATTGTGATAGTTCTGGCATATGAGGTATGAGGTTTCGTCATTTACTTTCAAGGAACACATGGTGAATGGATTGTACTTGATAGAGCATAAAAATCAGGTTTGTGAAGGTTGTACACTTGGAAAACAATGTGGAGACCTTATTTCTCTTCAAAGATCGTGGTTTACACTTACAAAGAACATATCGTGAAAACCGTAAACGTGATGTAGAATAAGAAGTGTGATTGTAAAAGGTTTTACCTTTTCGTATAAAAGAGCATAGATCATGTAGGGACGGAACACTTCCCGAAGTACTGCATATTGATATATGTGGACAAAAATGTAGATATTTCGTTATTTTTATTGATAACTTTCATAAAAGAACATGTGCTTTTTTTCTTAAATAAACATGAATATAGAGATTATTTTAATTATTTTGAAGTAATTAAAAATGATTGTAAAAAAGATGTGGATACATATAAATGGGAAGAATTTACCTTTCATGATTTTTTTATTTTTTTTTTGGTTTAAAGGAGAATAGAGGTGAGAGAAAATGGACTTCAAAGTATACACCTTAGAAAAATGGGGTATAGAAATATTATGGTGGAAAAAATCATTGAAATGGTATGAAGTATGATTAAGGTAAATATCTTGTAAATTCTTCTTCACAAAATTGTGATTATTTGAGTTTATTTGTTATCGTTATTAGTTTACTTGTTTTAGTTATACTGCAAAGAGCGTGAAAGACTGAGTTAAAAGAAACTTGGGTGTTGGTGCAATCTATCACATGTATACACAATTTTTTTTTAGAATAAGGTGTAAAAATATGAAAAATAAGAAATTTAATTTGTTTTAGGAATATAATAAATTTATGAAAAATTGGTATAGTAGTATGTTAAGTTTACTTTAAAATTTAATAGAATTATTGAAATTAAGATGATAATTAATTATGTAAATAATGACATTTTTTCAAATTAATTTTCTCAATTGACCATAGTAATTGGCTCTTCGCATCATTATTTTTACATATTTCTTTAAGATTAATTTTATGTATTTTCAAACTTAATAATAGTATGAGTATTTAAAAATAGAATTATGATATATGTATAAATAATAAAAAATAAAAAAATAAAACATGTATATGTGTATATGTATATGTGACAGATATTTTAATTACCTTCATAATTTATTTACAAAGATAATCAAAACACGACACATTTATTGCCACCCTAATGTTGGTATGGAACTTGCAAGTGGCCATGCATTGTATATGCAGATCACATGTTCTAATTCTATTTTTTTGTGGTTGAGCAGAGAGCCTATATCCCAGTATGATGGACATGTGTAATTTTATTTGTGCTCAATGTGGATTTGACACGTGTCCCTTTAAAAAACAATATTCTTTAAATTAAAAAAACAATGTCAACTATAATAAAATAAAAAACAAATATACATATTTGATTAGTTTTACTTAAAAATATTATAAAATGCATTCCAACTCTAACTATGCTTGCTTTATTGATTGTTTACATTACAACCCAATCCAAAAAATATATGGTAAAAATATTTCGTGTGACTCTCATTTGTAAATAAAATATTTTCATGTCTCAAATTTTCAAAATCCCTTAAAGTAATTAAAACAAAAAAAAAGTTGATACTATCTATCTTTTCATATTTTGAAATATGTAAATAAATGATTTTAATATCCATGTTAACTAATTTATTTTAATATCATTTTTAGAAAAAGAAATATACGCATATATGTATATATATGAACCACAATAAAATATTTCAATGTGCAAGTAATTGAAAGTAAAAGGATTATTTTCTTATGTACAATTAATTCAAGTGTTAATATAAAACTAATATATGACATTTAGAAAATATTAATAGTAATTAAAAAATTCAATGTGCATCATAAATATATATTTTTGATATATAAAATTAAGTAATATTGAAATTAATTAAAGTGACCAAAGCTGCTTGAAGCAAAATAAACATGCTTGTAGAAAAGTACACACACTTGTAAGAAATTAAACACACTTGTAAAAAAGAATGAGAAACTTGTAAAACTTTCAATAAAAACATGCTAGAAACAAAAGAAACACACTTGCATAATTGAAATAACACATTTCTTCCCAATGGACTTAGAAAGCTTATCATTATAACCCCCAACACGGGTAGAATTAGTAAACTACTTTTGGAAGAAATTAAATGGAACACTTATACCTAGTGGGCTTAGGAAACTTATCAACATAACCCCCAACACCAATAGAAAAAACCACACATATAGAAAATAAATCACACAGGTATAAGTTACTAAAAAGACTAATCCTTTCCAAGATGATCATTGTTTCTACTCCAATCAGAAAATGTAATAGTTGAGTTGAAATTAATACAACAATTACATAAAATAAATAAACAAAATATCTAATTGCATGATAAAATTGAATCATATAACAAGAAACTAGTTATGGAAATAAATAAAAAAACTTATACATAAATAAATAATTACATAATTAAATTTCTTAACAAGAAATTAAAGAAGCTAACTAAATTGCATAACACTCTATTCTATTAGAGTGGGCCTGCATCCATAGAACAAAGTGTTGATATATGATTCTATATTAACATTCCATACATCTACAATCAAATAAATTATATGAATTAATTTATTGCTAAAAAATGAATTAATATTTATAAAATTAAATTCAAAATAAAAATAAAATACTAAAAATATAATTTAATGCGTCATAATATGGATTTTTTTCTCTATGAGTCATCTATTGGAAACTAGGATAATACTAACTAGATTTAAATGTTCAAATATTCAACAACATATCATGTAAACATCACACAAAAATACACAAGCACACAATAAAAGTCATATACATGTGTACACAAAGATTTTAACATGGAAACCATTTTAGGAGGAAAAACACAAAAGCTTTGTTTATATTATGATTAAATAAAAAGAACCAACTTGATTACATCATGTTTCATGAGTACCCACTCACATGAAGCACTCACTCCCTAATTTGTTTTATTAGCCCTAACCAGCAGGAAGTACCAACTCCCTAGTTTCCAAGCACCCACTCGTGGGAGGCACTAAAACCCTATTTATTTTTCAGGCATCCCCTTCAAGGAAGAACTAACTCTCTGATGTTTAGGAACCAACCAACTAATTCCACACACCACTATTTCATCTCATTTTAAAACTTGAATCCATAGGTGATCTATTATTTAAACTTGCTACCCTCTCTACTTTGGCTCTTACATAGCTTGATAATACAAAATGGCTCTGCTCAACATCCTCCCTCGGATTCATGGCCCATACATAGAAACTTATGGACTCGTCTTATCTCTACACTTTTGCAGCCACACACTACCTCAATCATCCGTTGACCCTTTTGGACACTCACTCTTAGCACAAGAGCTTAAGCTTCATCTCCATCTAAAAAAACCTTCAATAAAACACATAGGGCTTAACGATTCTCTTTATTAAGTCAATCAAAGCTCTACAAATACCTTTAGTACTCAATGTATGGCTCTATTATGACCTTCGATACACTTTGCATAACTCGATGAGATATCCATTCATTGTCTCTTGGCTCAAGGAGAAAATTTTTCAACCACTTCCATTAGCTACAGTTATACTTTAATTCCTCAGAGCTCACTTCATCTCTCAACCACTAACCTACAATGGGACAACCCATAGATTCCATAGATCCCGTTGCGATTTATACCATTTTTAGCTTAATTTCCATGGGCAGTAAAATTTTGGTTTCACCCTTGGTAAAGATGTGTTTGACTAAACAAATAGTCCAAGTCACATAGATTCAACAACCTTTTAATAGTATCTTAACCAAAATTTGGTGCTTAGAATGCCAAATTTCAACTGTGCCGTGCCCTTAAAACTTCAACAACTTACTGCATGAGACTGTGACCTTAGAATGATGGGAAAACATAGGGAGGATATTGAATATCCTTGGCTAGTAGCTCTTTTCTCAAATAACCTCGAGTCAGAACTAACTACTTATGCATGGAGGGTGATTAGCTTCTCCATGGTTCAAAATCATTTTCTCCCTTAACCATCATCACCTGGGAATTACATGTCTGAAGGATAGAACCATGCCTCACCACCAAAGGTGATTATGCTCACAGATGTAATATCCCAAAAGGGAGAATGCAGTAATACTAAAATACAATATAATAACTGCAGCAAAGTAAACAATAAATCTAAATACACATCAGAATGCACAGAAATAGCTAAGCCATTTTATTAATATGGAGGTGGATAAACCAATACAGCAATTCTAAAAATATGAGACACTCGAGCCAAAGATATGGCCTAGAATGACCTTGAAATGATTCCACAAGAGGTACTACGTAACTGCTGGAAGGAAAACTATGTTGTCCCTACTGCAACTGTTGGGAATACAACTGCCAAAAAGATGGAAAGTTAGATCTAGGTAGTTCTAGCGCTCTGATGATGTTGAAAATAGAGATCCCAGCTCGATGATGGATACCCAAGATAACCGAGAAAGGATTTTATAGGTCTATGAATCTAAAAAAATCACCCTCTTAGGGCTTCACATATACACTGATGGGTATGTAGATCTGCTACATAGTCTGATCAAAGATGGATGCAATATGATGTAAAAACAGATATATGCAAGAAGGGATGATGCCTTCACTAGATCATTGGGCTAAAATCTCAAGATATAGTTCCTCCAATATCCTCCAGTGAAAATAGTTGTTGAATGATAAAAAACTTCAGAAAACTACACTGTCAGAGAGGGATGCTCAATAGCCTGCTGCTAAGATATGTAAATCAGCTCCGGAATGATGGAAACAATGAAACCAAAGTGAGGAGTTGGTCCCTCACATATTTCCAGCTGAATCACTGGAAACTTCCTTCCTCCAATATATCTACAGGATTGAACTGTGCAATCCTTGAGGGAACTGTTGTTGCATGGAGTTAAAACACAATGGCCTGAATGTCAGATATAGATATACTGCTCTTGAAAGGATGCATGTGAAGAACAAAGTGAATGATGAACCCTTCACCAGTTTCTTAGCTGGAATGCTGGAAATAACCTCTTGAAGAGGGCACCAATGCCTGATGAAGAATAGAGCTCAATAGAAACCTTCCCATAGTAGGAACTCGAATTCCCCCATGGGTAAGGGTGGGATTTCCACTCGGAAACACCCTATGTTAAACAGCACTATAGACTTATCTAAACAACATAAGTGTGCATAGAAATGTCCTAAGACATATCCAGATCTAAACAGATCAAAGAAATGAATAATCAAAGTCATACTTTCTATTGCGCCTTCACCTTCATTATATAGATTGTGACCCTTCCATAGCCTAGGCCCACCTCATAACTGTGTTGTACATGTGGACATAAGTTTCCATGATTTATTTTGATTTTTCTCCATGTCATTCATAATTTCTACATGTGATGATCACCCTCTCCATCATGTGTGCATTAAATGCACTACTTCCTCCATCATGTGTGCATTAGATGCACCACTTCCTCCACTAACTTATCATAAGTGCTTTATGATCTTACTTTGAATGTATTATGATCTTAGTTGACCTCCTCCAAGATCCTCATGATTTTACATTTAAGATCCATGATCTCCACTCTCCCTTCATTTATGAAGTTGCTCCACTACTCCATGTTTTGGATCTAGATCTAAAAATACACATACACACATCAAAAGTGGATTTTATTCATATTTGAGGATTATGGGTTCCTCCACCCTTTTATTTACTTACTTAATTAAAATTACTAAGAACTCTAATATTCCAATAAACAGATGAAAATTTTGGAATATTACAGTCCTCCCTGCCAAAATGTTGTTTGACCCCAAGAAACTGCCAAAGTAGATGCTAGAGCAATATGTCCCCCTCCAAATGGCATCAACACAAGGAAGGTCTTCCCATTTTCTGCAATGAGTCATGCATGCCCAACACCAAAGTTACCTCTATAGAATTTCTAGAGTCACCTCTAACTGTGTAGTTATATTTCCCTCCTCAATCATGAAATTCCAAGTGACAACCATAAGCTATCCATCATCCTCCATAATACATGAGATACATAAAAATAGGTGGTTACTTCCATAAAATGAAAGCTTCAACTCACAAATTATACCTCCATCCTTAGCCTTGTTCGCTCCAAGCATCATTCCAACATTTTTCCAAAGAAGAAGTAGAGACATATGGGTATACAAAGGTGTCAAACCATATTCTCCCAATAGTAACCAACACAAAAATTCTCCCTGCTGCCACACCACACCATAAAAATACCAAGTGGGTTGGCCATATTTTCTTAAGAGAAGCCACAAAAACAATGCATCTTGCTTCCCCACTACATCATCATCAAACCAAGTATGGTGTTCATAATCTCCAAGTAAGAGTGATCAGAGGAATTCCTCTTGATTCCACCCTCCATCATTATCATGCAAAGTAGGGGACTATGTAAGACCAAAGTCCCCCAATAGAAGCCAAAGAAACAAGATCTATTGCTGCCTCTTCACATCATTATGTGAATCATGGAGCATCAACAACATACTGGATGACATATGGAGTGCCATATCAAAACAATACAAAAAAACTCCATTATCACATATCATGAGAGTATTATTCTATATTACAAACAATAAAAAACACATAAACATGGGAGATGCTATGTGATGCCCAAAATCTCTCAAGGACAACCAAGGTAAACATGCCTTCTTTTGCTGCATTTTGTCCTTGATATACAAGGCCCAAGTCAAATAAATATGAGCCATTGCGTAATAACCATACTCACCCAAGAGCAGCCACCATAGTCATGCCTCCTTCTTCATCACACGAGTGTTGTACAAGGCATGGATCATAAAAATATGCATTGTTGGGTAGTAACCATACTCACCCAAGAACAACCAGCGCATCCAAGCTTCTTACTGGCCTGTCTCATAGTTATGCAAGTGGCTTGGAAACCCTTTCTTCCACATCAACCACCATTCATCCCAATGTGGATGATGGATATCATTCTGCAAAAACTTGGTATCCTCCCATTGTAGGACACCAACCTCCTCAAATTGTTGAATAACTTTGCACTCCATGATATTTTGAAGTGCACCACCCATGAGATCTCTCCATTAGATCTTCTTCTCATCAATGGCCCTCCAAAACCAATAAGGTTTTGGACCTACTGCAGGTAGAATTTTCTCTTTGAGCTGTGAGATGCTCATTGAGAAAGAGTCATCTTGAAAGGGGAAAAGATTTCCCATCCCAAGATGTCTACCATCTATCATCTTTACCTCCATTGTTTCATGAGTGAATCTACCTTCATAATTCTCCAAGAATAATGGGTCCCTCTCATCATCATTGCTGATAAGTGATAGTGATATAGATGTGCATGGTGATACATATGTTGTCTTATGGTAAAGCACAATGTTGAACTCATAGTCAGCCATTGTACATAGGATCACACTCATCCCATATTCTGAAACTCTACACTTCAACTCAAAGGGTTGAATGGATCTCAAAAATGATGAACTGGGATAGCTTTTCATCTCCTCCTTGATTAGATCAAGGGTCCTCTACGCAGTGATATGTTGCTACTTCAAATCATCATGTTGTTTTAATCCTTAGTCATGAAATGGCCCTGATGGCATGTTCCCATAAGTTTCAATAAGTGGTATTGAAATAATACGAGATGAAAGTGGATGCATTCCTTGGATCAAATGGTACTCAGAAACATCTTGCAAGATCACAATAGTTTCCTCTTCTAGTGCAATGATCTCTCCAAATTCTGGTAAGAGTGATGGATGCTCCTCTATCAATGTACCAACATTGGAATATACCTCTTCTTCCTCATGTGCATCTCCTGAATCATGCATGGGACTCTATATGTCAAGAGCTTAAGACTATCTTGAAAATAAGAAAGTGTCTCTCCTCCGGATACAAGTACTTCTACAGCCAGTGGTGAATGTAGTGACTCTTTTTCCAGAGTGACAAGAATGAAATTCTCCTTTGACTTCTTAGGAAATGTCTCTTTGTGAAATATCTCTAGTTTTCTCCTATCAAACTTCTTCCTTAACCTTTGAAAGAAATATGAATATTTAGTCACCTTTGCATGCTCCATGTGACCAAACCACCAATCATTGCCTTGACCTTGAAGATGAAGTGTTTCAATCTGAACAAACTCTCTTTCAACTATAGGATGTAGCCTCAAGAATGCAACTAACTCTTTCCTCCAAGCCTTTGTAGTGATTGAGGAAGATCCACCAAATGTAGGAAAATAGAACCTATTATGCCTCTTTCTTTTGTTGTTGCTATAGGATATTCTTTCTTCTTTGACTTTGAAGAATTTTTGGAGAGTTAGATTCTCTCTGACTACTCTAGAATATGCTTTGTACTCTTCAAGATATAGGCTGAGAGTGTCATGAGTATCGGGTTCCATATTTCTTCTTTCTTCATTTCTATACCATTCACCTTCTTCAAAGAAAGTGGGCATAGTGGATCTTTGAGGAGATCTATGATTCTCTGGTTTTCTTTTTTGCTAATAGGAAGTGCTTGGACCTTCCTCATACAATATTCTTCTTGGATCCTTCCTTTGATTTTCTCTCTTCATTTGATTGACCTCCTTGGAGAGATCTTGAAAGGATGTAAAGAGAAGAGTGGAAAAACTGAAATCCTCCTTCATGATAGATCTCTTATATCTACTTCTTATTTTGATGCAAAAGATGAAGTGTCCACAAGTTGAGACAAAGATCATGCTCTGATACCACTGTAATATTCTAAAAGGGTGAATTCAGTAATACTAAAACACAATATAAGAACTGCAGCAAAGTAAACAATAAATATAAATACACATCATAATTCATAGAAATAGTTGAGCCATTTTATTAATATGGAGGTAGATAAACCAATACAACAATGCTCAAAATATGAGACACACAAGCCAAAGAGATGGCCTAGAATGACCCTAAAATGATCCCACAAGAGGGACTGTGTAACTGCTAGACTGCTGGAAGGAAAACTGTGTTGCCCCTGCTGCAACTGTTGGGACTACAACTGCTAGAAAGATATAAAGTTAGATCTAGGCAGTTCCAGACCTCTGATGATGCTAAAAATAGAGATTCGGGCTCTATGATTGATACCCAAGATAACCTAGAAAGGATTTTCCAGATCTATGAATCTAGAAAAATCACCCTCTTAGGGCTTCACATATACATTGTTGGGTATGTAGATTTTCTACATAATATGATCAAATATGGATGAAATATGATGTACAATCGGATCTATGCAATATCCCTTCACTATATCCTTGGGCTAAAAGCTCAAGGTCTAGCTCCTCCAATATCCTCCACTGAAAATAGTCGTTGAATGATCAACAACTTCATAAAACTACGTTGTCACAAAGGGAGGCTCAATAGCCTGCTACTAAGATAGGCAAATCAGCTCTGGAATTATGGAAACAATGAAACCGAAGTGAGGATATGGTCCCTCATAGGATTTCCAGCTGAAGCACTAGAAACTTCCTTCCTCCAATGAATCTACAAGACTGAACTGCGCAATCCTTGAGGGGACTACTACTGCATGGAGGTAAAACAAAATGGCCTGAATTCCAGATATAGATTTGATTCTCTTTAAAGGTTGAATGTGAAGAACAAAGTGAAGGATGAACCCTTCACCGGTTTCCTAGATAGAATGCTATAAATAACCTCCTCAAGATGGTACCAATTCCTGATGAAGAATAGAGCTCAATAGAAACCTTCCTATAGTAGGCACTCGAAGTCCCCCATGGGTAAGGGTGGGATTTCTGCTCGGAAACACCCTATGTTAAACATCACTACAGACTTAGCTAAACATCATAAGCATGCATAGAAATGTTTGAAGACAGATCCAGATCTAAACAGATCAAAGAAATGAATAATTCAAGGCATACCTTCTATTATGCCTTCACCTTCATTATATATATTGTGAGCGTTGTATAGCCTAGGCACACCTCATTATTGCATTGTAAATGTGGACATAAGTCTCCATTATTGACTGTGTTTTTTTTCCATGTCCTCCATCTTGTCTACATGTGATGATCACCCTCTCCATCATGTGTGCATTAAATGCACTACTTCTTCCATCATGTGTGCATTAGATGCACCACTTCCTCCACTACCTTATCATAAGTGCTTTATGATATTTACTTTGAATGCACTATGATCTTAGTTTAACTCCTCCAAGATCCTCATTATTTTACATTTAATATCCATGATCTCCATTCTCCCTTCATTTATGAAGCTGCTCCACTACTCCATGTTTCATATCTAGATCTAAAAAATCCACGTACACACATCAAAAGTGGATTTTATTCATATTTGAGGATTATGGGTCCCTCCACCCTTTTATTTACTTACTTAATTAAAAAATTTAATAACTCTAATATTCCAATAAACAGATGAAAATTTTGGAATATTACAATAGACTAGTGCCTTCATGGAAATCCTAATTATTTTCCATGTCGACTGCTGACATCATCTTTTCCACATGGCAGTCTCGGAGTGGTTCCATTTGTCACCTAGATTCAACTCACTTGGACACCCCATAAGGATATTTTAGCCTACCACATGTCACTATGTTAGAGTGTCACATCATCATCACTACCACATGTTGCTTCCTTATTGATCCACAATTTCCATTTTCCTCGTCACTTCCACCTAGCATCCACTTTTCATAGTATGTAAGAGGGGTCCTCGGGAATGTATTTTTCATTATTTTCTTTATAACCCAAAAGTGGTATGGGGCTCAAAATTTTCATCGAGTTTGGATCTCCATATCTATATCGGTCTCATGCTTTACATCTAGCACCATTCTTGTTAACGCACCATACTAATACTTCTAACAAATCCTCTACAATGCACTGCGAAAATGGATAACACATTATGAAAAAATTTTGAACTCCTAAATTATGTCAACCATGTCTCTAATCCATTTCTAAACTTAGAGCACTTGATTCTCCTTCCGTTATGCTACACACAATTTTTCTATTATATGATCGAGACATCTTATATCTTGAACCATTCCTTTGCAAATTTCCTTAGCCTCATCCTTTGTAGCGTGACATGAAATTTCCTGACATTTGATGGTAATATGTTCATCTTGCAACTCTTGCCTACTATGCCACACCCTATCAAATCACAACGTAGACACATAAAAAATCTTCCATGAAGGGATGTGAATTTTTATGTCTTATAATATGCATATATATGTCTTGTGGAAACTGATGGCTGTGAGACTACTACTACAAAACTCTGTGGTGCATTGTCAATTTCTATGAGAGATAATAGGAAGGACATTTTTTCTCACACCTTCTATTATTTTGTGAAGCCATGTGCTCTAATAACCCTCACAAAATTCAACCTTGAATAAATTTTTCTTCCTTGGGATATTTTCAAGATGCCATATAACATTGGAAATGTCTTTCTGAGAATTATCCAACCATGTAGCTTGTAGGAGCATATGATATGATCCTCTATAGAAAAATTTCCTTTAAAGATATAACCTCCATCCTTGACCTTGGCTAGGAAACAACACTCACTAGTCTCCACAAAGGCTCCACCCTCATCAGGCTCCAAACCCAAGATCCATCTCCAATTGAGCAGGAAAAACACTTCAACTCCAATCTCTCTCATCAATACCAATACTAAAAATCATCTCATCTTATGATTTTCATGACTGAGGTTGACATCAATGAAAACATAAAAATGCCAACAATATCTCCCTATGGAAATGATGGCAATCTCCCATAAGTTGATGGGTATAATTCCTTACGGTTTATGTCTCTCTCCCCTTTTGAAAACAATGGAAACACCTATCACTCTCGCCCCAATGGCTAATATCACTCTTTCCCCGTATATCGAACCACATATCTTTTTGGTAAGGAACTTGAATGTTTCCATCTATTCTCACCTACAACCACAGTGACTTTGTCTAACCACATATACAAAACAACCATTAGAAAACATACCTCCTTCTATTAGATTTTATTTTCAATTATTTAAGGAGGATAGTCCTTTCTCTTCTTGAGATAAATTTTAAGGGATAAAAATGGTTTCCAATCAAAAATTCTTAAGTGTATTTATGACTTTTTATAGTTGTTGATCCTATCTAGAGTACTATATATGCTTGATATTATCCCATTCAACATATACTACCTCTCTTGATTATTCATTCAGTTCTTGTCACTATGAGGCTACTCACATAACTCCCCCTTAGTGGATATAGTAGTAAACTCCTCCATTATTCATAATTTCATTCTCCTCCTCTACTTGTGAGAAGCCAATGGAAAATAAATATCCATTTTCTAATACATCTCTGTAATAATAGCTAAGATACAAATGTCACTATTGTTGATGCTACTCATGTGACTTTTCACACTCCCCCTAAGCATATTGACCTTCATCTCCATATCTTCAAGAGAAATTTATCCATTGAATCCAATGTTTGAGCTCTTCTTCCCTTGGAATCTTCACTCTCCACGGTTTATTGAGTTGCTTAATATATAAAATGTTGGTAATAATGAACCAAAGAAAATTGATTGACATAGAGATACCAACTGATAATCAAGGAAAATGGAAAGCTAAACTAATTATTTGTATATGATCATGATTGTTACGATTAATCATATCTGTTACTTAAATGAAATAAGAGTAAATCACATAAATATGCAGACCTTTTATTTCCTACCTTGCTCAGGAAATCAACTCTTCATGGAGCCAGTTGATGATGCCCACTTCTACTGATTGTGCAGCTCCCCCTAAGCCTATCCACTCTTCTTCTTTCTAATGCCCTAAAATATTCCTTCTTTTCTTTTGATTCAAGGTTGTTCTTGTGGGCCCAACTTTGATTTTATTCCCTTTTAGCACACCATTCTTATATTGCAACTCCTTTTCCTTATGTGACATGAAATTTTGTTGTGTACTTCCCATTAGACTATGTTGGATGCATTGTTTATTTCTCATGTAGTATTGTTATATACAAATAAATTTATTTACCTAAGTAAAAAAAAATGTGCTCAACATTACCTTAAACATTCAGTTGCCCATATCTATATATTTCTTTGTGTTACTCGCATCTAACAATTTCAGATTCACTTGAAGCCATCCTCTTCTTTTCAATGAAGAGAAACTATAGATATACTCCCCCTGAGTAGATTCCATTCCTTTTTCTTCCACACCTTGGTGCATTAATTATTGATAGGGGCACCTTCTTCTAATTTTCTATAAGTCTCATATGAGTTTCACCTTGTCTACGCAAGGCTAAATTGCACTTCTCCTTTATTCCCTCTTTCTTCATCCAAATATTCATCCTCCCTTCTCTCTTAATATGCATTGGAAGTTTGATTGGCTTGTTGCATATTTTACTTGCTTGAATTCTATGTTTATTGCAGCTGATATTTTCATAGAGATCCACGATGGGAAGAAAAGAATCATATATTTTAATTTTACTCTGGTTTTTCTTGAGAGAAATATCATATCTCTATTGATTCCTTCTTCCTCTTCGCATGCATGGTATTGTGCTTCCATATTTAAATTTTGTTTCTTTGTGCCAAAAATTGCCACAATTGTAGCATACGTAAACTTTTAAGAGCAGAGTAAAGGAATTGTAATTCCTCACAATTTTTTCACCATTATTTTATTTCCCAGACACTCTCTAATTAATACTACACAACACATTCTTATTTCTTGCATAATACCTAAAATCTATTGCTTTATGTCCATAATTATTGCAGGAAAATAAATACCCATTAAAGAACCTTTAGTACACGGGGATACTCTTCCTTTGATGACTTTGTCCATGACAAGAAAAGGATCTTTATTTTTTCTTCACCCAATCTCCATCATTGTTCATATTATAGCTATGTCTAGTTATTTGTTGCTAGTGATATATATCTATTTTCTTTATTTTTCTTTGTTTTTTCTTTTTCTTTTTGTGGTTGTTATTCACCAAAATTTGTTGTTTTATACTTTGTTGTTGCTACTATCCAACACCTCCTTTGGCTTTATTTTTGATAGATCCTTTGACTATTTCAGCATGGATGATTTGTTTTAAGGTTTCTACTTTCTTGGAGGTTGATTCTTCTTCACATCCAAGTTCATTATTTTCGAGAGGGGATCTTTTCCACCAAGAATATCATCCAAAATATCGATAGTATTTTCAAGCTCTTGATATCGATACAACTTGGCATTATCGTTTTCTAAATCATGTCTCAATGAGACTATTTCAGCTAATAGTCTCTCACAATAGGCTTCTATTTCGCTCAACTAATTTTTCAACACTTCATTATGTTGATGTCTTCTTGCTTAGTATTTATATTAAAAATTGTCTTTCCTAATTCATCATTCTCAAGTTCATATTATTGTAATTTCTCCTTTTTCTTTAGATTTTCTTATGAAATATCATTGATCTCTTCTAGAGTAGAGATAAGTTACTTTCTAAATTATATCTTCTCATATAGATCTGCTTCTACCCTATCATAGGTACTCAAATATTTACAACCAAGATCTATTTCACCTTCAACTTCTTCTCCATCTCTATGAGGGATGTTCTCATATTCTTCTTCAGATGAACAGTCATGTGATCTTTTCTCATTTTCCTCACGAGGAGTTCTCTCCTCTTCTGAGACGTATCTTCATCAAATATTGTTACAAATGTAGGCATTTCTTCACAACTACTAGATGTATATCAATATTTTTCTTTGGGGGGTGCATATAAACATCTAGAAGATGTATGACCTATTCTTATACAATTATACCATAATATAAACTTACTTGTAGAAGTAAAATTCATATTATCCACATAAATATTTTAACTTTGTCGGTGTTTCGAATCCCAAAGAAGATCCATCATAGGGATAATGCTTGATGAAAGAAAATTTAATGCGAAGGTAGGAGAAATAAACAATAATAATAAAAACAAAAATGTATAATAAAAGTAAAAATAAAAAATATCGGATCAAAAATAATTTAACATTATTATTTACTATTAATATAATTTTTTATTAATAAATGTTTGATTAAAAGCTAAATAAACCTAAAAATATAATAATATTATTATTAAAATTTTATTTTAAGTTAAATTAGTTACTAATAATATTAGTTATAATAATTCTAATTTATATTAATATAACAAATAATATTATTTAATGTAACATATATTAATTATAATAATAATTAAATGAATATTAAATTAATACTATGAATGCTAAGCTAATTAATGTTAATAATCATAATTTAAGGTACCAAAAGCTCTAAAATATTAACACGAATGTCATTATTAGAATTAGTTATTATATGTCATATTATATGCTAAATTATTATTATTACTATTAATTGAATGTCCTTATTAATTATTATATTATATGTTTCTATTATTTTTATTTATTATTAACTATTATTATATGTGAATAATTAAATGAATTCAAGCAAGAGATAAAGATTCATGCTAAGATGTTGTATATGTAGAACCAATTTTAACTTTAGTATAAATTTCAATAGATGGAGATTAAATAGGAATTATGATTTTAACGGGAACAACATCCACGATCGAAGAGTTAAAGCTAGGAGAAAGGGGGTCAATCTATCATCACAGGAATTACGTTTGGAGATATTAATGTTTAATAAAGGCTTGGGGTTTGCTATTTCCCCAAAAAACATTCCCATAGAAAACATAATTTGCAATATAGAAGATGGGATTCAAGGCATCTGCTTGGAAGACATAGAAGTGTTGAGGCAAGAATGTGCCCTCATTTTGAGAAAATATAAGGTCCCTAAGAGAAATTTATTTAATAAGGATCATTTCACTCTTAAAAGCCTTCACAATAATGACAAAAAATTAGTTTTAAAAGAAGAAAAAGACATGGCCACATTTTTAGAGACAAAGAGGATTACATTCTCAAGATGAAAGAGCATCTTAATTATAGTAGATATAGGAAAAGCAAAACTAATCCCATATCCAAGTACATAAAAGAAGTAAAAAATGCTATTAAAGAATCCAACCTTCATGAGAAATTAAAGAAGAAGCTTTCTCCTTCATCTGAAGTTACCCCTAAAATGTATGTGCTGCCAAAGATTCATAAAGAAGGGGCTCCTCTTAGGTTTATATTCAACACCATTAGATCCTCAAAATATAGATTAAAAAAGTATGTTTTCCGAAATATTAAATCTTCTTGGGAACACTGAGTCTTTTATTAAACATTCCAATGTTTTTATTAAGATTATAAAAAATGAGAGAGTAAATCCCATTGACATCCTTGTAATTTTTGACGTGGTGTCCCTTTTTAATAAAATTCCACTAAATGAATCCATTCAAGTTATCAAAGAGATTTTTGATCCTCAAATAACAAAGCTTTCAAAGATTTGTCTACATTCCACATTTTTTAGTTTCTGAGAAAATTATTATAAGCATATATCTACAGTTGCAGTGGGATCACCACTCTCACCAATTGTTGCCAAATTATACATGGAATACTTTGAGAATAAAGCCCTTGAATCCTACCCTTAAAATCCTACGTGGCGGAAGATATTTGTTGATCACATGAACATAAAATGGACCCATCATAAAGTAGAGCTTGATAAGTTTTTGAATCACCTTAACTCTATGTTATGAATCCAACTCCCAAAATAGAAGTAAAGATAGATCAACTCCTTATAAATTAGCCACTTCGAGGGGGCAACCTCCTTTACATTACATAAATTAATGATTCTTGGATGACACAAATGCAAAAACCTCCTTTCTATATATAGGAGTCCAATGGGTCACAATAAAATCCTAGCCGACATAACAATAACAATGTACAGACACAACAATAACAATAGTGGGACTCTATGGGGAAAAATAATAAGAATATGGGGACTACATGGGCAAAAAACTAACAATAAGGGGGCTATAATAAAAATATAAATAAGGGGATACACTACTATTATAGGGACCTAACATTCCCCCCTGCTTCAAATAAGTGTTTTCCTCAACGCTTGATTATTTTTGGATGCTTACATATAAAATTCTCATCCTCCCATATGGAATATTCAACGGGTAAGTTCTTCCACTTGCTGAGATACTATGAAATTGACCGATTTCATATTTTTCGATATTTTATTTTCGTGACTTCTTCAGAACTTCTCCCATTCTGATGTTCATCTTCATGTTGTTTCATTCGATTCTGCACCAAAGTTAGGTTATCCTTTAAGAGTTGGAGAACTTATTGTTGATGCTCGATGTGATGTTCCATTGCTTGATCATCCATATTCACTTTCATTTCATCCTTCAAACCATAAAAATTAGCCTCCATGTCCGCTTTTAAATCATCTATTTCATCCTTGGTTGCTCTTTGTGATATCGAAATATTTTGCACTTGGTACCGTAATTTTGATATATCATACTACAATTAGTCCTCTTCATTCATCATAGTAGAGCTTTCTGAGGGATTAATGGGTATGGAATTATTATTAGGTGGAATTTTACAACCCGATACTGATATATGTGCTTCAATATTCCCTTAGAATCACTTCAAACTAGTTTTTCAAACAAGAGTTATGCAATTTGAAAAAAAATACATGCCTTTTTCTTGATTTTGAGGAGCTTGATATCGAAACTGATGTATCTCTGTAATTTCAGATCCCCGAGATTTTATATTTAGTCCTTTAGTATCCCTCTAAATATTATTTCTAATGCCATAGATCTAACCTAATTTGGATTCTTCAAGACAAAGTTATGCCCAATCTCCCACAATAACCTAATTATGGACTGGTTCAGTAGAGAAAACTTGTACGACATGCCACATGTCACTGTTACCTCCTTCGGCCCTAAAATCGATATACATGAAATTGCAAGCCGTGTAATTTTGGTCATTTTTTACAGTATTCCAATTTGATGCTCAGAGAGAGAGTTATGACTATTTTCCCAAGGTCACCTATTTGAGATGAAATTCGGGAACCTGCAAAAACCCTAACTTCCACAAATCATATCTCTGAAAATATTGTGAACCAAGATCTAAATTTATTGCATGAAGTTCCTCAGGATTTATTCACAACTGGGTTATTTTTTTTACTTCTTAACCTTCATATAAAAAAAGTGATAGTGAAAATTCCACGATGACCTGTTTTAAGTAGAAAAATCATAGAATCCAAAGCTCTGATACGAAATGTTATGAAACCATATCCCAAAATAGAAGAAAATATAGATCAACTCCTTCAAAATCAGCCACTTCGAGGGGGAAACCTCCTTTACATTACATAAATGAATAGTTATTGGATGACACAAATGAAAAAACCTCATTTCTATATATAGGAGTCCAATGGATCACAATATAATCCTAGCCGACATAACAATAACAATAGTGGGCTTATATGGGGCACAATAATAACAATATGGGGACTACATGGGAAAAACAATAACAATAAGGGGGCTATACTAACAATAACAATAAGGGGATACAGTAGTATTATAGGGACCTAACACTCTATCTCCTCTGAAATCAAATTCACTATGGAATTGGAAGAGATCAATAACATTCCTTTCCTAGATTTCCTAGTTACTGGAAAGGATGATGGTACATTGGGACATCAAGTTATTAGAAAGAAAACTCACACAAAGAGTTACCTACATGATGATTCATATCATCATCCTTCTGAAGCTCAGAAGTTTGGTGTTCTCAATACTCTTGTTGTTAGAAAATTTAGAATATATAACACCGAGCACTTAGATGAAGAAAAGAAGCACTTAACCTCTGGTTATAGAAATATAGGATATAAGGATCAAGACATTAGGAAGGCTATTAGGATATTTTAAGGAAAAGTTAGCCCCCAAGGCCCTCACTCACATAGTATTAAATTCTACCTTCCTTACATCTAGGGAGTTACTGATAAGATTGCAAGGATTTTTTCTAAGAAGGACATATTCATGCATTTCACAAAAATAGGAACAATCATGAAAAGAATGAGATCAGTGAAATAAAAAATTGATCAACATCATCTTAGGGGAGTCTACAAAATTTATTGTTCTTATGATATAATTTATATCGAAGAAATAATACGTTCCTTGCAAATAAGACTGAAAGAGCATGGAGTTCACATTAAAAATAAAATATCTCACACTTCATCCCTTGTTGAACACTCCTTGAAAAATAAACATCATGTTTGTTTAGAGGATGCTAGGATCATCACGAGGGAGGAACACTATTAGAAAAGGAAGACCAGGGAGGCCCTTAACATAATAAAACATGCACATAATCTCAAGAGGGATAGTGACACTGAGATTAGTGGAATTTGGTTTCCTCTAATGAAGGAAATTGGTTCTACAGATACAACATCTCAAGTATGAATCTATATCCCTTGCTTGAATTCATTTAATTATTCACCATTAATAATAGTTAATAATAAATAAGAATAATAGTAACATGTAATATAATAATTAATTAGGACATTAGATTAATAATAATATAATTTTTATCATATAATATGACATATAATAAATAATTCTAATAATGACATTCATGTTAATATTCTATAGCTTTAGGTTCCTTAACATATGATTATTAACATTCATTAGCTTAACACTCGTAGAATTAATTTAATATTCATTAAATTATTATTATAATTAATATAGGTTATGTTAATATAATAAATATTATTAGTTATATTAGTATAAATTAATATTAGGGGAAAATGGCGTCTAGGGTTTCAGTTTTACCGTCTTGGGAAGAAAAATGGTGGCAGTCTCTATACCACACATGGCTCACAATAACTACTCAAATCTTACATTTGTACTCTTTCCATGCCCTTGTAAAAATTCCTAGTCCTAAATCTGAAATCATACTACAACAAAATTCACTACTTCTCCTACTTGTAAATTAGATTAAACAATTTTTCTTTTTTTAAAAGTCAACAAGAAATGTGCATCTAATTTAATGTACCCTGAATTAATTTAGACAATAAAATGTAATCTTATCTCATAATCAATTATAATAGTTAACTAAGTGTGATAAACTCAGTTGGCTCATGAATTTCGAGTTGAGGGTGGTTGGTGAGGCATGTAGAGTGATTCTATGTGTTTCATAGTTGAAGTTGCAGTTAGTGCATTAGTTTAATGCACGAGAAACCAGTTAATTCAATTAATTGAATTAAAATCAATTGAACTAATTTTAACTATTTGTTGCACTAGTGAGAGGTCAAGTGAATTAAATCATATTTAATTCAAAGGGAGTGTTTTGTCATGCAACTAATGATTTACTATTAATATTTGCATGCATGTCAGTTCTGGTGGAGACCCAGTTGTGACAAAGGTTAAAGGGATGTTAACTATCAGTTGTATTATTAGTAGGTTGGTCGCATGTAGTAAAAAAACCATAGTATTGCCGATGAGCATTGCACAGTTTTGGAAGGTGAATTTCCTAAATAATAGGGATTTCATTCCACATGAATTGCGCAAGAAAGGTAGGCTGAGCAGAGGCTAAAAATTGGCTAAGTGTTGGTCAGTTTTGTCTGGATCAGTGTGATAGAGTTTTGAGAGTGCAGGAGACTATTGTGAGAAGAGTGCACTGTAATTGTTTCATGATTCCTTGGTGAACATAAAATAGAAGATAGAGGGGTTTTGAATAGTAACCTTTCCTCAGGAAAATATTTGTGTTGTGGTTTTATTTTCTTCTTTATTTACTTGTTGTGATTAGTGATCGTGTTTATTTTCCACAATTGATTCGTAGAAGGATTAGTATCTTACTTTAGCAGATCGCATGATCAAATTGAATCCATTGATATACATATTGTTTGTATAATTTATGCATGGTATTAGAGCGTAGTAAGTTACTATAGTGGAGAATAAATTGAGTTTGTGCTGAATAGCATTTGAATTTGCAGAAGTATTATTTGGTGCGGTAGGTGGATCAAGATCAAGATGGCTTTCAATGGCTTGAGATTGGAGTATGCACTAAATGGAAGTTCCAATTATATTTCATGGAAAGATAGGATGGAGGTATTTCTGGAGGACAATGGGTTGAAAGAATTCATTGATAATGACATTCCCAAACCCGCAGCAGCAGATGTCGCTTGTCTTGATGCTTGGAAAAACAAGGTTGCAAAGGAAAGGAGGATCTTATTGGAGGGAGTACGAGACCACATTGTCTCAAGTCTCCATGGAAAAGTGACTCCATATGCAATGTGGAAATATTTGACAGATCTATTTCAGAGTAGAAGTGACCACAGAAAAGTGGCACTAAAGGACAAGCTCAAGAAAATCAAAATGGAGAAAGGCGACACTATTCTGAAATATTTAACCAAGTTTTTCCAATGTGAAGATGAGTTTTGGAGTGTCAAAATTACTGTAGCAGATGATGACTTGGTGAACCTATATCTGCTAGGCCTTCCCAAGAGTTGGCATAGTTATCAAAACTTTGTCAATGGGAGGGAGAAGCTGTCAGATTTGGAGCGACTTTGGTCGGATTTGGTGCAACAATAATTCACGCGGAATACTAGGGATAGATATTCATCTAAGACAGATGATGAGGATAATTGCGCCTTGGGTGGTAAGGCAAAGAAGGGGAAGGGAAAAAAATCCTATTCCAAATCTGAGACTGGAAAAGAAGGAAATAAACACGACATGTCTAGAGTGAAGAGTTTTCACTGTCACGAGCATGGAAATTATGCCACTAATTGTCCATAAAATAAGAAGAACAAGAAGGCTTTAGGATCTGTAGATGGTGAGGCTTTGGCCTCGTAATTTTATTTGGACTTATTTTTCATTGCATGCATGGTTTCAGGTGCAATGGGATCAGTGTGGTACTTGGATAGTGGTGCATCTTTCCACATGACGGGAGACAAAGAACTTTTCAGTAGCTTGGAGGAGAAGGATCTCCATATGCATATCAAAATGGGTCATGACGATAGGTACATCGCTACCTGGATTGGTACAGTTACTTTCCAGAGACAGTCAGGTAAACCCTTCTTATTAAAATATGTAATACATGTACCAGGCTTGAAAAAAAATTTAGTTTCAGTTGCAATCTTGGAGGATAGAGGTTATGATGTGGTTTTCAGTGAAGGGAAAGCTTTCCTTCAACACAAAGCCACATGAAAAGCCAAGAAAATTTGGATTCATGTGAAGAATCTCTACAAAATTGATGTAGATGGTTGCGCAGCATTGATGGGTAAGGCAGAAAAAGTGGTTAGCAGGGATTAGGGTGAGTTATGGCATAGGATATTGGGCCATCTACACCATGGTGGCTTGAAGGTCATGCAGCAGATTTCTACGGGACTTTCCAAGGGTACTCTTGCGTAGATAGACACATGCAACAAATGTACCATGGGAAAGTATGAAAAGGCCACTTTTCACGAGAAGGCTAACTGAGTAGTGAAATTCCTTGAGAGAGTTCACTCAGATGTGTGTGGACCATTCTCTAGAGCTTCGACAGCAAAGCACAAGTATTATGTGATATTTGTTGATGATTTTTCTAGAAAGTGTTGGATCTACTTCATGAAAAATAAATATCAAACGTTCTAAAAATTTTGTGAGTTCAACGCACTGGTTGAGAAAGACACGGGGAAGCATGTGAAGGCTCTTAAGAGCGAAAATTTTAGTGAGTACATCTCCAATGAATTCAAGAACTTCTATAGAAAATAAGGATTTCAAAGAGAGTTGATTGTGCCTCATAACCCACAATATAATGGGGTCGCAAAAAGAAAGAAAAAAACAATTGTGGGTGCGACATGAGCGATGTTACATGATCAGGGCCTATCGTTGCATCTGTGGGTGCAAGCATGCAACACACTGGTATTTGTGCAAAACCATAGTCCTCAATGGATACATGGCATGAGTACACCAGAGGAGGATTTTTCTGGTAAGAAACCTAACGTTTCATATTTTAAAATTTTTGGCTCATCTGTCTATTTCCATGTGACCAAATATTCCATGAAGAATCTCTAACCAACAATTGAGATTTGGATATTTGTGGGGTACAATGATACTCTCCACAAATATCGGGTTTATTTTCCAATTTTATGAGGAGAAAGCCATGTGATTATCCTTTGAGAGGTAGCTTTATTTGCATGAAGATGAGGAGCTCTTGGTTCTAAAGGATGAACCTCAAGATGTGGAGCAACCACATGCGGAGTATCATGGATTGGCAGAAAAAAATCTTGCAGAGCCATCCACCAGAGATGGTAGAAGGCACACCACGGAAGCTGATAGATTGAGACTTGATGCAGCAGAACATGTAGGATCACCTACTACACTGCGCAGATAGAGACAGTCTCCAGACAGGTTTACTGGATACATGGCTCTTATGAGAAAGTGTATTGTGAAAGAACCATCCTCCTTTGAGGAAGCAGTGAAAAAACCAAATTTGGTTGATGTGATGGTTGAGGAGTATGACTCCATCGTCAAGAAAAATGCATGGGAAGTTGTCCCAATACCAGTCGGAAAATCAGTGGCTGGATATAGATGGATCTATAAGGTGAAGCAGGTGGCAAATCGGAGTGTGGAGAAGTAAAAGGCTAGATTTGTATCCCATGGATTCTCACAAGTTTAGGGTACTCACTATGAGAAAAATTTCACACTGGTTGCGAGATACTCATCGATTATATCCATCCTTTCACTCTCAGCGTAGATGGGGTGGCAGATACATCAGATGGATGTGAAAATTGTGTTTCTTAATGGACTTATTGAGGAAGAAGTGTACATAGATAAGCCAGAAGGTTTTGATATCTTTAACAGTGAGTCACATGTGTGTAGACTCAAGAGAGAATTGGATGGGATGAATTAAGCACCTCGTGCTTGGTACACTAGGATTGATAGCTATTTCATTGGGTTGGGCTTCACAAAGAGTGAAGCAGGTGCAAACCTATACCATATTGTGGTTGATGGTAAGCTCTTTATTATCATACTTTATGTTGATGATATAATTTTGATAGTTGATGAGCAGCTCATAACTTCTTGCAAAGAGGATATTGCAAGAGAGTTTGAGATGAAGGACATGGGACTCCTTCACTATTTCCTTGGTTTGGAGATATGCCAACGGGATGGTGAGCTATTTGTTTCTCAAGGCAAGTATGGAAAATAGATTCTGAGTAAGTTTCACATGGATAGCTGTAAACCCATGGAGAATCCTCTTCCAAGAAACTGGAGGAAGGAGGATGCTACTTTAGGTGAGGTAGTGGACACTACTATTTACAGGCATCTTATGGGTTCACTGATGTACTTGGTGAACACTAGACCAAACATTTTCTACGTAGTTAACCAGCTGATTCAAGTTGTGTTTAAGCTGACAAATCTCTTTCAGAAGGCGGGGAAGCATGTCTTGAGATATCTCAGGGGAACTAAAGAGTACGAATTATAGTACAAATGGACATAGGGAGTTAATCTTTAAGGTTTCATGGATGTAGATTGGGTAGGCAGTCTATAAGACAGAAAGAGCACATTAGGAGGGATATTTATCATAGGATCAACAGCTATTTCTTGGTACAATAGGAAGCAGATATATATGGCACTCAGTTCAGCTAGGGCAGAGTACATGGCAGCAAGTCAGGCTGCACGTGAGGCTATCTCGATGAGGAAGATGTTGAAAATATTGTCATTGATGGAAAAGGAATAGAAAGGGGTAACACTATAATTACCAGTGACAGCATAGGCAGCAGAGGTATTGAAGGTAGTAGAGGTAGCGAGGGTAGTTGAATAGCAAAAGCAGAGAAACAACAAATGCAGAGAGGCAGCAGAAAGAAGCATAGGCAGCAGAGAAGAAGCTAAGGAAGAAAATGAGAAAAGGCAACAAAACAAGCTCGGGAGAGATCAACACAATTAGAATAAAGAACAAGCTCAGGAGGAGTAGCGTGGAGGGATCGGTGTCACAGAGTTATAACTAAACCAGAATTTTGGAATGGATAAGCGAGAGAAACTTGGTCAATGGAGTATGGAACCATGAATCAATAGCAAAGATGGAACAGTGAAGATGGTTTCAAAAACTAGCAAAGGGGTTTTCATGTAGCTTTAGAGTGGTAAGTGGTAAAAGTTGAAATGAACGCAACAGCATTAAGGAGTTGATACATAGCAAAGAAAAACTGCCTATTTCGCGTAGGTTCAAAAACTTTATTCATTGGGGATAGTTGGCACGTGATAACGCGATGACCGTTGGATCATTCTAGGATCAACAGCGGAGACTCAACATTCATTAGCATAACGAAATTGTGAGTTAAGAGGAGGCATTTTGTTGGCCAATACATTTTGTTGACATGTTTTTTTTTAAATCAAGAGGTATATAAAAGAGCGAAATGATAAAAGGTGAGGGACCGGTGCGATCAACCGATGAGATTATATCGGAATCAAGTGGGACCCGATCGCATATCAGACATCACAATAAAATGCGAAGATGCGATGCGATTCAAAGTTGTGATGCGATGTGGCGATGTGAAGGGACATGTGGCGACATATCGCATATCGCAATCAACAATGCCTATGTGATAAGAATTCACAAGTTATAGAAGATGTGATGCGATGAGAAAATGTGATGGGATGCGATGCAATGCGATCGCATATCGCAATCAGGGCAGGAAAGTCATGGAGGCGATGTGAATCGGCTATGCGAAGTGGCGATCCGATGCGAAGTGGCGATGCGAATTAGCGATGTGAAGTTCATCGCATATTGTAGATCATAAAGGTCAGAAGAAATAGCTCTCATAAACGTTGAAGTGCGATGAAAGGGCCGGATGCGATGCAACTCTGAACTGTTATTTAAGAGATTTCAAGTCTGGGTGAATGTGATTTCCCTTTGAAAATCGCATCAGAAAGAAAAGGAGCCATATAGCAAAGAACTTTTGAAATATCGATGTTGCGATAGCCGATATTGCGATGCGATATTACCATCGCATATCGCAATCAGGGCAAGAGAAAAATCACACAAACACAGTGGTCACAGAAAATTTGAAGTGCGATATGATGACGTGGCGATGACATGGCAAGTGACATGGTAGCTGACATGGACCTAACCCCAAAAATCGTAAATAAATCAAGATGACTTGGCAAGATGACGTGGTAGTGACATGGCGATGATGTGGCAAGGTGACATGGCACGATGACATGGACCTAGCCTGCATATCACAAATTGCAAGATTGGAGGGGTGAAGTTTGTAAGTTATAGAATTTGTGATGCGATGCGATGCTATCGCATATCGCAATCGGCGATACTCATGTGATATGAACTCCCAAGTTATAAAAATTGTGATGCGAAGTAGCGATATAGTCATGTGGGACCCGAGTGAATTTATATGATGGCACTGTGGTACATTTAACCAAAGTATGAAATGGTAATAAACTTTGAGATTTGCAATATGATGAAGATCATCGGATTGCAAACAGGATCAACAGCAGTCATCTAATCGGGGATGTGGCATCAGTATACATGCAATCTTGGCAGAAACGGAAAATTTATGAAGGTATAAGGTTTCCGTCCTGAGAAATCGCATCGGGAGGATGAAAGAGCAACATAGAAACGAAGAAGAAGAGCAATAGCTGAAATGCCGAGATACAACCTGGTGGGACCCTTCGCACATCGCATATCGGAATATCAGATGGATGAAGGCACATAGGATATCTGAATCATCGATGTGCGATAAAGAGAGCAGACGCGATAAAGATCAAAGTCGAAGCCTAAAGCATTTCAAGTCTGGGAATATGTGGATTTTCCTTTGTAAATCATTTGCAGAGAAAAAGGAGGATTATAACGTAAAACAAAAAGGAAATTATGAACGCAGGTAGAAAGGCTTGGGTAAGGACCCGACACAGAGAAAAAGGCAGAACCGAGTGTTTAGAAGAGCAGTGAAGGCTGAACGCTGTGGGCACGAGAAAATGAGGCAGATTCGGGAAAAGAAGAAATAGTGGCACTGTTGGAAACAAACAGCTGGGTCAAGTTAGACCAAAATGACAATTATGCAGAACTGTGTTGAGTATAATAGCAGGAACCGAAATTACTCTAACAGCAGCATAAAAGACAAATGCACAATGAGCAAATTCATGAAAGGGCTGAGTGAAATATTTTTTTTGTAACTGTAAATGTAAATGAATTAATTATTTTTATTGTATGTGATGCAAAGGCAAGTCTCCAAAGGCAAAAAAAAACTCCACTGTAATATACAAATATATATAAATTCTGTTATATTATTCTGAATGTGTTGGACAAGAAAATGAGAAGGGGGAAGGCAAAGAGTCATACCTTTTCATTTCGAATTCCCTATGGAATGCAAACAGTTATGAGGTGATCTCTATAAATAATGTTACCAGCATATGCATAGGAAGTAAGAGAATGGAGAAATAGGTGAGAGAATGTAAGAAGAAGAAGGAGCAGAGAGAGGAGTTGTGAAGATCCAGAGATGATATAAAGAAAATTTGAAGGCTGGAAGGATAGCAGTAAAAAGGAGAAAAAATAGAGCTGATATCCAGGTAAATCAGCATATGATTTTATTATACAGTGAGGAAGTTGGTGCTTCCATATCAAGTTCTAGCTTGATAGATGTCCAGTTGTAGTTTGCTGAGGTAGGAGCCTCCTGTAGGTTGTAGCCTACAGAAAATAGATGGGAGTTGGAGATTCCTTGCAAGTTGTAGCTTCCAGAATTGAGGTAGTAGCCTCCTGTAGGATGGAGCCTACAGAAAATCAGTGGTGAGAGGGAGTTGGTGCTTGCCTTTGCATCACAACAACAATAAGATGTGGTTTTCTCCCTTATGGGTTTCCACTTATATTTGTTGTCTATGTGAATGATGATTATATGTTGATATTCTGTATTTAATATGCTTAATACATGTTGCTCACTTATTAAGATTGTTGTTCTGTTGTATATTAAGTTGATCATGAAATGAAGATGAAAATAAGTGTAAAAGAAAAGTTTTACAAGACCATGACTGCATTAATCTAATTCACCCCCCCCCCCCCTCTCAGTTTAACCAAGGGTTCAACAATTGGTATCCGATCCGGTTCCTTCTGTATCAGTTTAACAACTGGAAGGAGATCCCTGGTCCCCAAGATGGCTAGTCTAGAAGGATGCTCAACAAATAAAGCACCTCTATTTACTGGCACAAACTATGCCTTCTGGAAAATAAGAATGAGGACATACATAATTTCTATAGGAATAGAAGTTTGGGCTGCTATGGAATTAGAATATGCCCCAAAGGATTCTGACACAGAGAAAGAAGCCAAACAATATTTTATATCTAACGCAAAATCCATGAATTATCTCTTAAGTGGTTTGTGTGAGGCAGAATGTATCAAATTAATGCACAACAAGACTGCCAAAGAAATATGGGATACATTAGAAAGTATCCATGAGGGAGATAAAAAGGTGAAGGCTGCCAAGCTGCAAGTCTATAGAGCCCAGTTTGAAAATATAAAAATGAATGAAGAAGAAGATGTTGCCAGCTTCTTCTTAAGGGTTGCATAAATTGTAAATAACATGAAAGTTCTAGGAGAAATTATTAGATAATGTGTAATTGTACAAAAGATATTGAGATCTTTACCATCTAGGTTTAACCGTAAGGTTTCTGCCATAGAAGAAACAACTGATTGGGAAACATTGACCATGAACCAACTACTTGGAAACTTAACAGCCTATGAGATGAGACTTCCACAGAGGAAGTCAAATGTGAGGGAGGAAGCCTTTAAGATAGAGAAGAGCAAAGAAGAAAAAGAAGATACATGCCCCTGCTCTAATGAAGAAGAGGCCAAATTTGTCAGAAGATTGGATAGAGGCTCAGGCAAGTATAAAGGTAAACTTCCCTTTAAATTCTTTAACTTTGGAAGAGTTGGGCACTATTCATCTAAGTGTCCTCTTAAGAAAACAAAGAATTAGACTCAAGAGACAGAGAAAACTAAAAAAAATAACTGGAAGAAAGGGAAGAGATTCAATAGAATATCATTTTATGCTCAGCAAGTTAACAGTGCATTTGAAAACTCAGATGAATCCTCAAATGAAGAAGGAACCTCTGAATTTGTATCAATGACCAAGGAAGAGTCTGAAGGATTCCTTCTAGAATATGAGGAAGAAGGTGAGGTAGATCTTGAGGGGGAGCTAAGAAGTGCCCTGGAGGAAATAGACAAACTTAAACTCAAGTGTAGAAAACAGAAAGACATTCTCCTCAAATGTGTAAAAGAGGTACCAAAGTTAGAAGACCTCATTCAATTGAAAGTAGAACTTGAAGAAGCTAAGAAGGTGGAAGACATTATGCTAAAGAAAATTAAAGATAAACATCAGGAGCAAGAGAAATTGGAAGAAGAAGCGGTATGCCTGAGAAAGAAACTAGAAAACACCCAAAGGGAATTGTCAATGAACACTCCTCGAATGACAAGCACTGAACAGTTGGACAAGATTCTAAATGCTCAAAGGTCTCCTCTCATAAAGGTTGGGATAGGATATGGAGGAGAAACTAGTAAGTCCAAGGTAGAAGATAACAAGAAAATCATTTTTGTAAAAGCTGTAAAGGATAATGAAACAACTCAAAAAGGAACCACAGAAGCAGAATCCAGCAAGAACTTGATGTGTGATGAAACAATTGGAAACAAGCAGCAACATCAAGAGACAAAGAATGAGAGCTAGAAGCAAGAAATTTCAAAAAGCTCAATTGTTCCTGAAGATCAATTGAACAAGTTCGGAAGATCTCAAAGGAGATTCTTCCCTCCCATGAGAAATGTCACTTGTTTTGCCTGCCACAAACTGGGACATATTGTTGCATACTTTCAGACAAATATAATCGATTTCAACCAGCAAAATATGCAGAAATTGAAAATACTACCTCAAGCAAACAAATGGAGAGGATAACCCTTCACCAAGTACACTAATCAGTTCCATGGGTATTGTTTTTATTGTAAGGGGTTCGGCCATAAAGCCATGGAGTGCAGAACATATGGACAAAGACTGATGCTTAAAACCCCAAGGAGATTTACAAACAATGGAGAGTTCACTCGTACACATAATCGATATAAAACTATAATCAATGCTTTGTATGCCATCAAATCAGACACATGTCTTCCAAATGTCCTCTCAAAGAATGTGGTCCATATTCTCAGAAAAGGTTCCAAACAAATAGCTACCCGCAGTGGAAAAAGAAGTTCAATAAGTGTGACCTGGATCTAATAGCCCAAGATCAAAAAATCCAATGGTATTTGGACAGTGCATGCTCAAAGCATATGACTGGAGATTGAAACAATTTTTTAACCTTTGATGAAAATAAATCTGGGAATGTAACATTTGGAAATGATAAAACAGGGAAAATCAAAGGAAAAGGCTCAGCCAGTCTGAGTAATGGAAGAGGAAAAGCTCAAGAGGTACTATTTGTGGATGGGTTGAAAGCCAATCTAATAAGCGTCAGTTAAATGTGTGACAAAGGCTGTGAGGTCATTTTCAGAGCCCAATATTGTGAGGTAAGATCAAGCACCACAGGAAAGGCCTTGATCAAAGGTGTTAGAACAGAAAGTAATTTCTATATAGTAGAAGAAGAGAATGAAGCATGCCACATAAGAAAACTAGATGAATCATGGTTATGGCATAGAAGACTGGGACACCTAAACTTTGACCACATCATCAGTCTGATCAAGACGAATGCAGTCAAAGATATGCCAACAATAAAGAAGCCTTCAAATACCATATGTAAATCCTGCCAACTGGGCAAGAAAACCTTCATATCTTTCAATACCAAAGAGATACTATCTACAAGTCAGCCTCTTTAGCTTGTACACATGGACCTGTGTGGACCTTCAAGAACTAAATCACCAAGCAGAGAATATTATTTCATGCTAATAATAGATGACTTTTCTAGAATGATGTGAGTAGCATTTCTTAAATATAAATCTTAAGAACTTGAGAAATTCAAGATATTCAAGGCATTGGCAAAAAATCAAACAAGATGCAAGCTAAAGTGCATTAGATCAGACAGAGGAGGTGAATTCATAGAGTATGATTTTGCAGACCTATGCAATGAACATGGGATAAAACAACAGTTTACAATTCTAGGTACACCTCAATAGAATGGAGTGGCAGAGAGGAAAAACATGTCAATACAACGGATTTCCAGAGTTATTATGCAAGAAAGGAACATTCCCCAAACCTACTAGGCAGAAGCAGTACACACAGCTATTCACATTCTCAACAAAGCTCATCTAAGACAAAATTGTGACAAGACTCCTTACGAATTATGTCATGGTAAACCAGCATCAATCAAGCACTTTAGAGTCTTTGGAAGCAAGTGTTACATAAAAAATAATGATGAAAAACTGGGAAAGTTTGATGCAAGAGATGATGAAGGAACATTTCTAGGATATGCATCCAAGAGTAAAGGTTACAGGTGCTACAACAAAATAATGCACAAAATTGTGGAAAGCATTGATGTAAGATTTGATGAAGATCTACCAAACAGAACAAGAAGCACAAGCTGCACCAATCCTCTAGATGATCATGAAGCTGAAAACCAAGATAATGATGAACATAGCAAGACAACAGAAGATATTGAATTAAACTCAAAAGGTCCCTCAAGACACACTCAAAAGAACCATCCAGAAGATCAAATCATTGGGGACAAGAGTGTGGGAGTCCAGACAAGAAGACAACTTGCTGAACAGACAGAAGAAGTATAGATAACCATGCTATCTCAAATAGAGCAAAAGAAGTTCGAAGAAGCTAGCAAAGAAAAAAACTGGGTAAATGCTATGAATGAAGAAATAGAACAAATTGAGAAGAACAATACTTGGGAGTTAATTTGAAGACCCACTGGGAAAAATGTCATTGGCACAAAATGGATATTCAAGAATAAGATGAATGAACCAGGGCAGGTAATCAGAAATAAATCCATAATTGTATGCAAGGGGTATTCTCGAATTGAAGGACTTGACTATGATGAAACCTTTGCCCTTGTAGTAAGAATGGAAGCAATCATAATTTTTCTGGCCTTTGCATGCTATCATGATTTCAGGGTATACCAAACGGATGTGAAGTCTGCCTTCCTGAATGGAGACATAGAGGAAGAAGTCTACATGGAACAACCTGAAGGATTCTCCTTAATAGATAGACTTGACTATGTGTGCAGATTAAAGAAAGCCTTATATGGTCTGAAACAAGCTCCTCGTGCATGTTATTCAAGTCTGGAAAAATACTTGCAAAAACAAGGGTTCAAGAAAGGAGGAGTAGACAACAATTTGCACATAAAGGCTAATGATAATGAAATCTTGATTATAGTAGTGTATGTATATGACATCATGTTTGGTAGAAACAAAGATGAGTTAGCAAAAGGATTTGATGAAGAAATGAAATCAGAATTTGAGATGTCTATTATTGGAGAGCTCACCTTCTATTTAGGTCTTCAAATTCAACAAAATAACACAGGAATATTCATTTTGCAAGAAAAATACTTAAGAGAAATGTTGAAAAGGTTTCAAATGGCAGACTGCAAACTTGTGTCAACTCCCATGATCACTGGATACAAACTTTGTGCTAACGATGGATCTGTAGATGTAGATCAAAAACTTTACAGATCCATGATAAGAAGTCTGATATACCTAACTGCTTCTAGACCAGACATTATGTTGGTAGTAGGAATTGTGGCAAGATATCAAGCAGCACCAAAACAAAATCATTTACTTGCAATCAAGAGAATATTTAGATATCTACAAGGAACTTCTCATTATGGCCTATGATATCCAAAAGGAAAAAGCTTCACATTGACAGCATACACAGATGCAAATTGGGCTAGCTGTGTGGATGACAGGAAAAGCACAAGTGGAGGTGCATTTTATTTGGGAAAAATTCTAGTGGCATGGCTAAGAAAGAAGCAAACTTGTATCTCTCTATCTACAACAGAAGCAAAATACATAGCATTAGCAGCATGTTGCACACAAGTAATGTGGATGAAACAAAATCTCCAAGACATGAAGGTAACCATTGATGAACCCATTTCTATCAAATGTGACAATAAAAGTGCAATAAGTATATCAAAAAATCCTGTACTTCATTCAAAAACAAAGCACATCCCAATAAAGTACCACTTCCTCATAGAACAAGTAGCATAGAAATTAGTGAAGTTGGAATATGTACCAAATAAGGAACAAACAATAGATATATTCACAAAACCTCTTGCTAAATAACCATTCGAATATCTAAGAGACAAGCTAGGGGTGGTGTCTGTAGATGTTAATCTCTAACATGATCAGAAATCAAAAAAAATGGTGGGCTGCATACAAGAAACAGGATCAGTGCAGAAGACAATATCAGATAAGAAAGCATCACTCTAGGTGGAAATAAGTTGATAAATTGCCATCAAAGAGCTAGAACAATGGAGCAGTGAATGGAACAGGTCCTCAAGATCAGAGGAAATGAAAATATACAAACTACATTCGCAGATGTGCAAGCCTTTTTCATTGATATCAAAAGGGGAGAAAAAGCAAGCAAAAGAAGAAAGGGACTTCTAAAAAACAAGCAGAGGAAGTCCTAGAGGAAGCATTGGAGTATTGCCATCAATGCAAAAGGGGGATATTGTTGGAAATATTGTCATTGATGGCAAAGGAACAGAATGGAGTAACACTAGAATTACCTATGACAGCATAAGTAGCAGAGGCAGCGAAGGCAGCAAAGGTAGCAAGGGCAGTTGAACATCAAAAGCAGAGAAACAACGAATGTATAGAGGTAGCAGAAAGAAGCAGAGGTGATAGAGAAATAGCTAAGGAAGAAAATGAGAAAAGGCAGCAAAACAATCTCAGGAGAGATCAGCGCACTTAGAATAAAAAACAAGCTCAAGAGGAGTAGCGTGGAGGGATCAGTGTCACATAGTTATAATGGAACCATAATTTTGGAAATGATAAGTGAGAGAAACCTTGGTCAACGGAGTATGGAACCATGAATCAATAACAGAGATGGAACAGTGAAGACTGTTTCAAAAACTAGCAAAGGGGTTTTCGCGCAGCTTTAGAGTGGTAAGTGGTAAAAGTTGAGATGAACGTGATAGCATTAAGGAGTTGACACGTAGCAAAGCAAAACTGCCTATTTAGCGTAGGTTCGAAAACTTTATTCATTAGAGCTAGTTGGCACGCAATAACGCGATGACCATTGGATCATTCTAGGATCAACGACAGAGACTCAACATTCGTTGGCATAACGAAATTGTGAGTTAAGAGGAGGCATTCTGTGGGGCCAGTACATTTTGTTGATATGTTTTGTTTTAAATAAAAAAGTATATAAAAGAGCAAAATGATAAAAGGTGTGGGACCGGTGCGATCAACGGATGAGACTATATCGGAATCAAGTGGGACCCGATCACATATCGGACATCGCAAGAAAATGCGAAGATGCGATGTGATGCAAAGTTGCGATGTGATGTGGAAATGTGAAGGGACACGTTGCAGCATATCGCATATTGCAATCGGCGATGCCTATGTGATAAGAATTCACAAGTTATATAAGATGTGATGCAACGCAAAAATGCGATGGGATGCGATGTGATGCGATCGCATATCGCAATAGGGGCAGGAAAGACATGGAGGCGATGTGAATTAGCGATTCCAAGTGGTGATGTAATCAGTGAAGCAAATTTCATCGCATATCGCAGATCGCAAAGCTTAGAAGAGAAAGCTCTCATAAACGCTGAAGTGCGATGGAAGGGCTGGATGTGATGCAGCTTTGAACTGTTATTTAAGAGATTTCAAGTCCGGGTGTATGTGATTTCCCTTTGTAAATCACATCGGAAAGAAAAGGAGCCATATATCAAAGAACTTTTGAAATACTGATGTTGCGATAGCCGATATTGCAATGTGATATTACCATAGCATATTGCAATCGGGGCAGGAGAAAAATCGCACAAACACAGTGGTCACAGAAAATGTGAAGTGTGATATGATGATGTGGTGATGACATGGCAAGTGATGTGGCAGCTGATGTGGACCTGACCCCACAAGTCGTAAATAAATCAAGATGACGTGGCAAGATGATGTGGCACGATGTCATGGACCTGGCCTGCATATCGCAAATCACAAGATCGGAGGGGTGAATTTTGTAAGTTATAAAATTTGCGATGCGATGCAATGAATGCAATGCGATGCTATCGCATATCGCAATCAGTGATACTCATGTGATAAGAGCTCATAAGTTATAAAAATTGCGATGCGAAGTAGCGATACAGTCATGTGGGACCCGAGTGTATTTATATGATGGCACTGTGGTACATTTAACCAAAGTATGGAAGGGTAATAAAATTTGAGATATGAAATATTATGAATACCATCGAATTGGAAAAAAGATCAACAACAGTCATCTAATCGGGGATGCGGCATTGGTATACATGCAATATTGGCAGAAACAGAAAATTTATCAAGGTATAAGGTTTTCCTCTTGAGAAATCGCATCAGGAGGATGAAAGAGCAACATAGAAATGAAGAAAAAGAGTAATATCCAAAATGTTGCGATACAGCCTGGTGGGAACCTTTTCACATCGCATATCAGGAGATCAGATGGATGAAGGCACATGGGATATCTGAATCACTGATGTGTGATAAAGAGAGAAGATGTGATAAAGATCAAAGCCCAAGCCTAAAGAATTTCAAGTTTGAGAGTATGTGGATTTTCCTTTGTAAATCATTTCGGAGAGAAAAGGAGGATTATAATGTAAAACAAAAGGGAAAGTATGAACGCGGGTAGAAAGGCTCGGGTAAGGACCCAACATAGAGAAAAAGGCAGAACTGAGTGTTTAGAAGAGCGGTGAAGGCTAAACGCTGTGGGCATGAGAAAATGAGGCAAAGTCGGGAAAAGAAGAAACAGTGGCACTGTTGGAAACAAACAGGTGGGTCAAGTTAGGCCAAAATTACAGTTATGTAGAACTGTGTTGAATATAATAGAAGGAACAGAAATGACTCTGACAGCAGCAGAAAAGGAAAATGCACAACGAGAAAAGAGATGAAAGGACTGAGTGAAATATTTTTGTTGTGACTGTAAATGTAAACGAATTAATTATTTTTATTATATGTGATGCAAAGGCAAGTCTCAAAAGGCAAAGAAAAACTCCATTGTAATACACAAATATATATACATTCTGTTATATTATTTTGAATGTGCTTGATAAGAAAATGAGAAGGGGGAAGGCAAAGAGTCATACTTGTTCATTTCAAATTCCCTGTGGATTGCAAACAATTATGAGGTGATCTCTATAAATAATGTTACCAGCATATGCATAGGAAGTAAGATAATGGAGAAAGAGGTGAGAGAATGTAAGAAGAAGAAGGAGTAGAGAGAGGAGTTGTGAAGATCTAGAGATGATATAAAAAAAATTTGAAGGCTGGAAGGACAGCAGTAAAAAGAAGAAAAACAGAGCTAATATCCAGGTGAATCAGCATATGATTTTTTGTATATTGAGGAAGTTGGTGCTTCCATATCAATTTGTAGCTTGATAGGTGTCCAGTTGTAGCTGGTTGAGGTAGGAGCCTCATGTAGTTTGCAGCTTGCAGAAAATAGATGGGAGTTGGAGCTTCCTTGCAAGTTGTAGCTTGCAGAATTGAGGTAGTAGCCTCCTGTAGGATGGAGCCTACAGAAAGTCAGTGGTGAGAGGGAGTTGGTGCTTGCCTTTGCATCACAACAATAACAATATGTGGTTTTCTCCCTCATGGTTTTCCACTTATATCTATTGTCTATGTCCATGATGATTATATGTTGATATTCTATATTTAATCTACTTAATACCTGCTGCTCACTTATTAATATTGTTTTTTCCATTCTATATTAAGTTGATCACAAAATGAAGATGAAAATAAGTGTAAAAGAAAATTTTTACAAGAACATGACTACATTAAAATGATTCACCCACCCCCCCCCCCCTCAGTTTAACCAAGGGTTCAACATAATATTTTGGTTGGTTTGTTTTGTCATCAGATGGATCTGACGGTGATACATTGTGATAACCAGAGTTTCATTAAACTCTCGGTTAATCTGGCAATCCATGATAGGTCCAATCATATAGACATTCGATACCACCATCTCAAATATTGTGTTCAAATATGTATTATGTTACTTCAATACATCTCCACAGAATATCAGGATGGATATATTCTGATGAAGGTGCTCGCCAGCAGAAAATTTGAATACCATAGAGGCAGGATCAATGTACTTGATAATGCCATTCTTGTTGAGAGGGAGTGTTCAAAAGTCAACAAGAAATGTGTGTCTAATTTAATTTTCCCTTAATTAAATTGGACAATAAAATGTAATTTTATCTCATAATCACTTGTAATAGTTAACTGAGTCTGATAAACTCAGTTAGCTCATGAATTTCGAGTTGAGGGTGGTTGGTGAGGCAAGCACAGTGATTCTATGTGTTTTAGAGTTCGAGTTGCAATTTTTGCATTAGTTTAATGCATGAGATATCAGTTAACTCAATTAATTGAGTTAAAATCAGTTGAACTAGTTGTAGTTTTTTGTTGCACTAGTGAGAAGTCAAGTGAATTGAATCAGATTTAATTCACATGTAGTGATCTGTCATGCAACTGATGATTTACTATTAATAGTTGCATGCATATTAGTTCCAGTGGAGACCCATTTGAGACAAAGGTTAAAGGGATGTTAAATGTCAGTTGTATTATTAATAGGTTGCTCGCATGCAGTAAAACAACCATAGGATTTCCCATGAACATTGCGCAATTTTGGAAGGCTAAATTTCCTAAAGAATGGGGATTGCATTCCACATGAATTGCGCAAGCAAGGCAGGCTAAACAGAGGTTGAAAATTGGCTAAGTGTTCGTCAATTTTTTCTGGATTAGTGTGGTACAGTTGTGAGAGTGGGGGAAACTCTTGTGAGAAGAGTGCATTGTAATTTTTTCATGATTCCTTGGTGAACATATGACAGAAGATAGAGGGATTTTGAGCAGTAAGCTTTCCCTGGGAAAATATCTGTGTCGTGGTTTTCTTTTCTTCTTTCTTTAATTTTTGTGATTGGTGATCATCTTTATTTTCCGTAATTGATTCATAGAATTATTCAGGAGCTTTCTTTAGCATATCGCATGATCGTATTGAATCCATTGATATACATATTGTTTGTATAATTTCTACAATTTTGTGTATTACTTCTAAAAACATTGAAGCAGTTACTGAAGCAACCTTCACTGACTTAAATTATATGTGACAAAAGCAAACTGAGAAAGAGAAAAAACACACATAGGAAAACGTTATTTTTGGAAAAAACATCCCTAAAAAAACCCAATGCAGGAAAACTGGTGCAGAAGATCTGATGGTTTTATTACTAAGAAACAATAATATATGAATAAATCTCACATTGTCTCACCGAAAAAATTAGTTACTAAAAATATGACTGAAAGAAATATTAGTGAGGTTACCTCACTCTATCACTAGAAATCCTGGCTAATCCTGCCACTGAATGATGTGCCTCTAGTGGGCTCTACGCAGTCCCAACGTCAACCCTTCTGGGCACTGCATCACTCTGCTGGTGAATCTATCTGCTCCACAGAAATTCCAATATCTACCTCCCGTTATCACACCCCAGATTCTAGCTTTTGAAGTTAACCTTTCATCAAAACCTTGGATTTCCTCTGGCCCTCTGCGAAGCCTTTGTGTAGCTCTATGTGGCTTTGCATCAGCCTCTCTGGATCTACGCAACAGCTACTGGATATCTATATTCGCTTATATTCTGATGATTCTCCAGCTGAGAAATATTTCTCTCTAGATACTGTATATGCCCCTCACTGCAATGAAGAATTACTTAGATCTGGTTTTCATATTGAACACCGCTCACTTCAGAAAATTCGATCACTTGATCCTTTCGGTGTGTTTTATAAATGACCCTCAATCCTTCCTTTATAGTCTTCTCGTTAAGACTTCAATGACCAAGATTATATCTCCAATAAATGACTAATATTACATTTAGACTTGATATTCTTTCTCTTGAATTTTCAACCAAAGTTTAAAATATTAATTATTTTAATTTCCTAAGTTAGATTTAGGGTCGTCATTAAAAATAATTAATTTATCCAATAAAATAATTTCTAGGAGGAATTTCACAAAACAATTTCTGGGTTATCCGTAATGCAAGTTTCTAAGCCTATCCACAAAGTTTGAGATTTATAACAAATATGATGCTACCACAAATAGACACTCCCTCTTAGCAAGGAATGTTCTCTTGCAAATATGCCCTATTGCACACTACTCTAATTATGAAGCACCTCCCTCTTTTTTGCTGATGTATGATAGGCTTGCCATCAATCATTGTCTTGATGCTACGCTATACTATTGTTGACCATGCCACATGTTATCACTTGGATTGAACCTCAGGCTGAAGAAGGAAATTCTAAGGTAACCACAAACCACTCTTAGCCAAGTAGCTAGCCCTACTAGGCAAGGAGAGGGCTCTCTCCGTAAGGATCACAGCCAAGATGGCTGAGTAAAAAGATATTAGGCTAGGTATAGTAGCTCAGGGTTTTGATTTTGATTGTATAGGGTTTTGCTAGATCAGAAGGAATAAAATAATCAGGGCAAGGGAAATTAGGTCAAAATTTGTAGGGTGTTCAATGGGGAAAGGTAGGCATAGTAATTTAGCACATTAGGCTTTCAAATGGTGGGATGATCAAGACAGGTGAGGAGAAAGAAAGAGCATGGTGAAATCATGGTTTCTTTCTACACTGAAGAGATTACAGACTATGAATGGCTACCCAAAACAAAGTATATGAGAATGGATTTTTCTCATCTCACTTGCATACATTCACTTAGAAGTTATGAAATGATGAATAAAATCAAAAATACCTGTCAACACATGAAAAAAAAAATGAGAAACTAAACTAAACACCATACCACATGGATCCCATAAAAATAGCTGCAAATTTGATTAATATTCTTGCTCAGAACTAATACAAAGTGTGTCTCTTCAAAGGCCAAGCATCCAACTGAGTCCAACCCTTACAAATGAGAAAAAATAAGAAGATATAGACCTCAAAACCACTCTCCCTAGCCTGAAGGATTCGAATCCATGAGATGAGGATCACTTTCCACCAAATGATGAATAAGAATCTGAAGACTAGGAAGACCAAACAACTTGCCTCTGAAAGAGAGGAAATTGATTCATTTGACCTCTAGAGGACTCAATCTAATGAATTTACATATAGTAAAATAATCCTCATCATAATAACATTCATATTTACTAATTACATCAATGAAAAACCCAACTAGTGAGATAAAACTCAGAAATTCCGTGAAAAACAGAGAAAACTTAAAAACAGAGAAAATTTGTCATAAGCGCAGCGCCGAGGAGGAAAAAATAGGTCTTCTTGCAGGTCACCTTTCACAAAATTTCCGACATCCAAATTGAGCGCATGATATCTCATTGGAACGCCCATGCTTTCTACTTTCCATATCTTATTTCTTTTTTATTTGGAGTTTATTTGACCCCTCAAAACTGCATTCTCCCAAGACTGCCTCTAAGCGTAGCGCCATCCTCAAAAAGAGGCAGAAACATCATTTTTGGGGTGTTTTTGGCATTTTTTCCTAACCATATTTGATCCAAATGCTTAGAAAAAGTATAGGGGATATGTCCTCATCATTATGAACCCAATGGTGTCTTCCTTTTTCTCATTAGATTCCCCAAGAAAAAGCGCAGTGCCAAGGCGTTGCGCTTAGGGCAAAATTTCCAGTGTTTTTCCAAAATTGCCAAAAAACTCGAAAAATTTCAAAATTTTCAAAATTTCTTAAAATTTGTGGGTTATGCCAAGAACCACATGTCAATTTTGAGCTAAGGAGGCATCAAAAAGCATCTTGAGTTTATCACCTCCTTTCTTGCCCTTCGGATCTTTCTCAATTTATCTTTCGTCTGTTTGACCTTGATATTGCAAAATTTTGTTCTGGGTCTGATAGTGATGGGCCATGTGCCTTGGAATATCATTGTCTCTATTGTCCTTCATTATCAGCTTCTCCAAGTGAATGTTGACTCTCTCAAGCCACATTACTCTGTCATCTTCAATCTCCTTTGCCAATTTTTGGTCAAAACTTAGACTTTGAGCTTCTTGCTTTTCTTTCTCCAATGCTCTTTTAAGGCCTCTTGTCTTTGGACGTTTCCTGATGCTTTTAGCTTCCCTTGTTTGGCCTTCTCTATTGTGAAATCTCATTTTCCTCAAATTCATCATCATTGTGTTCTTCCTTCATGTAATCTTTGTCTTCTCACTCCATGCTTGTTCTTGGCACTTTGGAAACCTTACGTGAGAGTGATTTAAGGGATAGGGACAGGGCCACAAAAGTTAAGGGAGATGGGGAAAAGGGTTAAGAAAATTTTTGAGGTGATGAGAAGTGAAAATATGAATAGGGATGAAAATGAAAATTTAATTACAGGTCAAGGGTATGGGGAAATCTAGGCAAAATAGTGAAAGTCCTAGAAATTGGGGTTTTAATGGAAAAGAGTAAATGGACTTAGGGATGGGTAGTTTTAGTGTTTTTTGGGAATATGGGGTGAAGTAGTAGGGTCTAGGGATAATAATTTTGGGACAAGGGGGTTTTGTGAAATTTTATCATGGGGATGGGGGTTTTAGGAAAACTAGGGTTTGCTTTTGATTTCTTGCCAGTATGAAACTTTACCCATAATCATAAAATGAAGGAAAAAGGATGAAAGAGAGCTTACTTAGTTGATTTAGGGAAAAAGAGACAAATTTTAGAAGTTGGGAAAATTTTGCGAGGTTTATGGCCTATGTGCAACACCTCACCTAGGAGCACAATGCCCTTCTCCTAAGCGTAGCGCCTTACCCAAGAGCGCAATGCCATTTTACCCCCAACTTGTAAGTGGCTTTTGAATGCCTTCCTGGTGTCCAAATTGGGCCTAGGATATGTCGTTGGAAATCTCTTCAAGTCTACTTTCAACTCTACATTTGGTTTTCTGTTTGGATTTGATTTTCCTTGTCAAAAGCGGATTTTCCCAGGACTAGTCAAAAAGTGCAGAATTAGGGTGTAGAAATGCAGAGTGTTGTTGTAGGAAACTTTTGAAAGCCTTCGTCAACTCCAAATTGAGCTGATGATATCTCACTAGAAATATCTCTCTGCCTAGTTATCATTTGACTCATCAACAAGATAATTTGAACACTCCAACTAGGAGAAAACTTGATTTCCCAAAGTCACTCCAGAAATGCAGCAAACCTTTTGTAGCACATGTATTTTGAAATTTCTAAAACACCATGATAAATGTGTAAAAACGGAAGGTGCTTTTATTCCCTTGCCTATTATGGACAAAAACTTCTCTCACTTTTGTCAAATTCATCTCTGTTTGGTCAAAAACATAGTTTGAAGTAAAACTGGCCCTATGAGTGGCAAATGGCTTGACTCTTGGAATGATTTCCTAGAAAATGATGAATTTGTGATGTTTATGAGTTTGGAATGACCTCATACTTACTGAAATGACCTACCTTATGCCTCCTCTACCCATATGTCTCTGATTCCATAGCAAAACCCAGCTCAGTGGGAGAGGAAATTAGGGTTTAGTGCTTGTGGAAAATGATGACTTAGGCACCCTTGGAAAAAGACAACTCCCTTTGAAATTTGATAAATTGCGGAAGTAGACACTTTTTGTATTTGAAAATTGATGTTTTGGCATGTGGAACTCTGAGTTGGCAGCCTTGGGAGACCAAGTACTTATTACATATGAACTGGCTGAAGCAAATTATGAGTTTATTCTAGATCACCTTCACACCTCCTCATGCTACCCTTTATTGAAAATGATACAATGCAATGATTTGACCTAATGAAACCCTAAAGACCTAATGAAAAAGGAAAGAAACAAAATCAATGAGTGACTTTGACTAAAAGTGGAATGAGAGAAAAAAAAAATTCAGCATGAAGGAAAATGGGATATTTCACAAGGACAGCCACAAGTGGAACAATTTTATATCATGACCTAATGGAATGATTGAAAATTATTTAGAGTGGGACACCTAAGATGCACATGCAAAATGTGTTTTGATCCCTAGTGGAAGCACACAAATACTGACACTAACATTGGCTCCAGCTGGGGATGGTAGCTCCTTGGAGGTCCCAAGAACACCGTAAACTAAGTGCCTTTCCATTGGGAATGGATTCAAAAGCTAAAGACTAACTTAATACTGAAAACTTGACTCAATAAAATGACTCAAGACTAACTCAAGACTTACTGAAAAGGATGCTTGAAATTGTGTTTATTCAACAAAACCTACTCTAACTGATCCATTCATCACCTGATCAAGTGAAATGGAACAACCAATGCAACCATGCAAGCATTCTAGCTGTTGTTTGAATTTTATGCAAGTGCTTTCTTATGAGAAAGAAGAAAGAAATATTGAAAGGAAACTCCCATGAGAACTTGTCAATAGATTGAATCTTGATGAAATTTCAAAGCATGAGCCCACCGAATGACCTCAAGAATGCTGCAAAAGGATATTCATAGGAATACACATTGATTTCCAACCCATCTAATATATTACTGCACTTCTCTAAGTAGTCTTCATACCTTGGTTTTAAAATTTTCCTAACATCTGTGCTTTCTTTCTTTCATGACTGTAGAAATTTGACAAAAGGATCCTGAAACTCATGAATGACTAATTTTTCTTGATGATCAACAACAAAAGAATAATCTTCTTCATTACTCTCCTAATATGACTACAAATCTTGGTATGAGCTTTGTAATGGAACACCTGTTGAACAAAACAATGAAGTCGGCTGTCGGATCAAGTTTATGTCAACACTCTTATAGGCTCGCAGTTAGCTAATGGAGAAGGAATTTTACTACAGATATCATCTAACACATCAGCTATTGGGTCATGAAAAACTTGAAAAGACTGTTGAAACATATCCATCAGTTTTTAATGAGACTGCATGACACTCTACAGGCTGCTCATCCTTTTCTTTAGAGATATTATGAAAAATTTGCTTTAAAAATTGAAATTCTTCAAAACATAGTGGTACAGAATCATCTTGCATCATTTTATCATGTGTTTCAACATCGAAGCCTTCATCTGCAACCTGAAATTCAATGGCATTCGATGGCTGCAAATATGGAGCTAAATAGGATTCTATGTCGCAAATGATTTCCTCAACCAATTTATGAGAATCTTCATCATTTATAGTTTTTACCACTCGCTTATATTATTTCTTATAGTTTTCTCTTATTTTTGAAAATGAGGAGAAACACAAGGGTAAGGAGCTCTGGTAAAAAATTTGATTATCCTCTTGATTGTCAAGATCAAAACTCAATGAGTGTTGATTTCTGATTGCATGAAAGTTATCTTTGATGAACTAAAATGAAGTAAAACAAAGAGTCAGAGATCCTTCACTTACTTCGAAATTTTTTAGACTTTCCTCATCACTGTCATAGCTTATATGCATCAGCTGATCACTATTTTCAAGCTGCTGAAACTGAACTTGCTCCCACAAACCAACTGTTGATTGCTTTACAAGATTAGCTTCAGTTTGGAGAACATAATCATCATCATACTGATCAAACTTTGGAAAATAATCAATATAAGTAATGTCACCAATCATACACATTAGATTATCAGGTTGTTTCTCCTCTGATTGATCTACAAATCCATTTTATTATCCATGGTAGCTAGGATTAGCAGGAAAATATTTAGGGCTTACAATCTCTTCTTTTTCTGGGATAAGTGGGTCATGGTGATCTTGAATGGAAAATACATCTCTCATGGTGATCATTTTCATCATTTCCTCTATTGTACTTACCAAAATGTCGAGCTTTACCTCTGAAGATATCAGGTGCTCTGCAATTTTCTTCATCTCTTCTTCCTTCATCTTTTCAGTTCTGATCTGCAGATTAGCCTCCACATCTACTGCATTGTTCTGTATCTCTTCAAGCATTGCAAGGTTCCTTTCTCTCAGTTGAAAGTCCATTTCTGGATCCAAGGCATCTGTGTAATGTAAAAGAGCTAAGCCAAGAGGGGGTCTTATATCAGCAGGTATCAAATAATAGAATTGATTAAATCTGGCAGAAAACTATTGTAATGTCTCCCCTAGCTATATTTTCTGCTGGTCATACTCTTTTAGAATTAGGAATTGGTTTTGTTTGACCACCCACCTGTCGAGGATAACTTTGAAAAACTGCGGGAAATCTGAGATGTTCGTGCCAGGCAAGTTTTTGAACCAAATCTTGATTTTGCTTTGCAAAGAAAGGGAAAATAGCTTGATACTGACATCCTTTTCGTGAACTTCAAAAAGGTCGAGGAAATTATCAAATTTTTTCACATGTCTGTCAGTAGTGATGTTGTCATATTAACCATCAAACCTCGGTAGATATGGGTAATTATTTTTAGGGAAAGAATGGAGTATAGGAGGTAATATGAGTGGTTTGTATCGATCTAGAATTTTACAAGGTGTAGGATTATGTACAAAAGTTGTAGGATCAGTCTTGATCTCTTTAGGCTCATCAATTTGAAGATGATCATCATAAGATTCAAAAAAAGGATGTGGACCAAGATCAAAGGAAAACTCAGTATTTACACTTTTTGAATAGGTAGAATCAGGATTTTGATCATCTTTATCATACAACAAACTCTGGAAAACTTTCAGGATAGTTTCAGGAAAATAAAAGAAGTAATTTACATTAAAGCATATTAGATATTGAATACAATTCCACTTTCAATACCTGACCTTTGTGTAAGATCCTTCCATTTTCCTACTGGCAAGGTCGATGCTCCAGTGCAGTCTTTACATCAAGTTGGAGTTGCCAGATGAAGAGTTCAACCTTCATATGCATCTGATTGCTGTCCACCATCAGCAATCAGATCTAAACTTTGTCGTTCTTTCCTAGGGAAGATATCATCTTTTTCTTCCCCAGTATTGTCGCCAAAATATTATCACTCGGATTGAACCTCAGGTTGAAGAAGGAAATTATGAGGTAACCACAAATTATTCTTAGCCAAGTATCTAGACCTACTAGGCAAGGAGAGGGCTCTCTTCATAAGGATCATAGCCAAGATGGAAGAGTAAAAATATATTAGGCTAGGTATAGTAGCTCAGAGTTTTGATTTTGATTGTATATGGGTTTTCTTGATTAGAAGGAATAAAACAGTTAAGGCAATGGAAATTAGGTCAAAATTTGCAAGGTGTTCTATGGGGCAAGGTAGGCATAGTAATTTAGCACTTTAGGCTTTCAATGGGTGGGCTGATCAAGACATATGAGGAGCTAGAAAGAGCATGGTCAAATCATGGTTTCTTTCTAAACTAAAGAAATTACAGACAGTGAAAGTCTACCCAAAACAGAGCATGTGAGAATGGATTATGCTTATCTAACTTGCATACATTCACTTAGAAGTTATTAAATGAAGAATAAACTCAAAAATACATTTCAATAGATGAAAAAAAAGGAGAAACTGAACTAAACACCATACCACAGGGATCCCATAAAAATAGCTACAAATTTGATTAATATTCCTGCTCAGAACTAATACAAAGTGTGTCTCTTCAAAGGCCAAGCATCCAACTGAGTCCAACCTTTACAAATAAGAAAGAAGAAAAATATATAGACCTCAAAACCACTCTCCCTAGCCTCAAGGAGTTGAATCCATGAGATGAGGATCAGTTTCCACCAAATCCTGAACAAAAATCTGAAGACTAGGAAGACCAAACCACTCGCCTCTGAAAGAGAGGAAATTGATTCATTTGACCTCTAGAGGACTCAAGCTAATGAATTTACCCATAATAAACTAATCCTCATTATAATTACATTCATATTTACCAATTACATCAGTGAAAAACCAAATTAGTGAGATAAAACTCAAAAATTCCCTAAAAAAAAGACAAAACTTTAAAATAGAGGAAATTTGTCCTAAGCGTAGCACTAAGGCGGAAAAAATAGGTCTTCTTGCAGGTCACTTTTGATTGACTTCCCAATTTCCAAATTGAGCTCCTGATAGCTCATTGGAAATCACATCCTATCTACTTTCCAGATATTTTTTTTTTTTCTTATTTGGAGTTGATTTGACCCCTCAAAATTGAATTCTCCCAACACTGCCTCTAAGTGCAGCGCCATCCTAAAAAAAAGGCAGAAACATGAATTTTGGGTGTTTTTGGCCATTTTTCCTAACCAGTTTTGCTCCAAATGCTTAGAAAAAGTATAGGGGGTATTTAGTCATCATTATGAACCTAGTTATGTCTTCCTTTTTCTCGTTAGATGCCCCAATAAAAAGCACAGAGCCAAGGCACTATTCTTAGGGCAGAATTTCCTGTATTTTTCCAAAATTGCCAAAAAACTCAAAAAAATTCAAACTTTTCAAAATTTCTTAAAATTTATGGGATGGGCCCACAACCACATTTCAAATTTGAGCTAACGAGGCATCAGCAAGAATATTGAGTTAATCACTTCCTTTCTTTCCCTTCTGGATCTTCCTCAATTTATCTATCGTTTGTTTGACCTTGATATTGTAAAATTTTGTTTCGGGTCTGATAGTGATGGGCCATGTGCCTGAGCATCTAGTTGTATTTTTTGGCATTCATTAGATGTTGAAAATGCAACAAGATGATGGAGCTTAGTGAAATGAAGTCGCCTTCACTAAGTGGGCCCGCAGGCTATTTTTGGCGCAAAGTCTATTTTTAGACTATGTCTATTTTTAGACATATGGATCATGGTCTATGAGTTGCAGGATGATATTTATGGATGATTGGCCGAATTGGTAAAAATAGATGGACCTCTATTTTTACACATTGGGCGGTTTCTATTTTTAGACTGCCAGGCTAAAAATAGAACAATCAAATATTATTAACCCTTAATAATATTTAGACTATAAACATTATCTTATCCTCTTGGAGCACTTCAGTTTGAGCTATGGATGTGGAAAATGTAGTTGAAAGAAGGAAATACACTTTTCCTAAGGGTTAGTTGAGCTATTACATGGTTGACTTCAGTTAGAACTCATGTGGCAGAGTTTGGTGGAGTTGATGAGACAGTTGGTGGCGTTGTGTTCAGTTTAACTTAGTTGAACTAGTTCTATTTAGTCTAACTGACAAATACAGTAGTGATTAGTGGTGTGAATTAATTATTAATTAATTCACTAATTATTAACTCATAATTCAACTAAAGAACACATCAGTTAACTGCAATGCATGGACAGTTCAGTGGAGATCAGTGTTAGAGGTGGGTGAAAGGGTGAGTCTACTATCAGTTGTGACTATGGCTGTACATGAGATTTGCACACAAATTGATGGAGATTTCCAATGAGGATTGCGTAGTTGAAGCTAGTGGGATTCGAACTTGGATCTCATCATTATTCATCTTGGATTGCGCAATAGAGGCAGGCAGACTTGTGGAGGAGATTTGAACCTGTGACTTGTTCAGCTTTCGTGCTAGTTTGTGTGTAGCATGTGAGATAGTGCTAAGAGCTATGAGAGCTTTGTGCTATGTATTGTTACATGTTCTCTATCATTATATTATACATATAGTTGGGGGTTTTCATCTATTTCTTTCCCCATTACATAATGTGTTGACATGTGTGCTTGACTATTGTGTTTATGTGCACATGCGACTATTTCTATTTCCACATATTGATGATCAATTGTAGAAGAGGTTATGTATTATGCATGAAGCTTAAATAGTGTGTAATCAGGATAATCTCGGTGAATAATTCAGCAAATTATTCAAATTTCTACATGGTATCAAAGCGAGAATTGATCATCGGATCTATTACAGTGATTACAATTTATTTCGGTAGACAGAGTCTGTAAGCGGGCCAGGTAGCCTCTGGATCCATCCTTTCTCTGAAAGGTGATATATCTAGTAAAATCCCCTACAGTCGCTCTCTGTGCTAGAAATAATTTATTCTCACAGATCGAGAAGTAGTTGAGTTTTGAGCTTGGAATTCGAATTTTGCAGCATTTTGTCTTCTTGGTGCCGGAGTTGAAATGTCTTTCAACGGTTTGCGACTCGATTATGCCCTTGAGGGAAGTTTGAATTATGTTTCATGGAAGGATATAATGGAGATGGTATTAGATGATAACGGTCTGAAGTATTTCATAGATGCTGAGGTCCCAAAGCCTACTGATGTTGCTCAAGTTGAGGCTTGGAAAAAGAAGATGGCGAAATGTCGAAGGATTCTGTTGGAGGGCGTGAAGGATCACATTGTATCTAGCTTGCATGGAAAAGCTTCTCCATACTTGATGTGGAAAGCATTGATAGATCTATTCCAGAGCAAGAGTGACCAGAGGAAGTTGGCGCTCAAGGATAAACTTAGAAACATTAAGATGGAGAAAGGCGACAGTATCGCCAGGTACCTCACGAAGTTCACTCAATGCAGAGATGAGCTGGGAAGTGTGGGGGTGACTGTCGATGATGAGGACTTGGTGTACCTGGCTCTCATTGGTCTTCTGAAGATTTGGCATTCCTATCAGGACTCTGTCAATGGTCGGGAGAAGTTGCCGGGATGGGAGCGACTTTGGTCGGATCTCATGCAAGAGGAGATAAGGCGGACTACCAGGGACGGATCTTCATCAAAGGTATCTGATGAAGAAAATTGTGCTTTGGCTACCAAAGAAAAGAAGGGGAAGAGAAAGAAAGCTTCTCAGTCTGGTGCGGAAGGCAAGAAGCAAGAAATGTCCAAGGTGAAGTGCTTTCACTGTCACCAACACGAACATTATGCCACAAATTGTCCGCAGAAGAAGAAAAATAAGAAGGCTGCTGGATCTGCAGCGGGAGAGGCATTGGCCTCCCTGTTTGAGCTGGATTTTTCACTAATCGCATGCTTGGTTTCAAGTGTGATGGGATCAGTATGGTTCTTGGACAGTTTTTCGTCATTTCACATGACCGGAGATCGAGATTTGTTTTCAGATCTAGAGGAGAAAGATCTTGGAGTGCACATTGAGATGGGCGATGATTGTAGATATAGTGCCACCGGTATCGGTACCATTTCATTTGAGAGGGAGTCTGGTAAACCCTTCATATTGAAGGAAGTATTGCATGTTCTAGGATTGATGAAAAATCTAATCTCTGTGGCGATGTTGGAAGACAAGGGGTATGATGTGGTCTTCAGCGAGGGAAAGGCTTTCCTGCGCAGTAAGACAACTGGAGAAACCCGGAAGATAGGGGTTCAAGTTAAGAACCTTTATCAGTTTCAAGTAGATGGCTACACAGCAATGGCATGCAAGGCATAAGGAGTGGTGAGCCGGGATGATGGCGAGCTGTGCCACTGGAGATTGGGCCACCTTCACCATGGAGCTTTGAAGATACTGCAGTAGATTTCTACTGGGCTTCCTAAGGGCACTCTTGCGCAGTCAGATCAGTGCAAGGGGTGTACCTTGGGAAAATTTGTGAAAGCCACCTTTCACGAGAAGGATAGTCGCGCCACAACGATCCTTGAGAGAATCCACACAGACGTGTGTGGACCTTTCTCAGTAGCTTCGACAGCAAAGCACAAGTACTATGTGATCTTTGTTGATGATTTCTCTCGAAAGTGCTGGATCTTCTTCATGCAGAAGAAGAGCGATACATACTCAAAGTTCTGTGAGTTCAAAGCACTGGTCGAGAAGGAATCGGGGAAGAAGGTGAAGGCTCTTAGGAGCGACAATGGTGGTGAATTCATCTCTGGCGAATTCAAGGACTTTTGCAGCGCAGAAGGGATTCGAAGAGAGCTCATAGCACCTCATAACCCACAACAGAACGGGGTTGCTGAGCGGAAGAACAGAACGATCGTGGGTGCTGCATGGGCGATGTTGCATGATCAGGGCCTACCCATACACTTGTGGGCTGAGGCATGCAATACTGCAGTATATGTGCAGAACCGTTGTCCTCACAGGATACTTGGCATGAGTACACCCGAGGAGGCGTTTTCTGGTAAGAAGCCCGATATTTCCCATTTGAGGATTTTTGGTTCACCTGTTTACATTCATGTGACGAAGGATGCCAGGAAGAAGCTGGAGCCGACCGCAGAGGTTGGGATATTTGTGGGGTACACTGATACGCCCCACAACTATCGTGTGTATTTTCTAGACAGTCGCAAGACTGTTGTGCGACGGGATATCAAATTTCAGGAGGAGAAAGCCATGAAGTGTTCGCTTGAGAGGGAGCCACACTTGCATGCAGATGAGGAGCTTTTAGTTCCTAAGGATGAGCTTCAGGATGTGGATCAGCCACATGAGGAAGTTCATGGAGTGGAAGAGACCACTCATGCAGCGCCAACCATCAGAGGGCGCAAGCGCACTACAGAAGCTGAGCGATTGGCTCAAGATGCAGAGAAGGTTGTAGGAGCACCTATAGCACAGCGCAGACAGAGACAGTCACCGGACCGGTACACTGGATACATGGCTCTTGTGCGCAAATGTGTCATGACAGAGCCATCCTCTTTCGAGGAAGCTGTGGAGGATCCCGCATGGGTAGATGCCATGGTGGAAGAGTATGATTCTATTGTCAGAAACAGTGTATGGGAGATTGTCCCGTGACCAGAAGGGAAATCATTGGTGGGTTCGCGATGGATCTACAAAGTGAAGCTGGCAGCTGATGGGAGTGTGGAGAAGTACAAGGCAATATTTGTTTCTCGTGGCTTCTCACAGATCGAGGGGATCGATTATGAGGAGACCTTTGCACCTGTCGCAAGGTACTCTTCCATACGGACGATTCTAGCTCTCTCAGCACAGATGGGGTGGCACATGCATCAGATGGATGTGAAGACTACATTCCTCAACGGAGTCATTGAGGAGGAGGTGTACATAGAGCAGCCCGAAGGTTTCGAGATCTTCAGCAGTGATTCGCATGTGTGCAGACTCAAGAGAGCACTGTACCGGTTGAATCAAGCACCTCGTGCTTGGTACACACGGATAGACAGTTACTTCACCAGACTTGGATTCTCCAAGAGTGAGGCGGATCCTAACCTATACCAGATTGTGGTGGAGGGGAAGTTGCTGATCATTGTACTGTATGTAGATGATCTGATTTTGACGGGTGATAAGCTGTTGATACTTTCATGCAAGGAGGATCTTGCTAGAGAGTTTGAGATGAAGGACTTGGGCCTCCTTCATTATTTCCTGGGATTGGAAATTTGGCAGCGCAGTGGTGGACTATTTGTTTCTCAGGGTAAGTATGCCCGGGATATACTGGAGAAGTTCAACATGCATCGCTACAAGCCTGTTGATACTCCTCTTCCTAGAGGTTGGAGGAAGGAGGATGCTACTTCAGCGGAGGTAGTGGATGCCACTGTTTATCGATAGTTGGTGGGGTCTCTTATGTATCTGGTCAATACACGACCCGATATATGCTATGCTATTAACCAGCTTTCACAAGCTATGGTTAAGCCTACCAAGCTCTTCTGGAAGGCAGGCAAGCATGTATTGTGTTATCTTAGAGGCACATCGGGATATGGTTTGTGGTACAGACAGGAGGATGAGGTGAAGCTGTGTGGCTTCACGGATGCAGATTGGGCAGGGAGCCCAACGGATCGAAAGAGCACATCTGGAGGGATCTTCAGTATCGGATCGACAGCAGTTTCTTGGTACAGCAGGGAGCAGAGATCCGTGGCACTCATTTCATCAGAGGATGAGTATATGGTAGCAAGCTTGGCTGCATGCGAGGCTATATGGATGAGGAAGATCCTGGTCGGGTTGTTCGGGTCGCACTTGGAGCCTACTGTGATTTATTGTGATAACCAGAGTTGCATTAAACTCTCTACTAATCCATTATTTCAAGATAGATCCAAACACATCGACATCAGGTACCATCATATAAGAGATTGTGTGAAGCGGAGAATCATGTTACTTTCATATATTCCCATGGAGGATCAGGATGCTGATATCTTGACGAAGGCGCTCACCAGGAGAAAATTCGAATACCACAAAGGTAGGATAGGGGTTGCAGATAGTCCATATCTTTTTGAGAGGGAGTCTTGAAAATGCAACAAGATGATGGAGCTTAGTGAAATGAAGTCGCCTTCACTAAGTGGGCCCGCAGGCTATTTTTGGTGCAAAGTCTATTTTTAGACTATGTCTATTTTTAGACATATGGATCATGGTCTATGAGTTGCAGGATGATATTTATGGATGATTGGCTGAGTTGGTAAAAATAGATGGACCTCTATTTTTAGACATTGGGCGGTTTCTATTTTCAGACTGCCGGGCTAAAAACAGAAAAGTCAAATATTATTAACCCTTAATAATATTTAGACTATAAACATTATCTTATCCTCTTGGAGCACTTCAGTTTGAGCTGCAGATGTGGCACATGCAGCTGACAGAAGGAAATACGCTTTTCCCAAGGGTTAGTTGAGCTATTTCATGTTTGACTTTAGTTAGAACTCATGTGGCAGAGTTTGGTGGAGTTGATGATACAGTTGATGGAGTTGTGTTCAGTTTAACTTAGTTGAACTAGTTCTATTTAGTCTAAATGAAAAATACACTAGTGATGAGTGGTGTGAATTAATTATTAATTAATTCACTAATTATTAACTCATAATTCAACTAAATAACACATCAGTTAACTGCAATGCATGGACAGTTCAGTGGAGACCAGTGTTAGAGGTGGGTGAAAGGGTGAGTCTACTATCAGTTGTGACTATGGCTGTGCATGAGATTTGCACACACATGGATTGAGATTGCCAATGAGGATTGCGCAGTACAAGCTAGGTGGATTCGAATTTGGATCTCATCATTATTCATCTTGGATTGCGCAGTAGAGGCAGGCAGACTTGTGGAGGAGATTTGAACCTGTGACTTGTTCATCTTCCGTGCTAGTTTGTGTGTAGCATGTGAGATAGTGCTGATAGCTGTGAGAGCTTTGTGCTATGTATTGTTACATTTTCTCTATCATTATATTATATAGATAGTTGGGGGTTTTCAACTATTTCTTTCCCCATTACATACTGTGTTGATATGTGTGCTTGACTATTGTGTTTATGTGCGCATGCGACTGTTTCTATTTCCGCATATTGATGATCAATTGTAGAAGAGGTTATTTATTATGCATGAAGCTTAAATAGTGTGTAATCAAGATAATATCGGTGAATAATTCAGAAAATTATTCAAATTTCTACATTAGAAGCTTATCCAAGTGAATGTTGACTCTCTCAAGCCACACTTCTATGTCATCTTCAATCTCCTTTGCCAACTGTTAGTCAAAACTCTAACTTTGAGCTTCTTGATTTTCTTTCTCCAATGCTCTTTTGAGGCCTCTTGTATTTGGAATTTTCCTGATGTTTTCAACTTACCTTGTGTGGCATTCTCTATTATGAAATCTCATTTTCCTCGAACTCATCATCACTGTGTTCTTCCTCCCTGTAATTTTTGTCTTCTCGCTCCATGCTTGTTCTTGGCACTTTGGAAACCCTATGGGAGAGGGCTTTAAGGGATAGGGATAGGACCAAAAAAATTAAGGGAGATGGGGAAAAGGGTTAAGAAACTTTTTGAGGTGATGGGAAGTGAAAATATGCAGAGGGATGAAAATTAAAATTTAATTACAGGTCAAGGGTATGGGGAAATCTAGGCAAAATAGTGAAAATCCTGGAAATTGTGGTTTTAATGGAAAAGAGTAAAGCGACTAAGGGATGGGTATTTTTAGTGATTTTTGGAAATATGGGGTGAAGTAGTAGGGTCTAGGGATAATAATTTTGGGAGAAGGGGGTTTTGGGAAATTTTCTCATGGGGATGGGGGTTTTAGGAAAACTAGGGTTTGCTTGTGATTTCTTGCCAATATGAAACATTACCCATAAGAATAAAATTAAGGAAAAGGGATGAAACATGGTTTAATTAATTTATTTAGAGAAAAATAAACAAGTTTGAGAATTTGGGAAGATTTTGGGAGATTTTTGGCCTATGCGCAGCGCCTCACCCAGGAGCGTCGTGCCCTTCTCCTAAGCGCAACACCTTACCCAGGAGCGCAGCGCCATTTTACTCCCAACTTGAAAGCGGCTTTTGAATGCCTTATTTGTGTCCAAATTGGGCCTAGGATAGCTCGTTGGAAATCTATTCAACTCTACTTTTGAAATTTACATTTGTTTTTCTATTTGGAGTTGATTTTCCTTGTCAAAAGTGGATTTTCCCAAGACTGTTAAAAAAGTGCAGAATGAGTGTGCAGAAATGCAATGTTGTTATAGGAAACTTTTGGAAGCCTTCCTCAACTCCAAATTGAGCTTATGATAGCTCATTGAAAATATCTCTCTCTCTAGTTATCATTTCACTCATCAAGAAAGGAATTTGGACACTCCAACTAGGAGAAATCTTGATTTTCCCAAGGTCACTCCAAAAATGCAGCAAACCTCTTGTGGCACCTGTATTTTTGACATTTCTCAAAAACCATGATAATTGTGTAAAAAAATAAGGATTTTCTTGTTCCTTGGCCTATTATGGATAAACGTCTCTCTCACTTTTGTCAAATTCATATGTGTTTGGTCAGAAACATAGTTTGAAGTAAAATTGGCCCTATGAGTGGCAAATGGCTTAACTCTTGGAATTATTTCCTGGAAAATGATGGAGACATGATGTTTATGAGTTTGGAATGACCTCATACTTACTGATATGACCTACCTTATGCCTCCTCTACCCATATGTATCTGATTCCATAGCAAAACGTAGCTCAGTGGGAGAGGAAATTAGGGTTTAGTGCTTGTGGAAAATGATGACTTATCCACCCTTGGAAAAATACAACTCCATTTGAAATTTGATTAATTGTTGAAGTAGATAATTTTTGTATTTGAAACTTGATGTGTTGGCATGTGGAACTCTAAGTTGGCAACCTTGGGAGACTGAGTACTTATTACATTTGAACTGACTGAAGCAAATCATGAGTTTATTATAGATCACCTTCACATCTTCTGCTGCCCTTTATTGAAAATGAGACAATGCAATGATTTGACCCAATGAAACCCTAATGACCTAATGAGAAATGAAATAAATTGACTCAGTGAGTGACTTTCACTAAAAGTGGAATGAGAGAAGATTTTTTTTCAGCATGATGAAGACATGGAAGAGGGTCAGTAGACATACTTGTGAAGGAAAATGGGACATTTGAGAAGGACAACCACTGGTGGAACAATTTTATATCATGACCTAATGGAATGATTGAAAAATATTTAGTGTGGGACAACAAATATGCACATGCAAAATGTGTTTTTATCCCTGGTGGAAGTACGCAAATACTGACACTAACATTGGCTCCAGCTGGGGATGGTAGCTCCTTGGAGGTGCCAAGAAAACCGTAGACCAAGTGCCTATCAATTGGGCATGGAGTCAAAAGCTAAAGTCTAACTTAATACTGAAAACTTGACTCAATAAACTGACCCAAGACTGACTCAAGAATGACTGAAAAAGATGCTCTAAATTGAGCTTATTCAAAAAAACCTACTCTAACTAATCCATTCATCACCTGATCAAGTGAAATGGAACAACTAATGCAACCATTGAAGAATTCTAGCTATTGTTTGAATTTTCCGCAAGTGCTTGCTTATGAGCAAGAAGAAAGAACTACTGAAAGGAAACTCCCATGAGAACTTGTCAACAGATTGAATCTTGATGAAATTACAAAGCATGAGCCCACCGGATGACCTCAAGAATGCTTCGAAAGGATATTCATAGGAATACATATTGATTTGCAGCCCATCTAATACATTACTTCTCTGCTCTAGGTAGTCTTCGTACCTTGGTTTTAAAATTTTCCTAACATCTGTGCTTTCTTTCTTTGATGACTGTAGAAATTTGACAAAAGGATCCTGAAACTCATGAATGACTAATTTTTCTTGATGATCAACAAAAAAATAAGAATCTTCTTCATTACTCTCCTGATATGACTGCAAATATTGGTATGAGCTTTGTAATGAAACACCTGTTGAACAAAACAGTGAAGTCGGTTTTTGGATCAAGTTTATATCAACAATATTTTCAGGCTCATAGTTAGCTAATGGAGAAGGAATTTTACTGCATATATCATCTAACACAACAACTATTGGGTCATGAAAAACTTGAAAATACTGTTGAACCGTATCCATCGGTTTTAATCAGACTGCATGACACTCTACAGGCTGCTCATCCTTTTCTTTATAGATATTATGAATTTTTTTTCTTTAAAAATTGAAATGCTTCAAAACATAGTGGTACAGAATCATCTTGCATTATTTGATCATGTGTTTCAACTTCCAAGCCAACATTTTCAACCTGACATTCAATGGAATTTGATGGCTGCAAATCTGAAGCTAAGGAGGATTTTATGTCACAAATTATTTTCTCAACCAATTTAGGAGAATGTTCATCATTTATAGTGTTGACCACTCTCTTATCTTCTTGCTTATAGTTTTATCTTATTTTTGCAAATGAGGAGAAACACAAGGGTAAGGAGCTCTGATAAAAAAATTGATTATCCTCTTGGTTGTCAAAATCAAAACTCAATGAGTGTTGATTTATGATCGCATGAAAGTTATCTCTGATGAACTGAAATGAAGTCAAAAAAAGAGGCAAAGATATTTCACTTACTTCCAGATTTTCTATAATTTCCCCATCACTGCCATAGCTTATATGCATCGGCTCACCATTGTTTTCGAGCTGATGAAATTGAACTTCCTCCCACAAACAAACTCCTGATTGCTCTGTAAGATTAGATTCTACTTGGAGAACATAATCATCATCATACTGATCAAAATTTGGAAAATAATAAATATATGTAATGTCACCAATCACACACATTAGATTATCAGATTTTTTCTCCTTGGATTGATCTACAAATCCATCTTTTGATCTATGGTAGCTAGGATTAGCAAGAAAATATTTAGGGCTTGCAATCTCTTCTTTTTCTGGGGTAAGTGGGTCATGGTTATCTTGAATGGAAAATACATCTCTCATGGTGATCCTTTTCATCATTTCCTCTATTGTATTTACGAAAATGTCAATCTTTACCTCTAAAGATGTCAGGTGATCTGCAATGTTCTTCTTCTCTTCTTCCTTCAGCTTTTCCCTTCTGATCAATAGATTAGCCTCTACAACTACAACATTGTTCTGCATCTCTTCAAGTGTTGCAAGATTCCTTTCTCTCAGCTGAAACTCCATTTTCGGATCAAATGCATTTCGGTAATGTAAAAGAGTTGAGCCAGGAGGGGTCTTATATCAGCAGGTATCGAATAATAGACTTGATTAAATCTGGTAGAAAAATGTTGTACTATCTCCCCTAGCTATCTTTTTAGCTGGTCATACTCTTTTATAATTAGGAAAGTGTTTTTTTTTACCACCCACCTGTCGAGGAAAACTTTGACGAACTGTGGGAAATCTGAGATGCTCGTGGCAGGCAAGTTTTTTAATCAACTCTTGACTTTGCCTTGCAAAGAAAGAGAAAATAGCCTGATATTGACATCCTTCTCATCAACTTCAAAAAGGTCGAGGAAAGTCTCAAAATTCTGCATATGTCTCTCAGTAGTGATGTTTTCATATTTACGATCAAACCTTGGCAGATATAGGTAATGATTTTAAGGGAAAGCATGGAGTATAAGAGGTAAGATGAGTGGTTTTTATTGATCTGGAATTTTACAACGTGTAGGAGTATGTACAGAAGTTGTAAGAAAAATCGGTATTTACACTTTTTGAATAGGTAGAATTAGGATTTTCATCATATTTATCATACAAAAAACTCCAGAAAACTTTTAGGATAGTTTCAGGAAAAGAAAAGAAGTAATTTACAAGAAAGTAGTTTAGATCTTGAATACAGTTCCACCTTGAATACCTGACCTTTGTGTAAGATCCTTCCATTTTAATGCTGGCAAGGTCGATGCTCCAATGGACTCTTTACATCAATTTGGAGTTGCCAGGTGAAGATTTAAGCCTTCATATGCATCTGATTGGTGTCCACCATCAACAATCAAATCTAAACTTTGTCATTCTTTCTAGGGAAGATATGATCTTTTTCTTCCCCAGTATGGATCACAGCCAATATAGTTGAGTAAGAAGATATTAGGCTAGGTATAGTAGCTCAGGGTTTTGATTTGATTATACAGGGTTGTGCTAGATCAGAAGGAGAAAAATAGTCAGGGCAAGGGAAATTAGGTCAAAATTTGCAGGGTGATCTATGGGGAAAGGTAGGCAATAGTGATTTATCATTTTAGGATTTCAATGGGTGGGATGATAAAGATAGGTGAGGAGTTATAAAGAGCGTGGTGGAATCATGGCTTCTTTCTAAGCTGAAGAAATTATAGACTGTGAATATTTACCCAAAACAGAGCATAAAAATTAGGGATTTTGTTCATAAAACTTGAAAAAATTCACTTAATAGCAATGAAATTATGGATGAAATAAAAAAAATTCATCATCTTAGCATAAAAGGAGAAACTGAAACTAAACACAATACCTTAGGGATCCCATAAAAATAGTTGCAAATTTGATTAATATTCTTGCTGAGAAACTGATACAAAGTGTGTCTCTTCAAAATCCAAGCATCCAACTGAATCCAACCCTTACAAATAAGAAAGAATAAGAAGATACATACCTAAAAACCACTCTCCCTAGCCTTAGGGAGTTGAATCCATGAGATGAGGATTAATTTCCACCAGATGCTGAACAAGGATCTAAAGACTAGGAAGACCCAAGAACTTGCCTCTAAAAGAGAGGAAATTGATTCATTTGACCTCAAATGATGACTTACCTAATGTATCTACCTTAGATAAAAGTAAAAAAAATACTTTTACATTCATATTGAACATATACATTAGTAAAATTACATTTTCCAAAGTGAAAATTAAAACTGGAGAATATTTGCTGAAGATTGTAAAAAATTTACAATTTTCTGGCAAACACGGAGTGTCCAAGCAGGAAAAATAGCCTAGTTTGTAAGTGCTGTCCAAATCAGCTCCATTATATCTCATTGGAAATCTCTCTAAGGCTAGTTTCTAGAGTTATCTTCATTTTTAAAAATGGTTTTGATTTTCCCTGCCAAAAAGCCAATCTCCCAAGACTGGTAAACGTGCAACAACCAGGTCAAAAAGGAGGCAAAAACATGATTTTTAGGTGGTTTTTTGCATGTTTGAGGGACCAGATCTCCTCCAAATATTCTGAAACTTGCTAGGGTTGATCTCCTCATGATTATGAACCTACTGGTGGTGGCCATTTGGCATTTGGAGGCCCCAAAAAAGAGTGCAGCGTCTAGGTCGCTGTGCCTTTGGCAAAATTTCTGTGTTGAAAATTGTAAAAAATTACTGAAATGAACTTAAGTGAAAAAGTATGCCAAAATTATGAGGGTACTTTCTCATTGAGTGCTTGAGGCATGGACTGACACCTCAGCAAGTATATCCAACTTTTCTTTCTCTCCATGCTTGGTCAAAGTTTGAATTTTTGCATGGGCTCGTTTGAGCTTGGCCTTTGCAATTTAGTTCCTCTTGGCGTGGTTCTTTGCCATTTTAATATGAATTTCATTATCATTTTAAGCCTTGGCCAAGGTCTAATCCAAGTGTTGGTTGACCCTCTCAAGCCATGCTACTTTTCCTTTAAGAAATACATTGATGATTTTGTCATCATCTTCCTCACCTAAGTTAATCAACTAAAATTCATGCTCTGTCTCATGTTTCCCCTCCTCATCATCAATGTTTGGCTCCATTACCCTTTCCTTACCTTTTTCTACCTACTGTGTTGATGAAGAAGGCATGGCCCCTTTCACTCCAAGTGAATCAAAAACATGCCTATAGCCTTTCTGGTAAGTTTTTGGAAAAGGCTCAATCCTCAACCAATCTAGCCCATGCTACCTCAATATATTCCACACTGTTTGATGACTCTGAATCATGTTTTGATGATGATGTAGGGTTATATAAGGGTGAAGAAAAACGATCAATATGAGGTGAATGAGGTGATTAAAGGTGACTTGGTAATGATTTATGAATAGTGGGCTGAGATGGAGGAATTGATGTGGGAGGATGAGATGATGAAGGGGTGTTCAGGTCATGCTGACTAGGTGGGGTAGTAAAAATATCATTTGATGTGAATTAATCCCATGGAATTTTATTTTGCTCAAGTTGATGCATGACTATCATTTTGGTGAGGGAGTGGTGGAATGTTCTCTTCTTCAGCCATATTGAATTTGAAATGTGAAACCCTAGGGTGAATGAAATTAGATAGAGGGAACGTAAATTTAAAGGAAATACTTTGTGAAATGGAGGTAATGAGAATGGAAATGGGAACCTAGGTTTGTGTAAACCCTAGGTAAAGTCCTTTCCTAACAGCCAACGTCCCTGCAACACCTTTTTGCAGATCGCATTTGGAGGCCTTCTCGGTGTCCAAATTGGTCCCAGGATAGCTCATTGGAAACATTATTCTATCTAATTTCCAAATCTACTTTTTATTTTCTGTTGGGAGTTTATTTTCCTTGCCAAAAATTTATTTTCCTGAGACTCGTCAAAAAGTGTTGAATGAAGGTGTATAAATGTAGAGTGCTGGTGCAAGAAACTTTTGGAGGCCTTCTTTAATTAAAAATTGAGATCATGATATCTCATTGGAAATATCTCTCTATCTAGTTATCATTTGACTCATCAAGCAATTCATTTGGACACTACGACTATGAGAAAACTTGATTTTCCCAAGGTCACTCTAGAAGTGCAGCAACTCTCTTATGGCACCTGTGTTTTTGAAATTTTTATAAAACCATGAAACCTGTGTAAAAAATAAAGGATGATTTTCTTCTTGGACGTATTATGGACAAAAACCTCTCTCATGTTTTCCAAATTCATCTTTTTTTGGTCAGAAACATAGTTTAAAGTAAAACTGGCCCAATGAGTGGAAAATGGCTTGACTCTTGGAATGATTTCCTAGAAAATGATGGAGACATGATGTTTATGAGTTTTAAATGACCTCATACTTACTAATATTTCCTACCTTATGCCCTCTCTTCTCATATGTATCTTATTCAATAAAAAACCCTAGCTTAGTCAGAGATGAAATTAGGGTTTAGTGTTTGTGGAAAATGATGACTTAGGGACCCTTGGAAAAAGACAAATCCCTTTGACATTTGATCAATTGCTGAAGTAGAAACTTTTAGTATTTGACACTTGATGTGTTGGCATGTGGAAATCTGACTTGGAAGCCTTGGGAGACTGAGTACTTATTAAATTTGAACTACCATAAAATTACATCTTGGAATGAAACTCACACTTGAAATAAAATTACAACTTTGGAAACCATCTTGGAGATCATCTTTACATGGTAAAGAGACATTATTGGGATCACTCTCACACCCTTTTATGTCCTTTATTGAAAATGAGACAAATCAATGATTTGACCTAATGAAACCCTAGTGACCTAATGAGAAATGAAAGAAACTGACTCAATGAGTAACTTTGAATAAAAGTGGAATGAGATCAGACTTATTTTCAGCATGATGAATACATGGAAGAGGGTCAGCAAGCATATACTTGTGAAGGGAAATGGGACACTTGACAAGGACAAACACCAGTGGAACAATTTTATATGATGACCTAATGGAATGATTGAACATTCTTTAGAGTGGGACACCGAATATGCACATGAAAAATGTGTTTTGATCCGTGGTGGAAGTATGCAAATGCTGACACTAACATTGGCTCCATATGGGGATGGTAGCTCCTTGGAGGTGCCAAAAACACTATAGACCAAGTGCCTATCCATTAGGTATGGAGTCAAAAGCTAAAAATAAAATTGAATACTGAAAGAAACTTGACTCAATAAACTGAACTGACTCATACTAAAACACAACTGACAAATTGAAAAATATGCTCAGAATTGAGCTTAATCAACCAAACCTACTCTAATTGATTTATTCATCACTTGATCAAGTGAAATGGAACAACCAATGCAACAATGTAAGCATTCTAGCTACTAATTTAATTCTTTGCACGTGCTTGCTTATGAGCAAGAAGAAATAAATACTAAAAGGAAACTCCCATGAAAACTTGTCAACAGATTGAATCTTGATGAAATTGTGAAGCAAGATCCTGCCGAATGACCTCAAGAATGTTGTAAAATGATCTTCATAGGAATACATATTGATTTCTAACCCATCTAATACATTAGTTCTCTTCTCTAGGTAGTCTTCGTACCTTGGTTTTAAAATTTTCCTAACATCTATGTTTTCCTTCTTTCATGACTGCAGCAAGTTGAAAAAAGGATCCTGAAACTCGTGAATGACTAATTTTTCTTGATGATCATCAAAAAAACAAGAATATTATTCATTACTCTCCTGATATGACTGGAAATCTTGGTATGAGCTTTGTAATGAAACACCTATTGAAAAAGACAATGAAGTTGGCTGTCGAATCAAGTTTATATCAACACTCTTTTCAGGCTCATAGTTAGCTAATGGAGACGGAATTTTGCTACAGATATAATCTAACACATCAGCTATTAGGTAATGAAAAATGTGAAAAAACCATTGTAATGTATCCATATATTTTAATGAGACTGCATGAAAATCCACAGGTTGCCCATCCTTTTCTTTAGAGATATTATGAAAAAATTTCTTTAAAATTTGAAATGCTTTAAAACATAGTGGTACAGAATAATCTTGCATAATTTTATCATGTGTTTCAACTTCCAAGCCTTCATCTGCACCCTGACATTCAATGGCATTCGACGACTACAAATATGGAGCTAAAGAGGATTCTATGTCAGAAATGATTTCCTCAACCAATTTAGGAGAATTTTCATCATTTATAGTGTTTACCACTTGCTTATCTTCTTGCTTATAGTTTTCTCTTATTTTTGAAAATGAGGAGAAACACAAGGGTAAGGTGCTTTGATCAAAAATTTGATTATCCTCTTAATTTTCAAGATCAAAACGCAATGAGTGTTGATTTCTGATCGCATGAAAGTTATCTCTGATGAAATAAAATGAAGTAAAATAAAGAGGCAAAGATCCTTCACTTACATCCAAATTTTCTAGAATTTCCTCATCACTATCATAGCTGATATGCATTGATTGATCACTGTTTTCAAGCTGCTGAAACTGAAATTCCTCCCACAAACCAACTACTGATTGCTCTGCAAGATTAGCTTCAGTTTGGAGAAAATAATCATCATCATACTAATCAAATTTTGGAAAATCATGAATAAAAGTAATGTCACCAATCATACACATTAGATTATCATATTTTTTCTCCTTAGATTGATCTACAAAACCATTTTCTGATCTATGGTGGCTGGTATTATCAGGAAAATATTTAGGGCTTGCAATCTCTTCTTTTCCTCAGATAAGTGGGTCATGATGATCTTGAACGGAAAATACATCTCCCATGGTGATCCTTTGCATAATTTCCTCCATTGTAATTACCAAAATGTCAAGCTTTACCTTTGAATATGTTAGGTTCTCTGCAATGTTCTTCTTCTCTTCTTCCTTCAACTTTTCCCTTCTGATCAACATATTAGTCTCTACATCTACTACATTGTTCTGCATCTCTACAAGCATTGCAAGGTTCCTTTCTCTTATCTGAAACTCCATTTCCAGATCAAAGGCATCTGGGTAATTTAAAAGAGCAGAGCCAGGAGGGGGTCTTATATTAGTAGGTATCAAATAATAGACTTGATTGAATTTGACAGAAAATTGTTGTACTGTCTCCCCTAGCTATCTTTTCAGCTGATCATTCTCTTTTAGAATTAGGAAAGGGTTTTGTTTGACCACCCACCTATCGAGGAAAACTTTGTCGAACTGTGGTAAATCTGAGATGCTCGCGGCAGGCAACTTTTTGAACCAACTCTTGACCTCGCCTTGGAAAGAAAGAGAAAATAGCCTGATACTGACATCCTCTTTGTCAACTTCAAAAAGTTCTAGGAAAGTCTCAAAAATTCTGCATATGTCTCTTATCAGTGATGTTTTCATATTCACCATCAAACCTCGGAAGATATAGGTAATGATTTCTAGGGAAAGCATGGAGTATAGAAGGTAAGATGAGTGGTTTGTATGGATCTGGAATTATACAAGGTGTAGGAGAATGTATAGAAGTTGTAGGATCAGTCTTGATCTCTTTAGCATCATCAGTTTGAATATGGTCATCATAAGATTCAGAAAAAGGATGTGGACCAAGATCAAAGGAAAAATCAGAATTTACAGTTTTTGAATAGGTAAAATCAAGATTTTGATCATGTTTATCATACAACAAACTCCAGAAAACTTTCAGGATAGTTTCAGGAAAAGAGAAAATGTAATTTACAGGAAAGAAAATTAGATCTTCAATACAATTCACTTTGAATACATGACCTTTATGTAAGATCCTTCCATTTTCTTGATGGCAAGGTCAATCCTCCAGTGGAGTCTTTACATCACGTTGGAGTTGCCAGGTGAATCGTTCTACCTTCATATGCATTTGATTGTTGTCCACCATCAGAAATCAGATCTAAAATTTTTCGTTCTTTCCCAGGGAAGATATGATATTTCACTTCCCCAGTATGGGTGCCAAAAATTTATCACTCGAACTGAACCTCAAGCTGAAGAAGTCAATTCTAAGGTAACCAAAAACCATGCTTAGCCAAGTAGCTAGCCCTACTAGGCAAGGAGAGGGCTCTCTCTATAAGCATCACAAGCGTGATGGATGAGTAAAGAAGATATTAGGCTAGGTATAGTATCTCAAGGTTTTTATTTCATTGTATAGGGTTGTGCTGGATGAGAAGGAGAAAAACAATTAGGGAAAGGGAAATTAGGTCAAAATTTGCAAGGTGTTTTATGGGGAAAGGTAGGAAATAGTGATTTATCACTTTAGCATTTCAATGGGTGGGATGATCAAGACAGGTGAGGAGCTAGAAAGAGCATGGTGGAATCATGGGTTCCTTCTAAACTGAAGAAATTGTGGACTGTGAATATTTACCCAAAACAGAGCATAAAATTTATAGATTATGTTCATCAAACTTGAAAAAATTCACTTAATAGCAATGAAATGATGGATGAAATTTAAAAAAAAAAAATTCTAAAATTTAAGCACAAAAAGAGAAACTAAAACTAAAAAGCATACTACAGGGATCCCATAAAAATAGCTGCAAATTTGATTAATATTCCTACTCAGAAACTGATACAAAGTGTGTCTCTTCAAAAGCCAAGTATCCAAATGAGTCCAATCCTTACAAATGAGAAATAAAAAGAAGATATAGACCTCAAAATTACTGTCCCTAGCCTAAGAGAGTCGAATCCATGAGATGAGGATTAGTTTCCACCAAATGCTGAACAAGAATCTGAAGACTAGGAAGACCCAACAACTTTCCTCTAAAAGAGAGGAAACTGATTCATTTGACCTCAACTGATGACTTACCTAATGTATCTACCTTAGATAAAAGTAAAAATATGACTTTTACATTCATCTTGAAAGTTTACATCAGTAAAATTACATTTCCGAAAGTGAAAAGTCAAACTGGAGAAGATTTGCTGAAGATTGTAAAAAATTTGTAATTTTCTCGCAAACGCGCAGTGTCCAAGCAGGAAAAATAGTTTGTTTTGAAAGTTGGTTTTAAGTGCCTTATCGGTGTCCAAATAAGCTCCATGATAGCTCATTTGAAATCTATCAGGGTCTAGTTTCTAGAAATATCTTTATTTTTCAAAATGGGTTTGATTTTTCCTGTCAAAAATCCAATCTCCCAGGATTGCTAAACGCATAGCGACCAAGTCAAAAAGAAGGGAGAAACGTGATTTTTAGGTGGTTTTTTTGCATGTTTGAGGGACCAGTTCTCTTCCAAATCTTCTGAAAATTGCTATGGTTGATTTCCTCATCATTATGAACCTTCGGGTGGTGCCCATTTATCATTTGGAGACCCCAAAAAAGAGCGCATCGTCCAAGTCACTGCGCCTTTGGCAAAATTTATGTGTTGAAAATTGCATAAAATTATTAAAATGAACATAAGTGCAAAAATGTGCCAAAGTTATGAGGGTAATTTCTCATTGATTTTTTGAGGCATAGAGTGACAACTCGGAAAGTATATCCAACTTTTCTTTCTCTCCATTCTTGGTCAAAGTTTGAATTTTTCTATGGGCTCGCTTGAGCTTGGCCTTTGCAATTTAGTTGCTCATGGCGTAGTGCTTTGTCATTTTCCTCTGAATGTCATTATCCTTTTGAGCCATGGCCAAGAGTTGATATAAGTGTTGGTTGGCCCTCTCAAGCCATTATTCTTTGCCTTTAAGACTATATTTGTGATTTTTTCCTCATCTTGCTCACTTAGGTCAATCAACTGAAATTCATGTTATGTCTCATGTTTTCCCTCCTCATCATCAATTTTTGGTTCCATTACCCTTTCTTTACCTTTTTCTACCTGTTGTGTTGATGAAGAAGGAATGAACCCTTTCACTTCAAGTGAAGCAAACACATGCCTATAGCCTTTCCGGTAAATTTTGGGAAAAGGATCAATCCTTGACCAATCTAGCCCATGCTGCCTCAATATCTTCCTCACTGATTGAAGACTCTGGATCATGTTGTGATGATGATGTAGGGTTATATAAGGGTGAAGAAAAAGGATTAATGTGAGGTGAATGAGGTGACTGAAGGTGACTTGGTAATTATGTGTGAAAAGTGGGCTGAGATGGAGGAATTGATGTGGGAGGATGAGATGATAAAGGGGTGGTCAGTTCATGCTGACTAGGTGGGGTAGTAAAAATATCATTTGATAGGAAGGAATCCCATGGATTTTTCTTTTGGTGAAGCTGATGCATGACTATAATTTTGATGAGGGAGAGGGAGTGGTGGAATGTTCTCTTCTTCATCCATATTTAATTTGAAATGTGAAACCCTAGGGTGAATGGAATGAGATGGAGGGAATGTAAAGTGAAAGGAAATGCTTTGTGAAATGGAGGGAATGGGAATGGAAATGGGAACCTATGTTTGTGTAAACCCTAGGATTTAGTGTTATTATGAATGGTATGTGCTTTAGGGAATATGGGTAAGGGAAATATGCATGAAAATGAGAAGGGAATTTTAGTTTGAAAATGAGAACTAGGGCTTATTTTTAGAAAACACTTCTAATTCCTTATGAAACAAAAAATATATCAAAGGAGGCATCTTAGGGTTCACTCACTGGCCAAGAGAGACTTGTATAAAATCTATGCCAAGTTCTGGAACTTTCTGATGAAGTTTGAGGCTATGAAGTGTTTTTTCTACCTTGTTGAGGAAACGTGCAGTGTCCTTTCCAAATGCGTAGAAACCTCTCCAAACACACAGCGTCCCTACAACACCTTTTTGCAGACCACATTTGGAGGCCTTCCCAGTGTCCAAATTGGGCCCAGAAAAATCTTGTTGGAAATATTATCCTGTATAATTTCAAATATGTGTTTGGTTTTTCTGTTTGGAGTAGATTTGCCTTTTCAAAAATTGATTTTCCCAAGATTGGTTAGAAGGTGTTGAATGAAGGTGTGGAAATGCAGAGTGCTTGTGCATTAAACATTTGGAGGCCTTCCTCAATTCAAAATTGAGTTCATGATAACTAATTAGAAGGCTCTCTCTCTCTAGTTATCATTGGACTCATCAAGCAAGTCATTTAGACAATCCAACTATGAGAAAACATGATTTTCCCAAGGTCACTCTAGAAGTGTAGCAACTCTCCTGTGGCACCTGTGTTTTTGAAATTTATATAAAACCATGACACCCATATAAAAATAGAAGGATTTTTTTCTTCTTCAACCTATGATGGACAAAAACCTCTCTCACTTATGTCAAATTCATCTTTGTCTAGTCGAAAACATAGTTTAAAGTAAAATTGGCCCTATGAGTGGCAAATGGCTTGACTCTTGGAATGATTTCCTGGAAAATGATGGAGACATGATGTTTATGAGTTTGAAATGACCTCATGCTTACTTATATGACCTACCTTATGCCTTCTCTGCTCATATGTATCTGATTCCATAGCAAACCCTAGCTCAGTGAGAGAGGAAATTAGAGTTTAGTGCTTGTGGAAAATGATGACTTAGGCACCCTTGGAAAAAGACAAATCCCTTTGACATTTGATCAATTGCTGAAGTAGACACTTTTTTTATTTTACACTTGATGTGTTGGCATGTGGAACTCTGAGTTGCCAGCCTTAGGAGATTGATTACTTATTACATTTGAACTGACATAAAATTACATGGATAAAAATAAAATTACATCTTGGAATGAAACTCACACTTGAAATCAAATTACACCTTTGGAAATCATCTTGGAGATCATATTTACATGGTAAAGAGACATTATTGGGATCACTCTCTCGCATTTTTTCTTCCCTTTATTGAAAATGAGACAATGCAATGATTTTAAATAAACTTACTTAATGAGTAACTTCGACTAAAATTGGAATGAGAGCAGACTTCTTTTTAGCATGATGAAGATATGGAAGAGGGTCAGCAGGCATATACCTGTGAATGAAAATGGGACACTTGAAAAGGAAAACCACCAGTGGAACAGTTTTATCATATGACCTAATGGAATGATAGAAAATTCTTTAGAGCGAGACACCTAATATGCACATGAAAAATGTGTTTTGATCCCTAGTGGAAGTATGCAAATACTGACACTAACATTGGCTCCAACTAGGGATGGTATCTCCTTGGAGGTGCCAAGAAAATTGTATACCAAGTGCCTATCCATTGGGTATGGAGTCAACAGCTAAAAACCAAACTGAATATTGAAATAAACTTGACTGAATAAACTGAACTGACTCAGACTAAAACACAACTGATAAACTGAAAAAGATGCTCAGAATTGAGCTTATTTAACCAAAACTACTCTAACTGATCCATTCATCACTTGATCAAGTGAAATGGGACAACCAATGCAACCATGTAAGCATTATAACTGCTATTTTAATTCTCCATAAGTGCTTTCTTATGATCGAGAATAAATAACTACTAAAAGGAAACTCCCATGAAAACTTGCCAACAGATTGAATCATGACCCCATCGACTAACCTCAAGAACGATGCAAAAGGATCTTCATAGGAATAGATATTGATTTCCAGCCCATCTAATACATTATTTTTGTGCTCTAGGTAATATTCATACCTTGGTTTTAAATTTTTCCTAACATCTGTGCTTTCTTTCTTTGATGGCTGCAACAAGTTGACAAAAGGATCCTGGAACTCGTGAATGACTAATTTTTCTTGATGATCATCAACAGAACAAGAATATTCTTCATTACTCTCCTGATATGACTGCAAATCTTTGTATGAGCTTCGTAATGAAACACCTATTGAACAAGACAATGAAGTCAGTTGTCGGATCAAGTTTATATCAAAACTCTTTTCAGGGTCATAGTTAGTTAATGGAGAAGGAATTTTGTTGCAGATATCATCTAACACATTAGCTATTGGGTCATGAAAAACGTGAAAAGACTGTTGAAACGTATCCATCGGTTTTAATGAGATTGCATGACACTCTACAGTCTACCCATCCTTCTCTTTAAAGATATTATGAAAATTTTTCTTTAAAAATTAAAATGCTTCAAAACATAGTGGTACAGAATCATCTTGCATAATTTGATCATGTGTTTCAACTTCCAAGCCTTCATCTGCAACCTGACATTCAATGGCATTTGGCGGCTAAAAATCTGGAGCTAAAGAGGATTCTACGTCGCAAATGATTTCCTCAACCAGTTTAGGAGAATGTTCATCATTTATAGTGTTGACCACTCTCTTATCTGCTTGCTTATACTTTTCTCTTATTTTTTTCAAATGAGGAGAAACACAAGGGTAAGGAGCTCTGATCAAAAAATTTATTATCCTCTTGATTGTCAAGATCAAAACTCAATGAGTGTTGCTTTCTGATCACATGAAAGTTAACTCTGATGAACTAAAATGAAGTAAAACAAAGAGGCAAAGATCTTTCACTTACTTCCAAATTTTCTAGACTTTCCTCATCACTGTCATAGCTGAAATTCTTCGGCTGATCACTATTTTCAAGCTGCTAAAACTGACCTTCATCCCACAAACCAACTGTTGATTTCTCTGCAAGATTGGCTTTATTTTGGAGAACATAATCATCATCATACTGATCAAACTTTGGCAAATCATCAATATAAGTAATGTCACCAATCATACACATTAGACTATTAGATTTTTTCTCCTCGGATTGATCTACAAATCCATTTTTTGATCTATGGTGGTTAGGATTAGCAGGAAAAACTTTAGGGCTTGCAATCGCTTCCTTTTCTAGGATAATTGGGTCATGATGATCTTGAACATAAAATACATCTCTCATGGTGATCCTTAGCATCATTTCATCTATTTTACTTACAAAAATGTCGAGCTTTACCTTTGAAGATGTCATGTGCTCTGCAATGTTCTTCTTCTCTCCCTCCTTCAACTTTTCCCTTCTGATCAACAGATTAGCCTCTACATCTACTGCACTGTTCTACATCTCTTCAAGTGTTTCAAGGTTCCATTCTCTCATCTAAAACTCCATTTCTGGATCAAAGGCATCCTGGTAATGTAAAAGAGTTGAGCCAAGAAGGGGTCTTATATCAGCAGGTATCGAATAATAGACTTGATTGAATCTGACAAAAAATTATTGTACTGTCTCCCCTAGCTATCTTTTCAGCTGGACATACTCTTTTAGAATTAGTAAAGGTTTTTTTTTTACCACCCACCTGTCAAGGAAAAATTTGATGAACTGTGGGAAATTTGAGATGCTTGCGGTAGGAAATTTTTTGAACCAACTCTTGACTTTCCTTGCAAATAAAGAGAAAATAGCCTGATACTGACATCCTCTTTTTCAACTTCAAAAAATTCTAGGAAAGTCTCAAAAATTTTCATATGTCTCTGAGCAGTGATGTTTTCATATTCACCACAAACCTCGGCAGATACTAGTAGTGATTTTTAGGGAAAGCATTGAGTATAGGAGGTAATATGAGTGGTTTGTATTGATCTGGAATCTTACAAGGTGTAAGAGTATGTATAGAAGTTGTAGGATCAATCTTGATCTCTTTAGGCTCATCAATTTGAAGATGGTCATCATAAGATTCAGAAAAAATATGTCGACCAAGATCAAAGGAAAACTTGGTATTTATACTTTTTGAATAGGTAAAATCAGGATTTTGATCATCTTTATCATACAACAAACTCCGAAAAACATTCAGGATAGCTTTAGGAAAATAAAAGAAGTAATTTACAAGAATGCAGATTAGATATTGAATAAAATTCCACTTTCAATACATGACCTTAGTGTAAGATCCTTCCATTTTCCTGCTGGCAAGGTCGATCCTCCAGTGGAGTCTTTACATCACGTTGGAGTTGCCAGGTGAAGAGTTCAGCCTTGATATGCATCTGATTGTTGTCCACCATCAACAATCAGATCTAAAGTTTTTCTTTCTTTCCCAGGGAAGATATGATCTTTCACTTCCTTAGTATCATCACCAAAATTTTATTACTCGAATTGAACCTCGGGCTAAAGAAGGAAATTTTGAGGTAACCACAAACCATGCTTAGCCAAGTAGCTAGCCCTACTAGGCAAGGGGAGGGCTCTCTCTGTAAGGATCACAACCAATATGGTTGAGTAAAGAAGATATTAGGCTAGGTATAGTATCTTAGGGTTTTGATTTGATTGTATGTGGTTGTGCTAGATGAGAAGGAGAAAAACAGTCAAGGAAAGGGAAATTAGGTCAAAATTTGCAAGGTGTTCTATGGGGAAAGGTAGGAAATAGTGATTTAGAACTTTAGGATTTCAATGGGTGGGATGATCAAGACAGGTGAGGAGCTAGAAAGAGCATGGTGGAATCATGGGTTCTTTCTAAACTGAAGAAATTACAAACTGTGAATATTTACTCAAAACATATTATAAAAATTATGGATTATGTTCATCAAACTTGAAAACATTCACTTAATAGCAATGAAATGATGGATGAAATAAAATAAAAATTGTAACATCTGAGCAAAAAAGGAGAAACTAAAAAAAAACACCATACCACAGGGATCCCATAAAAATAGTTGCAAATTTGATTAATATTCTTGCTCAGAAACTGATACAAAGTGTGTCTCTTCAAAATCCAAGCATCCAACTGAGTCCAACCCTTAAAAATGAGAAAGAAGAAGAAGATATAGACCTCAAAATGGGACACTTGACAAGGACAACCACCAGTAGAACAATTTTATATCATGACCTTATGGAATGATTGAAATTATTTAGAGTGTGACACCTAAGATGCAGATGAAAAATGTGTTTTGATCCCTGGTGGAAGTATACAAATACTAACACTAACATGTTCAAGACACATCTTGGTGTTGAAACTCTGACCGCTGCTAGTCCCACATTGTCCCTATGAAGCACTATGTTGCTTCTACTAGGCACTACATCCATTTGCGTTACTTCAACTCTGTTCTGTGTTTCTCGGATTTAGTGCTCCTAACCAATGCATCTGTCACTTTTTCACTCCTCTACACCACTGAAAACTCCTCCAACCTATTATTGTTGATCTTGCAAACTCGTAGAAAGGTCATGATCCAAGAGGTGGACTCCTAAAGGATCATGCCCAACTGAAGTTCTTGCAAACTTATAGCTTAAGATCACCCCATCTCCCTCATGGAGATGTGTGGGTACTCATGGTGTACTCATCCTCATCGATCTTCATGGTCGCAACCTTCAGGTCATGATTCTTATCCTTGTCCTTTTTATTCAAAGGATACTGGGTAGCGTAGTGACCGATTTCACCACACTTGAAGCAATTAATATTCAAGACGTATTTCTTACGTTTCCGCTGCTCCTGCTATCGTTTGGATGCGAGGGATGAATTTTTTCCCTGCTCCTACTTCAACTTCAATCCACTTCCACTATTTTTTCCAAGTTTACACTTGACAAAGTCTCGCCTTAGCTCTTCTTGTTGAAGAAAAACCCACATCTCTTCCCATCTTGACAAGGTGGTTCTCCCCATGATGCACTGGAAAAACACCTACCATTATTAAGAGACTGCATTAAGAGCCAGTCTCACCATTGATGTAGGAGAAGGGGTGGACCCCACTGCTACTAGATGATCATGGATTTCCTGAAGTTTTGACAGGAACAGAACAATACATTCCCCTTTCTCCATATGCATCATCCTCAATTTCTTCTCTAAGTACATCTTTCGTTGTTTGGAAGAGCTTTCATACAGCGCTGCCAAGGCTTCCCACATCTACATGGATCTGTCCTTGTGATCTATATGGGACAATATGCGATCCTTGACTCCATCAAGGATCAGACTTTTGGCCTTTTCCATATCAGCCGTGTACTTCTTCAGTGGATCTAGATTTATAGGGAAAGTCACTGTAACCGTCACGAAAATATTGATATTGTACTCATCTAGAAGACAATTGATTCTTACCTTCCATATCATGTAGTTGGAGGATCCTCCAACTTCTCCTCGATATATAATCCCATGAGCCACCATGGTCATCAATAATGTTGAATATTCTCCTTTGCTTCCCCTTCCGTGCAACACCAGACAGCTCATGCACTCGGTTTCAAATATCTGTGATTGTCTCATCATAGAAATAATTTACAAAGAATATTACTAACAAAAATATTAGTGAGGCTACCTCACTCTATCACTGGAAATCTTAGCTGATCCGACCACTGAATGATGTGGCTATGGCAGGCTCTGCGCTACCTCTACACATTCACTGCGCAGTTCCATAATCAACCCTTCTAGGCACTACTTCACTTAGCTGATGAATCTATCTACTCCACATAAATTCTAATCTCTGCCTCTCGGTCTCACACCCTGGTTTCTCACTTTTGAAATATACCTTTCGGAAAACCCTTGGATTCCCTCTGACCTTCTGCGAAACCTCTAGATAGACCTGCATGGATCTACATCAGCCTCTCTGACTCTATGCAATAGATGTTGCATCTCTCTCTGTCCTTTTCTACTGATGATTCTGTAGCTGAGAAATATTTCTCTTCAGATATTGTCTCTGCCCCTCACTGCAATCAAGAATCACTTAGATCTTTATTTCGTCTTGATAACTTCTCACTTTAGAAAACTCGATCACTTGATCCTTTTGGTGTCTTTTACAAATGATTCTCAAGCCTTCCTTTATAGTCTTCTCATTGAGACTTCAACAATCAATATTAGATCACCAATCAATGACTAAGATTACATTTATAAATGATTTTTTTTTTCTTGAAGTTTCACCCACAGTTTAAATTAATATCCATTAAATATTTTAATTTCCTAAGTTAGACTTATGGTCCTCATTAAAAATAATCAATTTATCAAATAAAATTGTTTCTTGGTGAAATTCCCCAAAAAAAATTATGGTTTATATGTAATGCATGTGTCTAAGCCTGGGCCACAAATTTTGAGACTTAGAACACATCTGATGCTACCACAAATCAATAACCCTCACATTCAATACTCCTTGAAATTGAAGCCTGATGGTTTATGGGTTTCCTTTCAGTGGTGTGAATGGTTTGTTTTTGTTTTTCACACCTTCCTAGCACTGAAAAATAAGTGTGAATAGTATGTGGTTTTTATCAAATTTGTTGAAATATGGTTAGTGCCAAGGAATATGTGGATTTAGAGTTGGAACCGGAGGACATTCTTTTGGTCTGGGATCTGGAACCTACCCAACAGAACTTGAAGAAGATTTAACTACCAGTTAGGAAATCACCTGGAAAAAGAGGAGGTTTTGAGCTGGATTGGGAAGTAAAAAAAAATTAGGGTTACTGGAGGAGTCAAAAAGTCTTCCCTCAAAGGCAGTTTCTTGGTTGCATGCAGTATAATCACCGGTCGTTCAAGAGAATCAACATTTTAGGGGGAGAAAGTTGTTAGTTCTTTGACAGATTTTCGGGTAAGTTCAATATGCCCTTCATTTATCTCTGTTACGGGTCCTTTAATGGGAGGGCTTGAAGATATTTTTAAGAGTAGTAGGTTAATTCAACTCAAAGGTTTAAAAACATGACTCTTTAAGGAGGTGGAGGTAATTTCCCCAGGAGTGGGTCAGAGCTATGAAAAACCCTAGGGGTGTAAAATCTCAGGTTCTGTAAGCCCCGTTTTTTCTTCTAAATCTATTTAAATTACTAGCCAGGAAGGGATGCATGGGGAGCCTCAATTCAAGGGTTTTCCATTTTTATAGGAATCAATAGTTATATATTGGCATGATTAAGTGGGAAAGGAGGGTTGTGGTTTATTTAGACAAAATATCCAGGGTCATGAATAGGGTGTCGACATTTTGGGGTTGAAAGAGGGCAACCCATTATTTGGCTCAATTGAACACTTGTCTAACCTAGGGATTTGTTCTCAAAGGGACAAGGTGCCAGAGTTCTTGCCAGGACCAAATCTAGTGGAAGAATCTCAAGGTGGAATCAACCCTCATGAATCCTCTGGCACTAAGAGGAAGAAGGGACAAGTGATTAAGAAGAAGGTGGAAATACCAAACTTAATTTTGGGAGTTGATATCCATATGGATGAGGTCATGTATGCATTAGAGCTAATTTTGGTGGGGTGCGCAAAAGTATGGAAATATAAATCAAGTTATATTAATGAATGGATCTAAAAGGCCTGTTGTGAAGGTCAGACCACTCAAACTGAGGTCGTTATCTTTACCATAGGTTGTTTCATGGTTAGATTCTCGAATGGAGAAGCTATGGATTGGGTCCTAGAAATAAATTTTATTATTTTGGAATGCTCCAATATTTTTCAAAAAATGGACTCCATTGTTCGATTCATAAAGAGAAAGGCGCGAAGAATTACTGGTATGGGTGCATCTTTCGGCTCTCGCACCCTAGCTATGGTCAGCGGATGTGTTCAAAGTCATTGGAAACATGTTGGTCACCCTTCTTGAAGAAAACATGTCTTTCTTTGTGAGAAAGGAAAGGAAGGTGGGCCGTATTTTAGTCAGGTTGGATCCAAGGGAGGGTCTCGTAGACATGATGCAGATATAGGTACATGGTCACTCATTCTCACAACTACTTAATTACAAACAGTTAATATTCTATTGCCATTGATGCCATAGTCATAGAAACCCGGTGAGGGATTGTCTATTAGGCTTTCGCAGGAGAAGAAAACAAAGGGAAGAGTGAGTTTTTGGGGGAAATGATGGGGCAACAACGGATGAGGAGGTACAAAAAGAGGTGGATGGAAATATGCAAGACATTCATCTGGACCCTATGGAGTTATAGATGCCTCATATAGCTAGGCAAGAAGAGGAAATTGAACATGTTCGGGAGGAACGGGATGAGGTGGAATTCATGCTGTAGATTCGTCTTTCTATGGGTACAGTTACTCCTCCTCTTATATCTCAATCTATTAATTTGATTCCATATGATAGTGTCATCACATACATACCTCAGCTTTATATCACTGAGCCTCTAATAAAATATCGAATCATCCCTTGGCTCCTGAGTGCCCTCGTGATGCTCCCCACTATTACCTTCGTCTGTGGGACAAAAAATATGGCATTGGTATCCAAGTTGGCGGCCTTGGGATCATTAATGATTCGTATGTACCTTCAAAAACCTGAGGCCAAAAATAAAACATTTCAAAATCAAAACTAAATGCAAAGCTTGATATCACCGATGGAAAACACTTAACCCTCTAAGGGGAGTTTAGAGAAACGATGACCCATGTGGTGGTATAAAAATGGTTGTGATGTCCTTCAATTGTAGAGGAATCTCTAGTTCCCACAAAAATATGGCTCTACAACACCTTTTCAATTCTATACAATGTGATGTTATTATGCTTTAAGAGACTCTGGGTGTTGCGAATCTTGCGATGAAATTTTTGAGCCAAAAGCTACCTAGTTGGTATTTTGTGACACTTGATGCTTTTGGGAAATAAGGGGATATAGAGTTGGGTTTTAGGAGTTGTGGCATAAAAATCCTGAGCTCCTGGGGGTCAGAGCTAGACTTATGGGTTGAGGTTTATCATTTGACCTTGACATGAATTTCACCCTCATAAATATATATGGCCCTTTCTAGGAAAAAGTTCATTTTTGTAATTCTCCCTTCTCGAAATATTTTCTGAATAGCTCTATGGTCCTTTTGGGAGGGGATTTTAATGTCTCTTTGGGATTTTCTGAGCCTTGGGGTCCACATGCCCAAGTTGATCCTCTAGCAGATTTGTTTCTCAAAATTCTTAGGATGGGAAGTTTCATTGATGTGGATCTAATCAAGATCAAACCCACCTAGAGGAATAGGAGAATTGGAGAGGGCAAGGTAGAAAAATAATTCGATCATTTTCTGATAAAATAAAAAATGGCTGCTCAAACTCCTTTTATCAGGAAATGGGTAGGCACAGGAGGTGATTGAAACCACCTTCCACTTTTCTTGGAACTAAAAGGGGCTAGCATAAAACCAGGTTCTCCTTTTAAATTCAACCCTTCTTGGATAAAACACCCCTCTTATGATGCTCTAATCAGACATATCTAGAGTACACTTGATGACCCTCAAGGTCCTTCTCGTGCTCAAATTTTCATCGAAAACTTAAAAAAGAGTGAAACGGGCTACTATTTCTTGGGAAACAGAAAAAAGATAAGGGATGAAGCTATCCTAAAATCCATTGAAAATAATTTGGAGGTAATGGAAAGTTTGGAAGGGGATGGATATGAGTCAGAGGAGAAAAAGGAGAGAATTAAATAGATGGAAAAATGAAAGAGAAGGATTATGAAAGAGGCAAAAGAATAGTGGAGACAAAAGAGTAGGGCCATATGGTTTGAGGCACGAGATGAAAATTCAAAATTTTCCCAAAATTATGCCAAGGGAAGAAAGAACTCAAATACCATTTGGGAAATGAGAAAATATGGTAGTGGAATGGAAAATTATTTTGAAGAGTTGTCCTCTTTAGAAGTCTCGCATCTCACCCGACAGAGGCCACGGCCATTGAATTTATTCAAGTGGCCCAGGTCTTCCATAGTTTTTTTGTGGAGGATGATAGTGAGGTTGTTATGGCTACAAATACAAAATAAGAAGTGGAAGGGGTCATAAAATATATGAAAAAGGATAAGAGTCTGGGCCCTGATGGTTGTTGTGTGGAATTATTTCATCATTTCTTTGTGATTCTTGGGGAAGAATTGGCTGGGGTGGTGGAGGAATTCATAAATAGAGGTTTTTTTCATGAACCCATGAACACCACTTTCTTGGCACCACTCCCAAAATCAGATGCCCCCCAACATTTTGATGATTTATAACTATCTCCCTTTGCAACTGTATTTACAAAATCATTGCAAAATATGCAGATAAATGTCTTTCGGATTAATCACATCATTAGGAATTGCAAATGATGTGATTAATCAGAGAGAAATTTATCAACATTATGGATCATAAAATTCTTAGATCTAACATTGAAAAATATATTTCTAATCGCCTAAAACATATCATGTTCCACAACATCTCAAAGGAGAAGTTTGGTTTTCTTGATGGGTGTCAGATTCATGAGGATATTGGAGTTGCACAGGAAACACTTCATAGTATAAAAAAAGTCAATAAAAAAGGATGTATTGTTAAAGTCGATCTATCAAAGGCCTATGAGAAAATTAGTTGGATGTATCTTTTTCTTCTCCTGGCTCACTTAGGATTTGGTATTGGCTTCATAAACTGGGTTATGGGGTGCATAACTAATGTGATATTCAAAGTACTCATCAATGGGGTTTCCTCTCCTTTTTTCATAACCGACATGCGTTGTGTCAGAGATTCTCACTCTCCCCTTTACTATTCCTATTTGCAGTAGAAGGACTTGTAGAAATTATACCAATGGATTCAATCTAATCTTGTGATGTACTAAAACAAGATATTGAATGCTTCTACAATATTTGCGGAATATAAAACATGATTGCTAAATCACATGCAAGTAAGAGAAATAAGTAAATAAATCGCAGAACATAAGATATTCCTGGGGAAAGAAAATTCTCAAGACCCCGCTATCATATATCGTATAATGTCAAGGAATCATGAAACAATACAATGCATTCTTTCTCACAAGAATCTCTTGCACGCTATCAATCATCTCACATTGATCTAGGAAAAAATGGACAAACACTTAGCCAATTGCTTGCCTTCCTCCAACCTGCCTTGCTCACACAATCCTTAGAGAAATAGGTCCCTATTAAATAGGAAATTCAGCCTTCCTTTATTGCGTAATCCATCATGGACATATTGTTACTTTATAATTGCACCCAGACAATTTTCTAACAATACAACTGATATTTATATTCCCTTTAACCTCTGTCTCAACTGGGTCTTCATCAGAACTGACATGCATGCAGATATTAATAGTGAATCGTCAGTTATCTGATTGATCAATACTTGTGAATTAAATATAATTTAATTTAATGGACCTCTCACTAGCTCATCACTCAGTTAGAACTAGTTAAGCTGATTTTAACTTAATTAATTTGAGTTAACTCATTACACTCACACCACACTAGTGCTACAACTGTAAATGGACCCCCAAAATATTAGAATCACTCTACATTACTCATATTAGACCTTCAACTCTAAATTCTTCAGCTAACTCAGTCTTCATGACTTATTTAACTCATACAAGCTGTTATGAGATGAAATTACAATTTATTTAAGGGAAAATAAATTAGATGCCCACATTTAGCACTAATGTGTAACTGAATTCCTCACCAATGTGTGATTGGAATCCCACACTAGTATGTGGTTCATTTTCTTGTTGAATTTCAACACTCCCTCTCAACAAGAAAGGGATTATCAGCTACCCCAATCCTGCCTCTGTGGTATTCGAATTTATATTTTCCAGCGCCTTCGTCAATATGTCTTCATCTTGATCCTCCATGGGAATGTACTGCAACAACATAATGTGCCTCCAAACAAAATCTCTGAGATGGTGGTACAAAATATCAATATGCTTGGACTTGTCATGGAATGCCTGATTAAATGAGATTTTTATGCAACTCTGGTTATCATAATGTATCAACGTTGGATCCATCTGATGACCAAACAAACCAACAAGTATCTTCCTCATCTAGATGGCCTCGCATGCAACCTGACTGTCTTCCATTTACTTTGCCTCTGTTAAACTGAGTGCAATTGATCTTTGTTTCTTGTTGTACCAAGAAACTATTGTTGATCATACACTGAAGATGCCCCCGTGCTCTTCCTCTCTGATGGACTTCCTACAGAATCTGCATCGGTGAATCCTTGAAGCTTCACTCCCTCTGTCTATTTGTACCAAAATCCATACTTTGTAGTGCCTCTGGGATATCTCCAAACATGCTTCCCCACCTTCCAAAATATCTAGGTAGGCTTAACAATAGCTCAACTAAGCTGGTTAACTGCGTAGCATATGTCTGGTCATGTGTTCACAAAATACATAAGTGAACCCACAAGTTGTCTGTAAATAGTAGCATTTTCTACCTCACCTGAAGTAGCATCCTCCTTCCTCTAGTTTCCTGCAAGAGGAGTCTCCATGGGTTTGTTGCCCTCCATTTGTAACTTCCTCAGGATCTCCTTGGCATTCTTTTCTTAAGATACAAATATCTCCCCATCTCTTTTCCATATTTCCAAACCATGGAAATAATGCAAGAGCGCCATGTTCTTCATCTTAAATTCTCTTGCAAGATACTCTTTGCAAGAAGTTATGAGATGCTCATCACCTGTCAGTATCATATAATATACATAAAGTAAAATAATCAAAGTCTTACAATCAACCATAATATCATTTATCTTTGCATGCACTTCACTCTTTTTGGATCCCAACACGGTGAAATAGTTATCGATCCTCGTGTACCAAGCACGAGGTGCTTGCTTCAGCTGATACAATGCTCTCTTGTGTCTACACATATGTGAATCACTGTCTAAGGTCTAAAAACCTTTTGCGTGCTGAATGTAAATTTTTTCCTCAATAACTCCATTGAGAAAGGTTATCTTTACATCCATTTGATGTATCTACCATCCCATTTGCGCTGAGAATTCAAGGATGGATCTAATCAATGAGCACCTTGCAACTGGTGCAAAATTCTCCTCATAGTCAATCCCCTCTACTCGTGAGAATCCTATAGCCACAAATATAGCCTTGTATTTCTCCACACTCCCATCTACTACTTTCTTCACCTTATAGATCCACCTGGATCCAACCACTGGCTTCCCCATTGGTCTTGGAACCACTTCCCATGCACTGTTTGTGATACTGGAGTCATACTCCTCAACCATGGCATCAATCCGTACTGGCTGTTGCACTGATTCCTCAAAAGTCGATGGTTCTGTCACAATACGTTCGCTCATAAGAGCCATGTATCTAGTGTAATTGTATGGGGATCTTCTCTGCATGCTTTGTGATGTAGGTTCACCTACATTATCTATCGCATCTAGCATCAATATCTCAACCTCTCTAGTACGCTTCCTACCACTTCTATTGGATGGCTCTGCATGAGTGGTTTCTACCACTCTCTATTTCTCTACTTTTGGTCTCTCCGCATCCTGAGGTTCATCCTTTGGAACTAAAAGTTCCTCTTCTGCATGTAATTCAAGCTCCCTCTCAAGGGACAATCGCATGGCTTTCTCTTCATCAAAATTCGCATCTCTCCTGACAATTTTCATCTTGTGTGATGGAAAATACACCCGATAGTTGTGGGGAGTATCTGTGTACCCCACAAATATCCCAACGTCTACTGTTCGTTCTATATTCTTCTTGGCATCTTTGGTCACATGGAAATAGACAGATGAGCCAAAAATTTTAAAATATGAAACATTTGGTTTCTTACCTGAAAAAAGCCTCCTCTGGTGTACTCATGCCAAGTAACCAATGAGGACTATGGTTCTGCACAAATACCAATGTATTACATGCCTATGCCCATAGATTCAATGATAGGCCCTGATCATGTAACATAGCTCATGCTGCTCCCACAATTATTTTTTTATTTCTTTATGAAAACCCATTCTATTGTGGGTTATGAGGTGCAATCAATTCTCTCTAAATTCCTCTTTGGCACAGAAGTTATTAAAGTCATCAGAGATACACTCACCATCATTTTCACCCCTTATAGTCTTCACCTTCTTTCTTGTATCTTTCTCTAGAAATGCTTTGAACTCACAAAAATTGGAGAATGTCTGATCTTTATTTTGCATGAAGAAAATCCAACACTTTTTAGAAATTTCATCAACAAAAATCACATAATACATGTGCTTTGTTGTGGAAGCTGTTGAGAGTGGTCCACACACGTCTGAGTGAACTCTCTCAAGGATTTTTGTTGATCGGTTATCCCTCTTATGAAAGGTGGCCCTTTTTTACTTCCCCATAGTACAACCCTTGCATGTGTCTCTCTACATAAGTGTACCCTTTGCAAGCCCTGTATAAATATGTTGCATGATCCTCAAGGCACTGTGGTGTAGATAACCCAACCTCCTGTTCCATAACTCATCGGTATCCTAGCTCACCACCTCATCTGCTTTACTTCCCAATGCTTCATAGCCATCTAAATCACGTTTGTAGAGGTTCTTCACACGCACCCCACCCTTATTGGCTAAAATATCCCTCTCATGATGCTCTAATTAGACATATCTAGAATACACTTGATGACCCTCAAGGTCCTTATCTTGCTGAAGTTTTCATGGAAACTTAAAAAGAGTGAAACAGGCTAACATTTCTTGGGAAAGAGAAAAAAGGATAAGGGATGAAGCTATCCTAAAATCCATTAAAACTAACTTGGAGGTAATGGAAAGTTTGTAAGCATATGGATATGAGTCAGAGGAGAAAAAGGAGAGAATTAAACACATGGAAAAAGAAAAGAGAAGGATTGTGAAAGAGGTAGAATAACAATGGAGACAAATGAGTAGGGCCATATGGTTTGAGGCAGGAGATGAAAATTCAAAAAAATTCCAAAATGATGCCAAGGGATGGAAGAATTCAAATACGATTCGAGAAAGGAGAAAATATGTTGGTGGAATGGAAAAATCTTTTGAAGAGTTGGCCTCTCTGGCAATCTCACATTTCAAGCAGTTATACAAGGCCCTGATAGAGGCCGCGATTACTGAATTTATTCAAGTGGCCCAATTCTTTCCTATTTTTGTTGTGGAGGATGATAACAACATTCTTATGGCCTCAATTAGAAAAGGGGGAGTGGAAGGGGTCATAAAATCTACGCAAAAGGATAAGATTCTAGGCCCTGATGGCTGGTTTGTGGAATTTTCAGCATTTATTTGAGATTATTGGGGAGGAATTGGTTGGGGTGGTGGAGGAATCCAGAAATAGAGGTTTTGTTCATGAACCCATCAACACCACTTTCTTAGCACTAATCCAAAAATTAGATGGCCCCCAACGTTTTGATGATTTTAGAACTATATCCATTTGCAACTTTACCTACAAAATCATTGCAAAATCTATCGCTAATTTCCTTAAACCTATCATGTCCCACAACATCTCAAAGGAGAAGTTTGGTTTTCTTTATGGGCATCAGATTCATGAGGATATTAGAGTTGCAAAATAAACACTTCATAGTATAAAAAAGCTCAATAAAAAATGATGTATTGTCAAAATCAGTCTATTAAAGGTCTATGACAAAATCAGTTGGATGTATCTGCGTCTTTTCCTGGCTCACTTAGGCTTTGGTATTGGCTTCATAAAATGTGTTATGGTGTGCATAACTAATGTGATATTCGCAGTACTCATCAATGGGTTTTCCTCTCCTTTTTTCATAGACAACGTGGGATGTGTCAGAGATGCACACTCTCCCCTTTGTTATTCCTACTTGAAGTAGAAGGACTTGTAGAAATTATACCAATGGATTCAATATGATCTTGTCATGTACTAAAACAAGATATTGAATCCTTCTACAATATTTGCGGAATATCAATGTATTTTTATTTAAAAGACCCTTGTTAATGGAAATTTTACAATGCTACTGCTCAATATTCCTACTACCATTATTTATCCCATGCATATGGTCTCTTTCATCACCAGTGGATCCCGCCAGTCCATTGAGCCCTTCCTGATTTCATCTCATTTTTATGAAGACTCGTATTATGAGCACATGCCACTTAGCCCAACCAATATTTCCTATAAATTAATATTTTTGGAAATATATGATTATTTTGAGTCGCTTACAGGATAAATACATTAATGACTACCATTTACCTGCATGGGATGTTAATCATCCATGTTCTAATTAATTCCTTAATCTGGACCTTTGTATTAATGAAACCATCATAAAATTCATGATGATCCATGATTTCACTTCGGAGTAACCGGTGGACCTCTAAATTAGACATAAATTAAGGCCCGTCTAACCTTTCTTAGGCCCATCTACCTTCCTTATGCACATGAAAATATATATTAAATATCTCCTTCTACACTTAATAATGTTTTGTTATGGTTTAATATTTTCTTAGGAAGGTTTAAAGTTAATTGCATATTTGTGCCTAATATTGGTTATTTTCGTAAAATATTGTGAGAATATTTGGCAAATTATGAATATTTGGAGAAGGAGATAATTTAGAGGCATTGTCCCTACCACTAGAAGATCCAGATTGAAGAATAAATGAGCACAATATCAGGAAATTATTGAGAAATCTTGGAGAGATTCAAGGAGTTGTCCACCCTCCTTAACTATCAAAGGTAGCCAAGCAACTTGAAGACCAAAGTACACTCAATCTATGGTTTACTTTGAGTAAAAGTGGACTCAATCACTATTTTCTAGGGAGTTGTTGGTAGCTTCCCTGTAGAATAAATATAGGAGAGCTACAGATAGGAATGATTCAATTCTATTGGGAACTTTGCTGCAAGTTATTGAGATTTTTTATTGTTGTACTCAGTAATAAAAATTTCAGAAATGTAACGAGGCTATTCTCTTCCTGAAATGAGCATACAAACTCCATTTTACTGATTTAATTCCAGAGAGATAGGCTCGTGGGTTAGGCCGAACCCATCTGCCTCATTTTCTCTATTGTTTTCATTCTTTCCTTTCTATCATTTAGCTAGTTTTGTTTCTGTCATTTTTTTAGTTCTGCTTCTGATATTTTCATTACTGTTTAATTTTTTCTTTCACTTTTTTGTTGTATTTCTTCATTTTCTTACGAAATTAATAGAGTAGAGGAAAAATAGAAAATCTATGGTCAAGCCTTCCCCTCTCATCTTTGTCAATAGAGTTCGAGCAAGGTTGACCTTCCCACTGGCCAAAAAAATTCTTTCTTTTCACTGTTTTTATCATGCATTTTGTCCTTTTTTTCGTGCATGAATCTGTAGGTTTGTTTGCAGGAATAAGCATAAAAATCCCTAGAGATTTCATCAAGTCATCCTACTTCATTTTCCATCTCTATTTTCACACCTAAACATTGTTGTTGCACCTCCATTTCCCTCCTTATTTTATTGCAGTCATCACCCTTTTCTTTTACAAAAAGCTTGAAAATCATCAAAAGTTTGCCTCTTCCCTTTTTCTCCTCGACTCTCCCACTTATCGCATCTCGAACACCACAGAATCATTTCTCTCCTTTCTTTTTCCATTCTTCATTGCAATTGTTTCTTTAACTTTCCACCTTACTATTTACCGTTTATTCTTGAAAATGCTTTAAACATTGGAACCCGACCTTTACCCTTTCCTTCGAACTTTCTGTCATCACACCTCTCACACTTCGCACATCGCAACCTTTTTCCTTTTTCCCATTAACACTTACCATTCCAACCACCGATTGTGATAACTCTCCATTCTCCGCTGCATCGCAAATCACAAATTTCATTTTCATGTGGTTCCCGTTAATACTTACCACTACCAACATCGATTGTGATACTCTTTGTACTCCGCCGCATCACAAATCATAGTTTTTATTTGCTTCCTCTTGAAACTTACCACTCCCAACTGTCGATTGCGACATCATCGCAAATCACATTTCGCAGTTTCTATCCCCATTGCAAATCACAAATAGAATTTTCATGTGGTTCATGATAATACTTACTCCTCCCAAAGTCAATTGCGACATTATTCATACTCTACCACATCACAAATCGCAAATTCTAGTTTTTATTTCGTTATCGTTAACACTTACCTCTCCCAATCTCGATTGTGATATCACTTTCTACTCTGCCACTAGCCCTACCACCACGTCACCCATCACATTTCGCATTTCACAACCCTTTCCCTTTTTATTTTAAGACTTACCGCTCCAAACGTCAATTATGATATTGCTTCTTACTCTGCCACACTGCAAATCACAAGTTTCATTTTGCAATATTTATCCCGTCACAAATCATATTTCTTAATATTTATGTGCTCCTTGTTAACACTTACCGCTCATGTCTATTGATTGCGATATTGGTATCACGCTCCACCACTGGTCCCACTGCCACGTCATCTGACTCATCGCATATTGCAGATCACAACCTTTTCCCTTTTCACAAATCACATTTCGCAGCTCACAACCCTTGCCCTTTTCACAAATCACATTTCGCTCCCGCTCCCGAACTCTACTCCTGCTTCTCCGCCAGCCTGCAATATTGTGATATTGTGACATCGCAAATCGCATATCTCACTGCCAGCCCTCCATTGCAACTCCGCCATTGCACTTTTCAAATCATTTCAGTCCAAAGAATTTTTGCGCTATAATAAACATTTAATAAGGTTTAAACTCTCTCTTTCCACCTCTAAGCCTTGTTTCATGTGTTAACTATTCCATTATCTTCTTTATCCCTTTCCCTCTGGACTGCAGTCAACACTTTTTAAATTAGAATTAAGTCATGGATAACTTAGCTACATGGATAGAAGCATGGTAGATAGAGAATAAGATAATTAGGGTGTGTTTAGCTGATTGGCCAAGCTAAATGTGATTTAAATTAGTTTCTTTTATACCATTTATTTTCAGCAAGTTAAATTAGTTTCCTTTCATGTCATTTATTTTTAGAAATTTAGTTTAGTTTCCTTTCTATCATTTCCTTTCTCCAATTTATTTTAGTTTCATTGAAGTGTGACAGACTTCATTGAGAACCCCTAGAAGTAGCACCCTTTCGTAGAGAGGAAGAGGATGACATGAGTAGAATTCATCTGTTGTGTATTGTACAAAACCTGAGTTGATAAAGTAAAGTAGGGTAGCCGCTTGGAGTTGCAGCACTCTTGGTGCAATACCAAGGCTCACCAAGTTTTGGCGTCGTTGCTTGGGAGGTGTGTAGTATATTCTTTGATTCTGTTTTAGCATTATTTTTTGTTTTCCTTTTTCTGGTTGTTTCCGAAATATTGAAAAAAACAAAAAAAATATGATTTTCATGCCTTATAGGAGTAGGGATACTCAGAATTTAAAAAAAAATTCTTCTCCAATACCAACCCCCACTTGACCACGTGGTGCAGTAAGAACCACATCACCATACGCTTTTGAAGGTAGAAGAAATGGATGGATATGATGACAATTAAGAAGATCTTATTGGGTTTCCCATTCAAGATATGGACATCAATGTACATATGAATAACGTCCCTCCATATTTCCTTCCCACCTTCCATGGTATAAGGATAGAGGATCCAGAAACATTTCTCTTTGAATTTGAGATACTTTGTAGATATTATGGCTAATTATCACACACTCAAAAATTGAGATTCTTTCCTGCAACATTGAAGGATAAATCTCTTAAATGGTTCATGAGTCTAGATACTAAATCAATAAGATCATGGAATGATATGCAAAATATATTCCTAGGAAAAATATAAAACCATGATCTTAAAGAAGAAATTTTTGTAATGAATCAAAAAGAGGATGAATGCCTTGAGGATATCATAGATAGGTTCATGTTTAATGTTAAGAGGGAAAAATTGCATCATTTAGGATTTGACACACTAAAAACCCTCTTACTTAGAACAATTAGGGATGAGTGGATTGATCTCCTTAATCTCATGAGTGGACGAGATGTATACCAATTGTCATTTGAATAAATTTTTGAAACATTCAAGCGCATATCAAGAGGAAGGGAAAGAGTAAGTAAATCTGCCTCAACATTGGTAAGGCAAGATGAACTTGGAAATTTTCTTGACAACTTTAAAATATAAATTATTATCAATCTAAGTGAACAAGTAGAAATGTTAAGAATGAAAAATGAGCAAAAAGAAGATGCTCATATTTTTGTTATCCATGTAGAATCATATGCTACTAAATGTTGTCCATCATTCCCCAGGTTTAAAGAATTTTTCCAAGAAGAAAATGGAGCAAGGAAAACACCAAAGAAGCTATGTTATGTAGCTCCAAGGATACCCTAACATCCTAGTCAACTTGATATGATGCAAGGGACGAATTCACAATTTCAAGCCTATTCACATCCATGTAAAACTAATTTGGACACACTCCCTCCTTGGAAACCTTGACCATCTCAACCCCAAAACCAATCATGGCAACATGGTTGGCAAGGACCTTATTGGTAAAATCCACAATATCCTTAATATTTCCCTCAATATCCTCCATACCCAACTCCATGCTATCCCTAACATCCACCTCCACCACAACCACAACCTCAACCATATCCATCTCATATATCCACCCCCACTCAACTACCTGTACCACAATTTCCAAACCCATACAATGAAGTATCTCAACTCACTTACAATGCTGAGGTACAACACCTCCAAACAAATCCTATTGATCTAGATGGTATTCATCTTAGTTCAAGAAAGGTATTGCAAAGAATATATTTTCTTAATTTCATTGAAGCACAACATCAAGAATAAAAATATCTAAATGAGGAGATCAGAAGGTCAAGGGCTGCACTTGATGAAGATCTGGCATCATAATTAGATGTTGAGAAATTTTCCTCATGTTTACCAACATTTCCTCCATGTGTTCAAGATAAAAATCAGCAAAAGGAGGAAGATTTGAATATCATAATAGAAGAGGACATCCAAGGTGATCCAACTCAGCAAGTCGACCAGGGGCATCATAAATATACTGACATATGGCTCCAAATAATCATTAAGTTGTAGAAACACACTCTTCTCCAAAAGTACTTGATACAATCCCAGTCAAAGAAATTCATCTCTTAAATTTAGGTACATGTCATAGCATGTATTTCAAGTGTGCACCTGATTTTATCTGTCATCTTGATGTGTACATGGCTCCATTGGAAGTATTCCTATACTTGAAAAAGGTTTTGTTTTTTCAAGCAGATTATGAAAGTTAAAAATAAAAAAAAGGGAAGAAGAATAAAATCTCCAGTGAAAACCTTTTTTGAGGCATCTAAGATTGGCCCATTGATTGAAAACCTCCATGAGGCGGTCATTGGGTTGAGAAAAAAAAGAAAAAAAAATATCCTAGGTGAAAACCTCATTTGAGGCACCTAGGCAGACCTTCTAGTGGAAAACCTCATTGAGGTAGCTAGGAGGCCTTAAAAAAAAAAAAAAAAAAGAATAAAATTTCTCCATGTATCTCTCTCTAATGAATGCAGGTGCTCTCCAACCTTTGCAAGCAGAAAAACAGCAACCCGGCCAAAAATAAAATTCGGTCAACACCTTTTTCAAAGGTAGTCAAACTTGGACTTCATCCTCTTGTGCTCAGAAGCTCCAAAAGGACCTCAAGCAGATTATCGCATGCAGCTTCAAAACCATCGAAGATAGGTTTAACAACCATTTTAGCAGCTTCAATATCACCTGCAAAAACAAATGAATGGTAGGGCTCAGGTATGAAATCATCTAACCCTTTCCTTGAATCCATTTTAGCATAATAAAACATTAAAAAGTGTGATAAAGGAAAATTTTTTTATATATCCAAAATCAATAGCAAAGCAACCTCACCCTTATCTAGATACTAGCCTCACTTTTTCCACTAATAAGAGGAACAATAGAAAAGTAAAAAGGACTTGAGAAAGTGGGTAGTAAGTAGTTCATTATAATGGAAGAAAAGGAGTGCCAGGGGGGAACCAAGAGTGAACTTAGCTCACAGAAAAAAAGAATTGTGAGTTTATTCTGCACGCAATTGAAAAGAAAAAAAGAATAAAAAAAGAATAAAATAAAATAAAAGGTGGATCCATCACCTCTTGGCATGCAAAAAAGTTTTTCTTAAGGCATCTGAGGACATCCATGAAGAACTTACAAGAATAAATAATATTAGCAGGAAGAGCAGCGCTTGGGCCAATAAACATAAAATGAAATAAGAAAGCATGCAGGAAGAACCATAAGGCAGGGAATATTAATAGGTTGCTCAGAGGATGAGCAACACTTTCAGTAGGGGGTCGATGATGGGCCTCTAAATTAGACATAAACTAAGGCCCATCTAACCTTTCTTAGGCCCATATACATTCCTTATGTGCATGAAAAAATATATTAAATCTCTACTTCTACACTTAATAATGTTTTGTTATGCTTTAATATTTTCTTAGGAAGGTTTAAAGGTAATTGCATATTTGTGCCTAATATTGGTTATTTTTGTAAAATATTGTGAGAATATTTGGCAGATTATGCAGATTTGGAGAAGGAGATAATTTAGGGACTTGCTCCCTACGACTGGAAGATCAATATTGAAGAATAAATGAACACAATATCAAGAAATTATTGAGAAATCATGAATAGATTCAAGGGGTTGTCCACCCTCCTTAACTATCAAAGGCAGCCAAGCAACTCGAAGACCAAAGTACTCTCAATATATGTTTTACTTGGAGTCAAAGTGGACTCAAGCACTATTTTCTAGGGAGTTGTTCGTAGCTTCCCTATAGAATAAATAGATCAGAGCTAGAGCTAGGAAGGATTCGATACTATTGGGAAATTTGTTGCAAGCTATTGATTTTTTTTATTATTGTACTCAGCAATAAAACTTTTGGAAATGTAACGAGGCTATTATCTTCTTGGAATGAACAGATAAACATCATTTTAATGATTTATTTCCATAGATTTGGGCTCGTGGGTGAGGGCCCAACCCATGTGCCTCAACCTATCTTTTTTTTTCATTCTCTCCTTTCTACCATTTAGCTAGTTTTGTTTCTGTCATTTAGTTAGTTCTCCTTCTGATAGTTTCATTGTTGTTTAGTTTTTTATTTCACTTTTCTGCTGTAGTTCTTCATTAGCCTACTAGAGTAATAGAGTAGAGGAAAAATCCAAAATTTGTGGTAAAGCCTTCCCCTCTCATCTCTGTCAATAGGGTTCATGCAAGGTTGACCTTCCCACATGCCAAAAAAATGCTTTCTGTCCATTTTTTTTATCACGCATTTTATCTGTTTTTTCGTGCATGAATCCACAAGTTTGTTTGTAGGAATAAGTATCAAAATCCCCAAAGAGTTCATCAAGCCATCCCACTTCATTTTCCATCTCTATTTTCATGCCTAAACATTGTTGTTGCACCTCCATTTCCCTCCTTTTTTGCAGTTGTCACCCTTTTTTTCACAAAATCCTTGAAAAGAATCAAAGGTATGCCTCCACCCTTTTTCTCATCGAATTTCCCGCTTATCGCATCTCGGAAACCATACAATCCTTTCTCTCCTTTATTTTTCCATTCTTCATTGTGATTTTCACTTTACCTTTCCGCCTTACTACTTACCGTTTATGCTCGAAAACTCTTCAAACATTGGAACCTGACCTTTACCCTTTCCTTCGAACTTACCGCAATTCCCATATCGCACTTCGCACGTTGCAAACTTTTTCATTTTTCCCATTAAAACTTACCACTCCAACCACTAATTACGATAAATCTCTGTAGTCCACTACATCGCAAATCGAAAATCACATTTTCATGTGGTTCCCGTTAATACTTACCACTCCCAACGCAGATTGCGATACTTTCTGTACTCCGCTGTATCACAAATCGCTGTTTTTATTTGGTTCCCATTAACACTTAGCACTCCCAACTGCCTATTGATACATCACAGTAGCACACTTCCACATCATCCCTATCTCAAATCTCATTTCACAGTTTTTATCCCCATCGCAAATCACAAATCGCATTTTCATGTGGTTTTCGTTAATACTTACCGCTCATGACGTCAATTGCGATATTCTCCGTACTTCGCCAGATCACAAATCACAAATTGCAATTTTTATTTGGCTCTCGTTAACACTTAATATTCGCAATGCCGATTGCGATATCACTTCGTACTCCACCACCATCCCTACTGCCCCATCACATTTTTCATTTCACAACCTTTTCCCTTTTTCCTTTAAGACTTATCACTCCAAACGTTGATTGTGATATCGCTCCATACTCTGCCACACTGCAAATTGCATTTCACAATATTTATGGCATCGCAAATCACATTTCGCAATATTTATTCGCTCATTTTTAACACTTAACACTCATGTCTGCCGATTGTGATATTGATATCGTGCTACGCCACTAGTCGCACAACCACGTCATCCGACTCATCGCATATCGCAGGTCACAACCTTTTCCCTCTTCACAAATTGCATTTCACAGATCGCAACCTTTTCCCTTTTCAAAAATTGCATTTCGCTCCTTCTCCCGAACTGTACTCCCGCTTCTCTGCCAGCCTACGATATTGTAATATTTTGACATCGCATATCGCATATCACACTGCCAACCCTCCATTGCAAATCTTCCATCGCACTTTTCAAATCATTCCTCTCCAAAGAATTTTTGTGCTATAATAAAATTTTAATAAGGTTTAAACCCCCTCCTTCCACCTCTAAGCCTTGTTTCATTTGTTAAGCCTTCCATTAGCATCTTTAGCCGTTTCCCTCTGGACTACAATCAACAATTTTTCAATTATAATTAAGTCATGGATAACTTAGCTACCTCAATAGAAGAATGGTAGATAGAGCATAAGATAAGTAGGGCATGTTTAGCAGATTGGTCAAGTTAAGTTTGATTTAAATTATTTTATTTTCTGTCATTTATTTTGAGCAAGTTAAATTAGTTTCCTTTCCTCTCATTTATTTTCAAAAATTTAGTTTAGTTTCCTTTCTGTCATTTCCTTTCTATAATTTATTTTAGTTTCTTTGAAGTGTGACAGCTGAGAACCCCTAGAAGTAGCACCCTTCTATAGAGCCGAAGTGGATGACATGAGTAGAATGCATATGTTGTGTATATAACAATGTCATCTCCAATTTTGTACAAACCCCAAGTTGATAAAGTAAAGTAGGGAAACCCCTGGGAGTTGCAACACTTTTGGTGCAATACCAGGGCTCACCAGTAGCTTCACCATCAATCATATTTTATCTCTAGGTTACAAACATTGGATTATTTACAATAGATGCTAGCATCCTCTACTATATTGAGTAGTCCCAACCCCCCATCATAGTTCATAATTGTTTCTTGAAATGGGAATATAGAAAGAAAAAAAAAACTACAACCATCAACATCTTATGAAATCGGGTATCATGATACACATCTTAATAAGTGGGATTACGATCCTCGAGAAATTGAAATCTATACCACCCTTTTAAAATAATTCAATCATTGTTTTTTCATGTTGTTATAAATAAATTATAGGTATTTAACCTCTAATTGAACATGATATTAAGAATCCAAGCTAGTTAGGAAAAGGCTTAGGCCAGTGTGATGAGCCTTGGTATTACAACAATAATGTTGAAACTCCCAAGGCTACTAGCTTAATTATCAACTCGGGATTCGTACAAACTTAAGAGGTGTCGGCACTATATGTGCAGCATACAATGTATCCTTATTTATTACATATGATGTAATGGAGTGAATTTCATGAAATAAAATCTTAAACTAATTGCAGAAAGGGAGATGTTACTTTGAAAATAATTAATCAGCAATTTGTAATTGAAATCCTAAGAGCATGAATTCAAACAAATAGGCCTAATCTACTTTGTAAAAATGCATGTGATAAGTGCTGTTTATTCTTCCTCAATCATGGATTTAGATCGTAGGGTTCATTATTCAATCCTAACATATAAAATCCAAGCTTTGGGATCAAATTTATTCAAGTTTAAATGTGCTATAGGAGTGCTACAGGAAGTCCTGTAGGTGCTACAAGAAGTCATGTTTTTGGTACGGGAGGAGATAAATCACCGAATGACCAAGTAAATAAAATGAAAATTGGATGGGATAATTTTTTATATTAATTAGTATGTCTTAGGAATCCATTCCAAGTGGAATCACTCAAAAATACCCCTGTTAACACGTGCTAAGAAATAGCATAAGATTACTATTCTAAAAACTGGAAAATCAAGAACTAGTGAGCTACTAAACCTATAAAATTCTTGACCTAATAAAGTGAAAATTAAATGGGGTGAATTTGGTTATTAACTTGAGTGTTTTTATGACATAATATAGGTTTAATCAGCTAAAATGAAGCTATTAACATGTTCTAAAAAATAGCATAAAATTACTACTATTTTGCTAAATGGGACATCCATAAATCCTAGATTTGTGAACTAGTAACCCAGTCCAAGTGGATAAATGATGAAGATGAATTTTCAAAGATGTTATAAGGATGAATCATGCTTTTTAATCTGTAAATAACCTTCAAAATAACTCACTTAAGCCACATAAACAATATAACCTATAGCAAAATAATGATGAAAAGTAAATGCATAAACCAGAGATGCAAGTGAAAAAGTCATTCAAAGTACATAAAGAATTTGTGCAAGAGGTCTCTAAGGCTCCTAGGATGGAAATTCCCAAGGATATTAATGTTCCTATGGAATAAAACCAGCTTTAGAAGCTAAAAATAGAACCAAACTTCATTATTTGAATCAATCCAAGTACATCCCTGCTAGAAATGAAAGTAGAGTTGCAAAAAAACACGTTTTCTCCACAAAAATACTAATAAATACATTCCCCTAGAGTCCAATTAGAATTGGTACTTATACAAAATTATGAGGAATCATTCTCCTTGAAAGGATTAAGCTTTCCTCTCCAAAGTCCCTCAAATAGTGGATTTGTTTCCCAACACTAGGAATCTGCATTAAATGACAGGGATCACATTCCTAGATTTTATCAATCATTGGAGCTCCAAAATTTCTCAATAATTTCATGATATTTTTTAATTTATTCTCCAATATTGATCCTCCTATAGTAGGGAGAAATTCCATAGATTATCTCCTCCAAATATTCATAATATGCCCAATATTCTCAAAATATTCTTAAAAAAGAAATAATATTTGTCACAAATATGAAATTATCTCTAAACCTTCCTAAGAACATATTAAAGCTAAAAAAAAAATTATATAGTGTAGAAGGAGAGTTTTAATATAGCCTTTATGTGACCAAGAAATTTTATATGGGCCTTAATTTGTGTCTAATTTAGAGGTCCATCATAATGAACCCTTGTAAAGTAGTTGTTATTAAAGTAAAGGTTGAAAACTTTTATAGGTTGGAATTATCCATCTCGTTCCCTTGATGGAACAGATATCTAAAATCATTGTAGTCATGAAAAATACGGGTACCATTACAGTTTTTGTTGAATATGGTGACTTAAACAATGCATGTCCAAAGGGTATTTATTTGAGCCTATTCATTGATTAAATTATTGATTACTGTGTTGGGGATGAAATATTCCCATTCATGGATGGTTTCTCTAGCTATAATAAAATGAAAATCAAACCAAAATATTGACATAAGTCTGGCTTTATCTTCCCCATGGGTATATTTTCTTATAAGAAGTTTCCTTTTGGTCTTAAAAATGTTTGATCTACTTTCCAATGGGTCATTTCCTGCACTCTTCATGACATAAAACATATAATGGAGGGATTCTTGGATGGCCTTATCACTTATTACCAATTACATTGGGGTTATACCCATATATGGATGATGGTCCTATGATTTATCTTCTATAATATCCGTTTCAACCCACGTAAGTGTGTATTTTACGTGGCATCTAAGAATTTAATTGGTTTCTTTGTATCCAAGCATGGCTTCATACTTGATCCTTTGAGGGTTGAGGAAATCATGAATTTTACTCCTCATACTCTCCATCAAATTAAATTTTTGTAAGGTAATGTGAAGATTTTTCATATATTCATCACTAAATATGTTGAGATAATGAAAGGTTTCATGCGAATATAGAAAAAATATGTACCTTGTAGGATGATCAAGCCAAAATATTTCAATCCTTTGAAGAAATTCATGTTGTCCACACCACTATTGATCCCCACTAACTATAATCATGACTTGTTTCTCTATCTCACTACATATAAATTAACCATTCATATGGTTCTCATCCAAGAAAATGAGATGTGCAACAAAAACATCATTTAATACCTTAATAAAGGACTCAATGGCCCCAAAATTCAATACTCACATATTAAGAAATTATATTTGGTAGTTTTTTTATCTATAATCTAATATGGATATTCCATTGGATAATTCGTCACAACAAAAATAAATTTATATTAAAAATACTAAAACTATAGTATGAGGGTTATTTTCCTTATAATTTTTCATATATTAACTTACTATTTTCATGTATGTAATATAAAAAATGTAGAAAATAGAGAAAAAAAAAAGTATAATCACTCACAACTATAATAAAACAAGACATGATATGGGAAACTATTTCAAGAAAAAACCCAACTGGAAGGTGAGGTTGATTTGGTCTATGTTTCTTTAAATATAAATGGATGAAAGCCCATGGGTTTTATAGTGCAAAAATATTATTGTCTTTCTCTTTCTCTATCCACTCTCAACTACTCTACTCATCTATGGTAAAAAATGAACTCAAATAGAATGGAACCCATTTTCCTCTTAGTTTCCTGGTTATAACATAGTTGTTGGAGAGATTAGTCGACCTAGTCAGTTAGCACAGTCGAGTAGGAAAAACATAGTGTAATTCAGTCGACATCCTTGTTGAGTCAACGACTAGTTCAAGACTGGACTGAAAGTTCAATTGTTGTAACTATCTTGACATAGTAAGTATCCATGAATGTATTAACGTATCTGCTCCATTCGTATTTAAGAGATATATAATAAAAATTTTCTTTCATGGGTTCTCCACTACTTGTGCATATTCTCTTCTCTATTTACTTATGTGTTTTTTTATGTGAATACTTTACGTCCTTACTATTGGTAACTATGCATACTTATCCCTATATTACAACATTGGTTTTGTTTATGATGTTTTTGGACTTGTGTCTCAAATAATATGCAAGCGTAAATGTTAACATTGGAAAGTATATAACAATGATGCGAGACAAAAGTTAACAACTTCCTAAATAAATATGCAAGAAGAAATAAATTGTCATTAGCAGAAGCGATGGATAATTTTTCATAGATGCACACAAAATTTTTATTGAAAGATCCCCGATGGAAATCAAAAAATTCCTTGACCAATTTTCTCATGAGAAAAACATATCCTAATGCCCAACTATTAATAAAATTTTCAAGCAGTTGTCGAAATTTTTTTTATGAGAGGCTCGAGACAATTTTGGACGACCTTTGTGAGGAATGAGAAATAAAAGAAAGAATCTTCATTGAACATATTAAAGCAAGGTTCTTTCATGACCTTCACAATAGTTTTTTATGCATGATTCCCACCATGTTACATAAGTTCCTCCTTGACAAGGGTGTTGGACATGTCATTGAATAATGATCACCTTTACAAACTCTGATAAACATTGACCTCCAACAAAGGAAAACTGACTGGAAAAATGTCTTCAACACACAGTGAAAGGATATGAAAGAAGTGTGGGACTACTTCCTACATAAATAGACATGGTTGTTTGGTATTCTCTCACCAGCTGATAGTAGTTCGGAATGACATAGGGGGGCAATGAAATGTGAAAAATAAAGAAATAAAAATAAATGAAATTGGAGAAGTATAAAAGAAAATTATAAATAGAAAATATCGAAGGAAGGAGGTTGAATACAAAGAAAAAATAAGGAGAAACTAGCCGATATAAAAATATTTTTCAATATAAGTAGTCGACAGATATTCAGAAGGTAGCACAGGAAAAAATAAAAAAAATGATGTGAAGAGATAAGAGAAGAGTACCATAGGAAGAATGTGTAATATTGGGATCTTGGGAGTGAAGATTCATGGGACTCCCTAGATGAGCTAAGAGGCGTATCACCGCTCATTTTGACAAATAATAATTGTATACCAGTAATTCCTAGAAGGAAAGTAGACGAGATGGAAGTTGATGGATTTGGTCCTGCAATAGCATGAATACAGACTGTATCAATATCAAGTCCCATCATTAAAGAAATCCTTCAACAAACATCACATATTTATTCAAGAATACATGTTTTTTGGCATTACCAAGATGAACAAATCAATCAGCTAGAAATTAAAAACCTTGTTGAGAATCAAACAAACATCGAGAAAAAATAATATGAAAAAGTACTTCTCCAACTTATAAATCTCATGATCTTACCCCCCCTGCCGCAATTAGTACCTTTCAAGGAAGTAGAAAGTACAAATATGGTTTATGAATAATCATGAACTAAGGTAAGTCGATTTACCAAGTATATAAACAGAGTGTGCGAGACCGATGAGTAATTTCTTGAAGACAACATTTGACAAGCAAGGAAGTGTCAGACCTTTGAGGAATCAACAAGTCATCAATCTTGTCGACACCAACAAGTCAATTAATATCAGAATATATATAACATTGAGACCTTAAAAAAATAAAATGGGATTAAATCATATACCCCTCTACGAGGGATATGAAGACCCTAAGAAACATTGGTTCATATGTGAGAAGTGTTGGTCTTCGAATGATATCACAGAAGAAGATAAACAGATGGAACATTTTGCAGCGACTTTGAGAAAATGTCCGTTATTGTGGTTTATGAATCTTACTGAAAACCAATCAAAATCAAAACTATTTTTCTTAATTTCTTCAAGGTCCAATATGTAAAACACTTGGTAGCACAAAATTTAAAAGAAATCAAATAGCATCTCAACGAAACAGTGTGTGAATATGATCAATTATTTAAATATCTATTAATTTAAATCCCATATATCATCTACAAAACAATATTAGTTCAACTGTATGTGGCTAGTCTCCTCCAAAATATCTGGGGGTCGTTGATAATGCATGAAGTAAAAAATTATTAAGAAGATTTCAATTTGGCCCAACTAATTGAAACTAATGACCAAGGACAGTCGTCTAATTCATCGACTAATAATAAATTTGAATATAAATTGAGAAATTACAAAATTTGTTGATGGCATTAACATTTCAGAGAAATAATCTATGGTGCACTAGCTATTCAAGTAAAGGGCACACTAAAGATAATCTTAAATTTCTTATTACTTTGATCAAGATGTTCGACGGGTATAATATGACATATATTATGACATATTCCAAATAGCACACAATAATACTACTAAATATTGTGAGTATAATATTTGTGACTCTAAAACAAAATGGTGCGCTATTTGTGAAGACAACAACCATTCAACACAACAATACCAACTCAATTGGAAAAATAAGTTGGATTATCACATCATCTATCGTATGAAAAAAAACATTCAGTATAATTAGTCACCAATGCATGACAAAAGAGGAAATGTTTAAGGAGGATATGTTGGTCGGGGAGGATGATACAACAGTAGAGGTCAAGGACGTGGTCGGTGCCAAGGAAGGTTTTATTGCTTTACTTGTTGGCAAGAGGGTCATACAATCCCTGATTTTCCTTTAATAGATAATAACAACCTGCACTTTTGTAATATGTGTGGCTTGGGGGATCATTCCTTCAAAGATTTCCCCAAGATCATTGAAATTTTTTAAAACAAAATAACTATAAATTTACTTCAAACAGTCCCTAATTAAGATATTCTTATCTAAAAAAACCTTGATGTTGTTACAAGGTTAGTGGCAGGAAGAGATAACAATAGTCATAATCAAAAAATCATCCAACCAGCAAGGAATATGAATAGACATACAAATATGAAGGTGTAACATGATACAATTACAAGAGAGGTCAAATTATTTACGAAAGAAGTCGATACACAGAGACCATCGAAGGATGTTATTCTAGAAGAATTTTTGGATCTTTTAAAAGAAGAAAATTTAGTTGGTCATGTAGTTGAGCTTTTAAATATGTTAAAATATTGCAACGAAGGCATGGATAAATATAAAAAATTACGACAAATCTCATAAGGAAATAAAATAGAATAACATCATTCATAAGTCGACTTGGAAATAAATGGTTATATGGTAAGACAATTTTTTGTCGACTTTGGGTCACAGGTTAATATTCTCCCTCGTAAAACATGGAATATTATGGGAAGGTAGAATCTACATAGAATGACCAACTATCTCAAACTTTCTAACCAAATATTCATTGAACCCATTGGCACATTGAGACACATATAAACTTCAATCATGAGAATTTCGTGACAATCGATTTTGAGGTCATCAACTTAGTCAATGGTATATCTTCATATCCCACACTATTCAATAGACTATGTGGTTGAAGGATGAAAGAAACCATTTCATTAGAAAAGGATAAAATCAAGCTAAAGGTAAATTATAAGAAAATCCTTTCGACCCCTGTCAAGGAAAACCATGGGTCGAACGATGTGAAGAAGAGTAAAAAACAAAAAGGTTGTATCAAGTGCTACATGAAGATAGGAACAATGTGGAGCCTAATGCCTTCATAGAAATTTGAATGGGATCACCTCTTTCCATTGGTCAAAATTATAATAAAGAGATCTATGAATGGAAATTAAAAAATTATGAATCAAAATCAAAGGAATGTTGGACAATCGAAGCAATTTCAACAACAAAAACTTGACCCTGCTATTATATTAAGGTAATGCCTATATTTAGAGAAATAAATTGCAGAGAAACACCATCATGATTACTGATTGATTTAAAATAATAATCTAGTAGTATGATTTGATTCAAGGAATGGAGTTCCATTTTCAACCATGTCGAATAAGTAAACAAATATATTGCAGAAGAAGGGAGGATGCAAAGTCTAGTGAAAATTTTTACGGGTCAAGTGACATGATAATTAGAGAAATGTTGAGGTATAAAATGGGCCTCCTATGGAAAATTATAAAGTAATAATGGAAATAATAAAATAATATTAGATCACCTCATCAAATGTTGGAGTGAAAAAAAAAAAAAAAAACTATTTTTTAAACTTGTATTTTCAACTTATCGTCCTACGATTTTACACAAATCTCTAGCGGAGCACTCGTTGGATGCAGAATTTAATTTAACATCCAAGGAGTACCCATGTTTAATAGTGTTGATGGATCCTACTACAAAAAATGAGAAATACATGAAAAAATGTGATTATGATCAATGTTTTTCATGTATTTCCCATTTTTTATGAGTGGGATCCATCGAAAGCATTCAACATGGGTACTCCTTGGATGTAAACTTTTAAATTATGAATCCAACGAGTGCTCCCACATGAAATTTGGGTATAGTCATAGGGAAATAAGTTGAAAATACAAGTTGAAAAAGTAGTTTTTTAAAAATTTTATCATTTTACCTTTATAATCCAAAAATGGTGAATCATCCCTAATGGCTAACATCACTATATTCAATTCTATTAGTTCTTATAAATTTTATTTTGGTGGTATATTTTTGTTTTGAAACCAATTTTTTACCTTAAAATTTCTCTAATGTGTGGGATACCCACTCATCTCAACTCCAGACTTAGACGCTAAGAATGGAATATTTCTTTGGATGTTTTGAAGGTCGTAAAATTTTATAAAAAGAAAATATACCTATTTTTAGTCATGAATAGAACCCCATCCTTCATATACATAATTTTGAGTTGGAATGACACATAATTGGATATATAGATGAGAGATTTTGGCCCCACATGTTTCCAAATACTTTAGAAGACTTGCCTAATAAATGGTGTAAATTAGAAGAGGCTCAAGGGAAATATCTACAATGGAAAGAGTTGAAAGAAAATTTCAATAAGGATTTCGAATTTTGATTGGAGAAACAAGAACGGCTTGACACAGTTCAACAAATACATGGCTTTGTAAAGATAAAATCAATTGACAATCTTAATCAAGATTAAGTAGTCGACATATCGTTGACTTGTAATTATGTGTCATGCGAATCATAAAATAAAATGGATAGTTTGTTGGAAATGGAAGAAGCTCTTGTTCCTGGCCAAAACAAAATTGCAAGAAAGATCATCCAGAAATTCACAAAAGATTAAAATCAGCCTAAAAACTTAAAAACCATGAAATTGAGAAACCTTAGAAACCAGACTTCCAACCTGCTTATCAAGAGAGAAAATTTGGGGACCAACGAATCAATGATTCAAAGGAACCTGAATGGATGGATACATAAATAAATATAAGGTAATTCAACATATTAAATGATGATCAACCAAATACCACTTGATTCGGTGACTATTGGTCGGAAAATAAAATAACAGAATTTGTCGATTTACTCAAGCAATCTCAATATGTGTTTTCCTGTGACTATAAATATCTAAAGGGACTTGTAAAATAAATGGGGGAGATGAATATTGAATTCATTCCTAAAGCCAATCCAGTTAAAAATATACCTTACAAGGTTTCTCACAAATACAAACCCATTGTACAAAAATAAATAGAGGGGATTCCTTCCATCGGCAATATCGACCCAATTGAAACATCAGAATCTACAAGTCCCATGATCATGCAACCAACAAAGAATGAACCGACTAAATTCCACATATGTTTCAATTATCATGGGTTGAATAAATTAGCAGTAACTGACCCATTTCACACTCCATTCGCCGAAAAAATTATAATCGAAGTTGCAAGTCATGAATGTTATTCTTTTACTGATGGCTTCATAGGATACAATTAAATACCAATTGCATAAGAAGATCAAGAGAAAAAAATGTTTTCACTAAATTTGGATATTTTGTGTATTAGGTAATGCCTTTTGGATTAAAATTTGCACCAACAAGTTTTCAAGGATTGTTGTAAAATATTTTCAGGAGTACATCTATAAAGCAATGGAAACCTACTTCAATGATTGGATAGTCTATATTCTACTTAAGGATCATATATAATGGCTTAGAATAATATTGGATAGATGCAGAAAATTTAGTTTATCACTAAATATCAAAAAATGTATCTTTTCAACAACTATAGGAATACTACTGGGACATGTAGTATCAAAGGAATAAAATTCAGCATGGAAAACATCAAAGTAATTTTGTATCTTAAACCCCCAACAAACCAGAAGTAGATAAAAAAAATTTTGGGTCTTACGAGATACTATAGAAATTTCATAAGGCATTAATTTGACATAAAATTTCCTATAGATGAAATTTTGAAGAAGGATGTTCCATTTAATTGGTAAAAGGAGTGTGATGAGTCGTTGTAGCTATTAAAAAAGAAACTAGTCGAGCCACCCAACGTAAGTTTCCAGACTATTAAAAGAAATTTCATGTACACGTCAATGCATCAAATGCGGTAGTTGGCTCAGTCCTGACAAAACCATATGATGAGTCGATAGACCATCCCAATGTGTATGCTAGCTGAAAATTTAACAAAGCTTAACAAAGCTAAAAGGAAATATTCGATGACTGAGAGAGAATATTCAGCCATGATCTTTGCATTGAAAAAATTCTAACATTACCTCATTGTGAATCCATTCATATTTTATATTGATTATCAAGCATTGAAGTATCTCATTAATAAACCAGTACATCAAGCATGCATCTATCGATGGTTAGTACCATTCCAGGAATTCAAATTTTAAGTGAGTGTTCGAACTAGTAAGAAGAATGTCCAACCTGACCATTTATCTCGACTAGAATAAAGACAAGAACCAACAGACATTGAAGACGAGCTTCCTGATGCAATTTTTTTTATATTTAAAGCAATCCCTTCAAATCTTGTTGATATTTCATAATTCTTACATATAGGAAATGCACTTAAGGAATTCCCTAAAAAAAATAAAAATATTCTTGTTATTAAATAAATGCCATTTACATTAATAATTTGTCAACTACATAAGCTTGGCATTGATGAGGTACTTTGGAAATGCGTTTTGGAGCATGAAATGGAAGACATTATTAATGAAGCACATACAGGAGGATCTATAGTACATTATCAAGGTGGCACGACAACAAGGAAGATTCTACAAGTTAGATTATGGTGGTCAACATTATTTCAAGACTATTGAATACAAGTACAAAAGTGTGATATATGCCAAAGGTTCAAGCGACCATTACCTAAACACTACATGCCATTAAATTTGATTGTTCTATTGTTAACTTTTTAGATTTAGGCAATTGACTTTGATGTTCACTTTCCTAAGAGAGATAAAGACTTAGGAGAAAAGTATATCATAACAATAGTGGAATATCACATCTATTATTGATTGAGTTAACGTTTCGGACCAATCCACCATGGTTCATCTTCAGGAAAGATCCATGAGTTAGTATGATCTCACTATAAAATATAAATAGGAGGATGTGAAAAATGAGCGGAATGGAGAATGACAAGGAGGCCAACATAAATTGACAAAATGAGAAAAAAAAGATAAATTAATGAAATTAATTAATTTAATAAATTTAATAAATTTAATTATTATTTTCAATAACAGTCAAAAGAATAATTTTTAAAAATTATTAATTTTCTTGTTTAATATTTAATATGATTTATTTAAAAATTTTATTAATAATTAAAAAAACAAATTAAGAATATTTAAATTTTAATTTATTTGAAAAAGTTGATAATATTAATGAATAATAAATTATTTATAAAAAAAAATAGAGATAAATAGATAAACTATTATTAATAATTAATGGATATTAGTATTAAAGAAATTACTCTTAAGATAAAATAACTAATTAAATTATATATCATTATTATGATATAATAATTGTTAAAGATTAAGGAGCGTACACAAAATGCTAATCACAGAAGCCTTAAATATATAATAGTGGAATACATAATGAAGTGGGTGGAAGGAAAACTAGTCGAATCTTGTAAAAAGGAAGTAGCAGCAAAGTTTATTTATGAAAACATAGTAACTTCATTCTTTTATCCTATGGTCATCATTAGTGACATGAGAACTCATTTTTTAAATACTACAATCCAAACCTTGATGAAAAATTTCATGATCGACAATAGGAAGACCACTTCTTACTATCCACAAGAGATCGACATCATGGAATCATTCAATAAAACATTACATAAAGCGATAAAAAAAAATTGTAATCTAGATATATATGATTGGGATGATAGAGTACCAACCATTCTCTAGGCATATCACACAACTTACAAATAGTCGACTAGATCAACTCCTTTTAAGCTAGTCTATTGTTAGGAAGTAATGATCCCACTCCATTGTTCATAAAATGAAAAAAACATGTTAACTGTAGTAAAATATAACACAAAAATTCAAAAGGCCGACAATCACAACATTTATAAGAAGACCGACTTCACTGACACCATCATCAGAAAAATAGAAAAGAACAAAAAAAGGCATGGCATAACAGAAATATTCAAAAAAATAACTTAAAATTCAGTTACTTGGTACTATTATATGGAATTCGAGTGAAAGGGAAACTGAAAAAAATGGAGATTACATGATTGGGACCCTTCGCTATTGAGGATATTCATGCTTCGAGAGTTTTATAGATGAAGAAATTACAAGGGAACTTGTTCAAGTCACTCGTTAATAGATCCTAAATTAAGAAGTACATATCTTAATAGCATTGGCATGTTCCTAGTGAAAACCTCTTGGGGGCACTAGGGACATGGATTATATTTAAAACAACTTTGTGGCAAGATAACAAACCAAACTATTTTAAAATTAGTAATTTTCTTCTTCTAATTAGAATTTAGTAATTTTGACACAAAAGGAAATTTTAAAATAGAAATAGACTACCTGAAATAACAGTTAGAGAACCAATAAAAAGATGAATGACAAAATAATTAGGAAAGAAACAAATATGTGAAATCTCTTAAATAATATATTTCAAAAGAACATGGATCGACACCAGTCAAATTATGAAAGAAGAAAATAATGGCGAGAAAGGTTAAAGATCACTAAAATAAAATAATTGAATCAACATGATATTCAAAGAACAAGGAAGGAGTTGATACAAAGAAAAAAAAATCCACTAGATGGAACATGGCCATAATGAACACTTTGAAAGGATAGGTGATCGGGAGAAGAGCATCGACCATGCAACAGAAATCAGTATTAAGAAAGAAGTTGGAAATAAGTACCATTTTCATGAGTCTTGCAGGACAGGTCAAAAAAGACAAAAATAAAAATTTAAAAATCAATGTAGTCAAATGTAGAAGTCTATTCATGACACGCCATATGCAAAATTATGTCCATCATCCTTAGAGGCTTGTCAACCATCAACTTGAATCATAACAAAATTATTTAATGTTCTGCAAAGCAGGTGGTGGACATGTCGTATGCATAGACTAAGTGATGTTGAGAAATCCAATGATGATTCGACAAGCCAAGTGATGGAGGAGATAGTGATCGATAATGATGGCACATTTAAATAAAATTCCATAAAAACAAATGAAGTATTAAATACACCCAACGTTGTGCCAAAAATTTTGTTAAGTTTCAATTTTGATCTCCACGATATACTAGGTGTCCTAAGCCCTATAATTTCTGATTATGAGTTACTATATTGTCTTAGAACCGAAAATTTTCAAGGTGATTTCACAATTCTAAAGAGGAACATTCACTTTGAGGAAGAGGATATCATAGTAGAGCCAAGAACGAAACCCAAATTTGATCTTTCGGGAAATATATAGATTGAAGTAAGAATGCATTACATAGATCAGGAATATGTGGATGAGGTACTTTGGGAGAAACACAATGAGTCATTTCTCTACGGGTGAAACGAAATAATGAATGGAGTTTGCAGTTGGAGTTGTTTTAGAAAGTTGTAATTTGTAATATTCTCGGGGCCCCATTGGTTGGGAACGTGCAAGGCATGAATGAGGAAGATGATGAATTCTTGGTCAGTCAATATCATAATGGGAAATTATGGCTTGCAAAGCCTATGCCAGTCTCTGAGACTTCCTTTCACATGATTAATGTACTCCCATTCAAAGATGAAAATGTACCTCACATATTCAACTATAGCAAGTGGATTACAAAATTCATGAGAGGTTCGTCCTCCAAGAATTCAAGGGGTCCAGTAATTGGACAAGTCCAAGATCTCCTGGTTAAATGGAATTTCATGATTGTATCTATTTTTCTTAAACTAGTTATTTGAGCCTAAAATGTCAAATTAACAATGCTGGAAGAAATTGGAGAGATAACAAAGTTGGGGAAAACATAAAATTGGGAAGAGTATGTCATTGATTTAATCAAGACCAACTACCAAGGGTGCCAAAGCTCTGGTAAATACATCCCTTTTCCCTCCCTTATTATTTTTCTATATATTAATTGTAGTGCTCCTATTGGAGAGAAAAACTTCGCAAAGAAAAATGGTTCATTAATAGATAATTTTAAAATTTTCTTGCACGGATGGTTAGGGAAATCCCAGTCTTTGTGTCCCGAAGAGATATTTAGAAATTGATTGTTAAACATAAAATAATATTCAAACAAATGGAGGCTTTCATAGCATATTCATCATGTTCACATATAAAATTATGTTTGGATGTTACTAAAGTCTGCTACAAGAAGACAACATAAGTAAACCCTCAGGAGCTACCATACTAGCCTTCAATCGAGAAAATATTTGAAGAATTGTGTCAACAATCCAATACCTTGATTCCAATTCCTTTTGGGGTTCTCCGTCCATCTGGAGACATCATTGCCCCACTCTCTGATGCATAGCAAGAGGAAGAAAGATAGGATGCATTGTATATGCAACCTTTTAAGGTTGATTTATCAATTCCTTTAGCATAATCAACTAATAATTCCAACCAAAAGGAGTCACAAAGTTCAAATACTACATCAACTTCCTTAGCACGAATTCGGTGGGAAGAATTCTTGTCATACATTAGGTTAGACAACTTGAAGTAGCAAGAGAATCTTGAATGTTATAAAATCATAAAGGTAGAAAATTTAATATTTTCTTATTAAATTTCATTATGTTCACATTTTATCTTATTTTCATCAAGAAATACTCAAATCAAAACATAAAGATCAATGACACTAGATATAGGCACTCAACCGGGGCTAAAAACCCTATGAAGGGGAAAATGAAATCAAACTCTTCCACTAGTAGAATAAAATCAATTGAGACAATATAAGACCATATATAAAACCAGAACACCTTCCTCCCTCCACCAATTCAGCCTTCCAATATGATTATTCAAACCTTAGTAGTATATTCTAATCAAACAACTTCAACCCAACTACAAGACCAACACTGTTACATTCTTCAACACTCCCTCTTAACTAGGGAGACATTAATAATCACATGCATACATAGGTACATGGATGAAATAAAAATGATATTTTCTACGAAGAGTCACAACACATGGAGTGCTACAAATTAGATACTTGACAAAGGTACCTAACGGGTTGGAACTAAGGTGTGTTTTAAGATTTATCCACTCTAGGTACCAACGGGCTTTGGATTTAACACCAACCCAAGGATATATGTATCATATCCAAGGTCAGAGCCCCAGAATACCAATTATACCCTCCCTACTTTTGGATATATACATCATAATAGGTTGGACAGATGTCCTCCTAAGCATATTATCACCCCAATATTCATCATCTCTCCTTATCAACTAAATATGATATATCCACTAGTCCAAACATGCTTCCAGAATGTTTTAACCTTCCTATGGAGAGGTCCTGCACAAACACAACCCCAATTGGCAATAAAATCTCTCTCTATATATGTCTCTATGTGTGTGTGTGTGTGTGTGTGTGTAGCAAAAACCTTCAAGGTCCTCAATCATTCTGATGTTTCTTATATCATCATCATATTATCCAAACACATCTCACCGAAATATTTCTTCTTTCACTTATTCAGCAATACCAAGCACAACCTAAGCACTTCTTCCAGAACATCTACATATTGTTTATAACTTCATTAATCATGTATAACCATTTGCAGTTCTTTAGATATTATTCATTTTTATTGTTTCCTTATTGGTGTTATTCATATTTCCAAGATCATGTCTTCTTTCTCAACTATGGAGGATCTACATGACTTTCCTTCATCCAAGCTCCCTCTAAACTTAGGGAGAACTTCAAATTTTTGGAACAACATTCCTTCTATCTTCACTTGGAAACAAGGTTATCTTTTAGTCACCAATATTTTATCAGGATTCTTTCTACTCCCTCTTTCCATCATGCTGAACATTATTATCAATTCATCAACAAGTATAAGTTATGAAATCATCTTCAACATATTGAAGACCATATACCTTTAATTATTCAACAACAAGGATAACCAAACACAAATATATAAGAACATAAAGTCAATTATATCAAAATAGGGTTAGCATGTTATCATAATGGGATATTTCAAAAAATTTGAGAAAGAAAAAAAAATTTAGATATGAAAAACCTAAACCTCGATAGGTATATGATAAACAAGGGTTATATTCCCTAGACTTCTTGCAACAAAATTTGCTAGCACTAGGGGAGAGATGTCTAATTTTGTGCAGGGACCATTAATTGTTATATTACTGGTCCCACTAACCCACCAGAAATTGAGATATGTGCAACCAATAATTAAACAAAAAAAATAACATTAAGTCCAAATAAATTTTAAATTATGTCCAAAATTTACCAAAACATTAACTTGGCCCACAACAATCCAGATATATTATGTTAAGTATTAAGAGTACAAATCATATTTTCTCAACTAGAAAACTCATAAAACCATAAATATTTCCAAAATGGTTTATTCCAGAAGTACAAAGTAGTAGTCACTTGAACCCCACTGATCATAACTAATGATATATATCCAAAATGCATATCCATACCTACACATAATAAAATTTAATGTGTGTTAGCCATAATTGTTGTGTTATTAAACATTTGAACCCACTGTGTACAATAAATGACACCCACCCAATAACAAAATTTAAACCCACTGTGTTCAATAAATGGAGCCCACCTAATAACTTCAATAAATGACACTCATCCTATTCTATTTCCCATTAAAACATATCAATACACATGGATCAACAACAACAAAAATTCCCAGCCATTGGATCACATCCATATCAATCCTGATCACACATGAAAAATGAAGCCATTCCAATCCATGTCCATCATTTCCACCAATTCAATTCAAGTGCAAAAAATTATAAAAGAAGTTCAACCACTGTTGAAGTTGCACGTTTCACATTCAAACTATTCACCATCCCTGGAGATAAACCATCATAGAACACACCCCAAAACATTTCACCGTATATTCAGGTTAGTTTTTTCAATTACAACACAATTTTTTTACAGTTTTATTTTCATTTATGAGTCTTTATTTCAGTTTTCTTACAATTTTATTTTCATGAAGATATATATTTTTTTTTCTATTTTTCTATTTTCTGGATCATTCTCAAGTTTACTGGAAAATACGACACAACCATAATGCATATCATTTTCTAGTATGGCTAGCTATATATAAAGAACATAAATCATTTATATTTGAACACCAATCCTTTTATACGGTAGAATTTCCAAGTGGGAAGGACTTCATCTTAAATTCTAGACATTCATCCCAAATCCAAAACAATGTTATAAAAACTAGCTCCTCTCATTCAAAATTAATTGGAAAATGAACCTCCCAACGACAATTTAAGAAGAACTAGATGACCACCTGAATTAACAAGGAGAATCCACACAATTCTTTGAAAATGTTGTCTAGGATTTACAAGATAAATTGATGACATGAGGAAATAAACAATGGTGGAGAATTTAGCAATAAATTACAACAGGTTCTTGCTCAACTCATTATTTTATAGAATCAAATGAATCAATACCTCATTCGTCTCCATGTATGTATGTTGTCCACCCACTATCTGCATTAGTTTCTTCAAATATTAGGTTTCATCTAGAGATTTTTGTTTTCCTTTCCAAGAGTCTTTCCTATGGTTATCAGTCAGAAGCACATCGACAGTACCACTTCATCAACCAGCATGACTTCGCGGGCCACAGAGATATCCACCTTCGTAATAACCTATGAACCATAATGGTTGGGAAGGTTCTAAAACAGGAGGGGAAAGGCTTGAAGTTACTTATCCTAGTACCTCTCATTCAGAATTAATTGGAAAATGAGCCTCCCAACTACAATTTAACAAGAACTAGATCACCACCTGAATTAACAAGGAGACTACACACAATTATTTGAAAATTTTGTCTAGGCTTTATAACATAAATTGATGACATGTTGAAATAAACAGTAATAAATAATTTAGCGATAAATGACAGCAGGTTCTTGCTCAACTTGCTATCACTAACAAACTTGGAATGAAAAAAATAGACGTAGAAACTACTTTATGCTTCCCTTCCTTCCAGTACTTGTCATATTTTGTTGAGACATGAAACAAATCTAGATGAAATTTATAATTGATTGGAAAATGAGCCTCCCAGCTACAATTTAAGAACAACTAGATGATCACCTGAATTAACAAGGAGACTGCACACAATTCTTTGAAAAGGTTGTCAAGGCTTTATAACATAATTTGATGACACGAGGAAATAAACATTGGAAAAGAATTTAGTGATAATACTACAAGTTCTTGTTCAACTCGCTATCAATGAAAAACTTGGAATGGAAAAAATAGAGGTAGAAACTACTTTATGTTTCCCTTCCTTCTAGTAGTTGTCATATTTTGTTGAGACATGAAACAAATCTAGATGAAATTTATATTAAATTTCTAGTGAATCTAGATGAATTTTATATTAAATTTATAGTTAATAAGATGAAGGTCACCATCATTGTTAGAAGAATATGAAGTGATATTTCACCAATATTCACCCTTTCACTCTGTGGACAGTGGATTGACTCACGCCTCTCATCAAATACAACATCTTTGCTTATGTATATTTACCTTATTTTAGGATCTCTGTGTGGGTAGGTTTTTTTACTCTTCATTGTACCCTATAAATGTACATTTTAAGGACTTAATTATCTACCTTCTTATTTGGAAGATGCATATGATATTTGCAACCAAAAACATCAAGAAATGAATTATAAGGATTATACCCACCCCGTGTTTCATGTGGTGTGATCTTGTCAAGTGCTTTGGTGGGTACAAAGTTTAGCACTATAAACTGATGTGAAAATTTCTTCTGCCTAATATGACCAATCCAAGTTTCATTCCTCAATCATGTTGTGCACCCTTTCCATAATGATACACTTTTACCTCCTAGCAACATCATTTTTTTGTGATGTATATGCAACATTCAGGTGTTGGTGAATTCCATGCACTTTCAGAATGTTAGATCTCATCACTAGTATATTATCTCCTTTGATTTCAGTTGAGGAGATGAATGTGGCAACGATATTGTCACTCCATGTAGGCTTTTAATTATTTGAATATTTGAAATGAGTGATATTTTTTCTTCAAGTTGTATACCCACTTTTGTTGACAATGATCATTTACAAAAAATATGAAAATATTGGACTACACTAATAGTAGGTTTCATGGGTCCACATAAATCAACGTGCACTAGGTCGAATGGAGATTTTTCCCAATATGTACTTATGGGTGTTATGTTCTTTTCTCTCGCTAATAAACTAGAGAAAAAACCATGTATTTTTCAATGAGGGAAGGCCTCTCTCCATATTAGGCCTACTGAGTGCAATCAAGTATCTAATAGATTTGTAAATTATGTATTTTTGACAAAGGGAGCTTGATTTTTGTTATAAATAACAACTTGTAAATACCATTTAAAACAATAGAGTAAACAGATTGCAGAAAAAAATATTCACCAATTTTTGATGAAAACAATTATCTTTTTCATTTCTCTCAGATGCATTTTTTATCAATGTTATTGATAGTTCTAGGTAGTGCAATTTACAACAAGGTCTAAGAATAGAGCTAAGGCTACCCTCAACAACCAAACAACTTGAAAAACCATATCTTCCCAAATCCAAACCTAGGATGTCTGTTAGTGTCTCCAACCTTGTCAAAATTTAAATGGAGACTTTACATTTTTGAAGAGTTAAGGGTTTAATTTAATTTAAACAAGAGTAACTAGACAATATCAACATCAAAATATTGAGATGACCATTATGTCTTTCTTAACAACTCAATGATGAGAGATCAAGTCTAACGGGAGTGAAAAAGGCTGGAAAATTATCACTACTAATCATTTTTTGCTACCATCTATCTATTCATAGAGCATGTATAATTTATTGTAAAATAATTTTGTCATTATGATGCAATTCAAAAACATCATCAAGAAAATGAACATCAAAATATTGAGCTGATCATATGGATGCAACGATTTTATGATACCTAGGAGTATAGTTGGGTTTCACTAAATCATCTAGGAAATGATATGAGGGACAAACTGCATTCTCTGTAATTTTAAACATATACAACAACAAAATTAAAAAATTGTATAACAAAATAAACTAGATTACAACAAAAAATTATTTTTCTAGGCAGTGCACTTAATAACTAGGTCTGAGAAAAGAGCTAAGGCTACCCTCAATAGCCAAAAAACTTGAAAATTTACCATGTCTTCCCAATCCAAACCTAGGATTTTTGTGAGTGTCTCTAACATTGTCAGACTTTACAGTCTCCTGAGCTGAACATTATGTCTTTTTTGGCTACCACTATGTCCTGAACCGACCATTATGTCTTTTTTGACTACCATCTATCTATTCATAGAGCATGTATAAGTTATTATACAATAATTTTGTCACTTTGATGGTATTCAAAAAAATTAGCAAGAAAATGAACACCAAAATATTGAGTTGACTATATGTCTGCAAGGGTTTTATGATACCTAGGAGTGCAGTTAGGTTTCACTAAATAATCTAGGAAATGATATGAGGGGCCAACTCAATTCTCTATAATTTTGAACATATACAACAACAAAATTAACTATATTAAAACAAAAACTTATTTTCTAGGTAGTGCACTTTATAAATAGGTGTGCGAACAAAGTTAAGGCTACCCTCAACAGCCAAACAACTTGTAGTAGTTTTCCAAGTAAAATTACCATCCTGTTATTTTAAGTGTAAAAACAAGTTATCAAAACAAAAATCACTAATATATTTGAAGACATACAACTTGTTAGCCCCCCATAAATTACTTGACAAGCAAGCAGGGGCTGATTTGTCTTTATGAGCCTTCAAGGAATGCATTTCCCTTGAAGACACATCATCCTTGAAGCCTCTTTGTGCTCTCTGCCCTTTGATTATTTCCCTCTATTGTTTACATCTAAAAAGCCTATCTGTTTGCAAAGGAGTGTGCTCCAAAGGCCTGCATTTGCCCCTTGTATCCCTGCAGAATACCCCATTTTAACCCTTTATTCCCCCTTGTCAAAATTCCCCTCTAACCTTTCTAAATCATACCCATGCCCTTTTAAACCATTCCTACACCATTTGTTTAGCCAAATTTCCCCTTCTTCCCTCTATCGTTACCCATTTTCGGCCTCAAATTTCATTAAAAAGGGCCGAAAAATCCATACTCTGCACATTGTGGTCTTAGCCCCCTACGGTCCTAGCCCCTTAACCCTTTTCCCCACGTGACCGAACGCCGAATCCGAGTGCTAGCCCAAAGAGCACTTATCTCATTTGGTTATCGAGAGCAGTTTTCGTCGTTGATCTACATAGATTGGACGACGATCGTGGCCCCCGAAACCCCCACTATTCACATTCCACCTCTCTGATCGCGCCATCACCGTCCGTTTAGCCGTTGATCTGACGGTCCAGAATGCACCTGCCCTTGTGGTCCCCACCCGTGCACTATTTCGAAAACCACTGGTTTCTATTGCACCGCCTTCGGGCAGTAGGCGGTATTTGTTTTGGGAGCGATTCCATACATCGACCGACACGTGGCACTGGTACGGTTGGAAAACTGCCACTCCATTGAGCATTAAATTCTGGCAACAAACGTGGCGTGATATCACTGTGCGCCGTCCGATCTAGAGAATTTAATCCAACGGCGATCACTCCGCAAAGCTGCGTGGAAGTTAGCATGGGGGAACCGTACCCTTGGTCCACTATCCATCGCCCTCTGATGCGTCCTCAGCCGTCGATCTCCTCTTGAGATTGGACGGTTCAGATTTGATTACCCCCGCCATTGACCATCCCGTCATCTCCCAGACCCGACACTTCACCACTCCACGTGTCTCCATCGTACATCCGCCCGCCCCCGTTATATATGTTCATCCACGGTCAAACATTTGTTTTTTATGTTAAATTTCTATGCACTTTGCCAACCTTCACCAGAGCATTTCTCCACCATTCCTCTATATTTTTTCTCCTTTTCTCCGATGTCCCACTATCATCCTCGCATTCACTCACATCATCCGACCCCATGCATTGTTTTCTTAACATTTTTCGTGTTTTTGCAGGGTTACAAAGAGGCAGAAAACCGCCATCGTTCATATGTACTATTGTAATGGCGCGTTGCATAGAGAAAGTTGGATTTGGAAGCTGGTACTACAAAGAAATGTACGGAAAGATGGCAGCAACATAAATATTATCAAAGGAAAGTTCAATCTCCGCGAAAACCTATCTGGCGCCATTAAAGCCCAAATTTTGCAGATTATGACATTTATGAAGCGAAAGAGAAATACCAGCTAATGATTAACGAGTTCAATGTCCAGTATTGAAAATCTTTGAGGCTTAATACAGTGGTTTAGAGGCAATGCAACAGATTAGCGACGTCATGGATCACAAAAAGGGTATAGCACGTAGAAAACCATACCATCGGGGTTTTCACATCAGCAGAATGTTTCTTCCTGAGCAAGGACATGGTACACATAGTGTTTCAATCTACGTTGTGTCCATGTGAAGTTTTCCTCCCTACAACAGTCCTATGCTATCAGCAGCATTTGTTGCACAGTATGGCAGATCTTAGCGTCATGATTCTACATTTTTTGTTTAATTCACCAGAAGTACTATAGAGTACTGCAGCCAAAGTACATCAGAGACATATCGGAGTAAATGGAAGCCTAGAGAAGACCACTCTTTCACCCAAAAGAGTGCCAGAGATAAATACACATAATTTATACAGAGTGGGCTTCAGCCTTATTCCTCTTCCGAGTTTTTAATGCTGCATTTAGTTTTTCACCTACCTTCTCTGCTCCACTGGAGCTATAAATTCATGAAGAAACTCAATGTAAAGGTTGTTGATCAGTTATCAGAGAATTTCAAGTAGTTTCTTTTGAGGCACAGTCTCTGTGTAAAGTTGTAAGATAGGCCGAGGAATATGATTTTAGACTGAGTATTCAGCTATTGGCGATGTTGTACTTGACTGATATTGCTATTTAATATGACAAGCACATTTCTTTGGATCCTGATCTAAAGTAGCGGTGATGTTTTCCTATCTCTGTGTCTTAATTCATTTCATTTCGTTTCTACTGGCTTGCATCAGAATATTGGCATAGGATTTACCCTTGTTAGGTACCCTATGTTTCTTCTCTCCTTGCCTTTGATGTTTTATACTAAATGTGTTATCTAAGAATTGATTTCAGTTAATTTAACCAGCGTGGTGGATGTTATTGCCTGCTCTCTAATGTATGAATTGAATGAATCAATTCTTAGATGTTCTGGTTGGGATTTAGCTGGAAGATTTGGGAACACTGGGGATTAGAGTTAGCCATGTCCACTAGGATCGTTGTGCGACCAGATGGTATTTAACTGTGTGTCCTGAATCTGTGTTGTCTCCTCCTCTCCTACCATTCCGTATCACACTATCATATTTAAGATCCAATGTTTTAGATGACTAGCCCAACTGAAAGCCTGCATATTGACTAGCAAGAAAATCCTTTCCTGACTCCATTTCCCAATGGTTTTGAATGCTCCCTGGAATACTTCACCTCTGCCTAAATTTTCTTTGCTCATCCTTGTCTTACATTGAACCCTTCTTTCCTGATAACCAGCAACCAAACAAACAATCAAACAAACAAACCTTGTGCCTATAACTAGCCTAATATCTTAACCTTTGAGCTTTAAAGTCACATATCTTTGATAATCATAGAGAGATCCCTCTTAGGACCCAGGAGGGCTAGATCCTGAGGTCTGAAAGTGGTTTGATGTTGTCTCATCTTTTGGTCTTGCCAATCTGGCCAAAACATGGGAACCCAAACATAATGGCGACTCCACTGGGGACATTCTTAGCATTTCTCACCTTACTATATCATAAGAGCCTCAGAAACCTACAATCTCTGTTTAGGTTGGTAGTAAAACACTCCTATTCACAGAAAAAACTCTATTAACCATTTGTTGTGTTTTCTCCCACACTCTTAGATAGAGTCTGGAAAGGGCCAGGTAGCCTCCAGATCTCACACTCTTTCAGAGGTGACATATCTGGTAAAATCCCTCCCAGTCAATCTCTAGTTAGATTTTGCTGTGTTCAAAATATGTCCTTGAAAGGGGGCATCTCATAAGCACTGTGGTGGACAGTGTAACCTCCTAAAACATCCTAAACCCTCCATCTGGCGACTCCATAGTTCCTGAAAATTTTAAAGACTCCACTGGTGATCAGTACACCTACTAATTATCTTGGTTCACATAAAGACTCCACTGGGAGACCAGAGCCATTACAACATCAACCACAGTAGAAATAACAAGTAGGGTTAAGCTGCTTGGTTAGAAAATAAAATTCTGGCTTCAAGAACCATTCATACAAGAGCTTATCCTAACCCAGACCCACCTGAAATAGTTGAAAACCCTGAGAGAATCCTCAAGGGATCTCCTACACCTAAACAATCAACTATTTCCAACCACATCCATAGAGCTAACTCTACAGCAGAAAACTTTACAGCTCTATCAGACCCTCTTTTTGACCTAGGCACTCAAATTAGCTTACCAAGAACTAGGTCATTCAGTGTTCTAGACCAGCCAGACCTCGAGTTTCCTGTTTCACCACCTCAAAGTGGTAAGCACCTTGGGAATAGACAGACCCCTCCATCTACACCTACTGATATATACTTCATTCAAAACTTGGGGCTCAGTCACCCTAGATCTGCTCATCAGTCTTCTGTTGGTCACAATATCCCTGTCATCCATATACCAGCTGCCCAAGTCAATCCTTTACCTCATCAAAACATCATCATGGCAGCCTAGTATGCACCTCTGGTTTTACCCCAGCCTCTATTGCCTTTACCCAATTATTATCAATCAAAGATCCCACACTTCACTGCAAAAGAGTCTACCACAACCCAGCACCATGTAGATAGGATGGAATATTCTTTTGACTATATGGAGATAGATAATGATATATTCAAAATGAGAATCTTTTCCCAGAGCTTAGGAGGTGATGTGAAGAAATGGTTTAAGAGCCTACCTCCTAATAGTATCTAAGATTTTCCTGCTTTATATCAGACTTTCATAAATAAATGGGAGGTTAAGACCAACCCTTGCCAACTCCTGGCAGAATATATGAACCTTAAAAGAAACGCAGGAGAGAGTGTCCATGATTACACACATGAAACCTCCCCAAGGTATGGCTCTAGCGAAATACCCCGAAGGCTTTGATGTTGACATGGCCTACCAGCTTAGGGAGAGAGATTACAACACGTTGGAAGACATGCAAAAAGGAGCAGTGAGTGTAGAGGCTAATCTGATTGAGAAAAGAGCAAGATTGAGAGCTGAGAAAAGGGTAACATATAGAGATGACAATATAGCTTCCACGTCTGACCCAAATTATGACTGCATGTCAAAAAACATGGAAAAGCTATACCAAATTATGGAAAAAATGGTTGTCACAGTTAGTAACCAAAAAAAAAATCAAAACCATAACCAGAACCAAAACTTTAGAAGAAACAATGCCACTCCCAATAGAAAAAGAGAATCAGATCAGCGAGTTATTCCCCCATTCCAAGATAAATTTCTTGATGAAGATGAGGGAATAATAGAAGAGTCTAAGGGAACCAAAATAAACATGTTTGAAACAAAAGATTCAATCCATAACTGTTACACAGAAGAAGATCACTCCCCACCCTCTTATTGGGACGAGGAATGGTTAGAAACTGAGGATTATAGGTTAGGATTTGAAAATTCCATGATGCAGGTCAGAGAACAATATGAACTTAGAAGTGAAAAGAGCCAAGAAAATGCCAAACCAAAAGCTTCTGAGGTTACCATCAAGAAAATACCTGAGAAAACTTCTAAAGCAACTGCTGAAAGTAACAAATCAGCAGCTGAGAGTTCTGGAAAGAACAAAGAAAAAGACAACCAAAACACTGATACAAAAGGTAAACCAACTAGTAGCACTAGCACTGCAGTTAGTGCTCCTAATAAAACTATCACAAACATTGTACATAACAAGAATCAGCACACTGATTCAGCCACTAAGGCAATGGCTAACAAAATAGAGTTGAACATTCCAAAGAGTTAGTCCACTTTCAATTTGGAGAGTGAGATTGAAAAAATTAAAATCTTTGTACCACTCTCCGAGCTGGCCACTCAGGATGTATATAAAGGCCAAATTTTGAAAGCACTAAACTTAGGTGAGAACAGTGACACTGTTAATCTGAGTGATGATCAACCTGCCCTTCTGTTTGGTCCAAAGATAGAAAGAAAGTTTCAGGAAGGGGTAGTGCCACCTTTCTATATCAGTCTCAATGTCCATGATAAGATTCTCTACAATGCAATGCATGATTCTGGGGCATCACACAACCTGATGCCTAAAGTAGTGATGGAAATATTAGGCCTAGAGATAACCCGTCCCTATAAAGACCTATATTCATTTGAATCTAGTAGAGTAAAGTGTCTTGGCATGATCAAAGATTTATGTGTGAGCCTTACCCAAATTCTAGCAAAATGTATGGTCATGGATGTTGTTGTGGCAGATGTGCCACCCAAGTATGGCATGTTATTATCAAGATCATGGGGAGCCAAGCTACAAGGGACAATGCAGATGGATGGGGCTTATGCCACAATCCCAATCTTTGGCCAAGGTAGAAGACTGTACATAGAGGCACAAATGAAATTCCTGGTTAGTAGCCTCGAAAGGCCTGAAAAATCACCTTTATACTTCGTACGTACACACCTTGACTCCTTCATCCTTTGTAATGATGAATCCTCAGAAGAGTCAGAGTCCAAAAATAGAGATACAAACAAGGAAACAGAGCCCATGGACTTTAACATAATGGCTACTCTAGACTCGGAAGAGAATGATATAGAGAAATTTGAATAGTGCACTGAAACAAAAGCCCAAAATGAACCAGAAACAGAATGAAATCAGCGAACTATTCACCCCTCTGATTTCCACACCCATGAAGAAAAACAAAACAACCCACGGACTAGTGCAACTCCTATAATGCAACATAATGGTGAGCCCAGTTGTAGGGAAGGAAGTGATGATAAAACGAAAAAATGAAACCTTGTGAGAGATGAGTTTCGATGGGTCATGCACCAAGAGAACTGCTGAAGCAGGAGTGTGGATACATAACCCAAAGAGTGATTATGCAAAGAGCCATGCCTATAACCTGCATTTCAGATGTAAAAATAATATCGTAGAGTATGAGGCTCTTATCCTGGGCTTGAACCTGTTGAGAAAATTAGGAGCCCATAGGATAACTGTGCGTGGGGACTCTGAGCTGATTATAAAACAGGTGAATGGTGAATACACAACGAAACATCCTAGATTGAGAGCTTACAGGAATGAAAATATGGATTTATTGAAAACATTTGTTGAATACGAATTAGTGTTTGTTCCTAGGAGTCAAAATGTCATTGCAAATAGATTAGCATGGTTAGCTAGTTCACACCCTAAGACTCCAAGCGACCAACAGATCATCATTTAGACCAAATTCAGACCTGCAGTGTTGGACAATGAAAAATATTGACAGATTTTTGAAGGAGATAAACAGATTGAAGATTTCCTGGTAGGCAGAAATGAGTTTGTATTTCCTAATTCAGACCCCAAATCTGATAGTATCTTCCTAAGTGAGGAGTCCTTGGATGAGGAAGAACCACCCTGTAACATAGAAATAAACACTGTAAACGAACATATTGGAAATCCAAACGAAAAATTTGGAAACGCAGATAGTGAAGAAGTAGAGGTGCTGCAGGCCAAAGATCAGAACATACCTTGAGGTCTGGCACCTCTAGAAGACCTTTTTGACTTCGATGATGTAGCAAAAAATCCCACTATAGAGCATGCAGGCTCTGATGTCGAGGAATGCAACATAGGCACTGAAGATAAACCCAAGATGATCAAATTGGCTAAGTCCCTTCCTGCAAACATGAAAAGGAAATACATTGACCTGTTCAAAGAATTCATTGATGTTTTTTCTTGGAGTTATAAGGACTTAAGGGCCTATGACACAAACATCATACAGCATAAGATACCCTTGAAAGAAAATCAGACGCCCTTCAGACAAAAACTTCACAGAATAAACCCAAAACAATTACCTGTAGTGGAAAAAGAGATTAAGAAGATGTATGAAGCATGTATAATTGTTCCTGTGAGGTTCTCTGACTGGGTATCAAATCTAGTGGCTGTGAGAAAGAAGACAGGGGAGATCAGGCTGTGTATTGATTTCAGGAATCTTAATAGAGCCTCACTCAAAGACAATTACCCTTTGCCTAAAATGGAACATATTCTTCAAAGAGTAGTAGGCTCTAAAAGGATCTCCCTGCTAGACGGTTTCTCAGGTTACAACCAAGTCTTAGTAATCCCAGAAGACCAACTCAAAACAGCTTTTACCACCCCATGGGGAAATTTTATGTATGTAAAGATGCCTTTTGGGTTGATGAACGCTGGTGCAACCTTCCAAAGAGCAATGGACATAGCTTTTTTAGATGAAATAGGACACTTCATTGTCATCTACCTGGATGACATAACAGTCTACTCCAAGACTGAGGAAGAACACCTAGAGCACCTGAGAAGAGTGTTTGAAAAATGGAGAAGGTTTGGTCTGTCACTGAATCCTAAAAAGACTATATTTGGGCTGCAAGAAGGAAAAATTCTTGGCCATATCATATCTGAGAAAGGGATTAGGATAGATCCACAAAGAGTTGAGGGAATACTACAAATCACACACCCAAGAAACATCAAGGAGTTACAGTCCTTTATTGGGAAAATCAACTTCCTCAGGTGGTTCATTCCCAACTTAGTTGAACACCTTAGAAATATGACTAATATGCTGAGGAAAGGTGTAGGAGTTAAGTGGACTGTTGAAGCTAATAAATCTTTAGAATCAGTAAAACTTGCACTCACCCAGGCTCATGTCCTAATCAGCCTAGATTTCTCAAAATATTTAATGATTTTTTCATTTTCCTCCAAGCATACAATAGTTGCAGTTCTACTGTAGAAGAATCCAGAGGGAATGGAACAACCCATTTCTTTCTTCAGCAAAGCACTCAGGGATGCACCCTTGAAATGCAAAATAATGGAAAAATATGCCTACGCTCTGATTAAGGCCTTGAAAGACTTTAGGGTGTACATACTGCATTCCCACACCATAGCCTATGTGCAAAATATAGTGGTTAAAGACATATTGTCCCAAGACCCAGATGAGAAAAGGGGCAAATGGATTGCTATGATCTTAGAATACGACCTTGAGATAAAAACCACCAAACTAATTAAAGGTCAGGGCTTAGCACAACTGATGGCTGAATCAAATCCACAAGCCCTAGACATTAACATGGTAGATGCCTTGGATGAGCAGCAGGGATTTCCTGATCTCACTGTTGAGGAAAAGTTTCAGAGCTCTCCTTTGTATTTTTACATTCTGTATGTGCTTACACACCTCAATGCCCCTCCTGAAATATCAAAGACCAAGGCCAGATTCTTAAAACTAAAATCCAGAAGCTACTGCATATTGGATAACTACTTATAATGGAAGAATCCAAATGACCTATTTCTTAAATTTTTTCCTGAAAATGAGGCAGAGAGGACTAAACAAGAATTCCATGCAGGAGAGTGTGGAGGCCACCTGAGCTAGAAGGCCACTGCAAAAAAAATACTCAAAGCTAGCTACTATTGGCCGACACTCTTCAATGATATCCATAAGATGATAATTGCCTGCCAAAAATGCCATATTTTGAAGGCAAAAGAAAACTCCTCCCCTTACCTCTGCAACTCATCACTGTTGAAGGACCATTTATGCAATGGGGCCTAGATTTCATAGGGTAAATTCACCCTGCTTCTTCTACGCAACACAAATGGATCCTAATAGCCACAGAATACTTCACTAAGTGGATAGAGGCAATACCTACTAGGAATGCCATAGATTCAGTCATCATTAGGTTCCTAGAAGGTCATATCCTCTCTCGGTTTGGTTGCCCAAGGAAAATAATCACTGATAATGTTGCTTCTTTCGGATCCAAGCAAATGGTTGATTTTTGTCATAGGTATCAAATAGAACTCATTCATTCAACTTCATATTACCCTCAAGGTAATGGATTAGCTGAATCATCAAACAAGATTCTGGTGATCATCATCAAAAAGCTATTGGAAGAGAACAAAAGGTCATGGCATAACAAGTTAGTACATGCTTTGTGGGCTGACAGGCTTACAAAAAAGAAATCCATTGGCATGTCACCATACCAGCTTGTCTATGGAACAGAAGCAGTGTTTCCTACCAGCCTTGGGATACCAGTGATCAAACTTGTTCAAGAGATACAAACAGAAGAAGACAGCATGGTGAGGAGAATAAACCAGACAATTCATCTCCAACAAACAAGGGAAGATGTCTATAACAGAGCTATCAAGGTTCAGGAAAATATCAAGAAGTTATTTTACAAAATAACTAAGGCCTATGATTTCAAAATTGGAGATAAAGTTCTGAAGTGGGACTCAAGGAGAGAGGACAAAGGAAAGCACAGCAAGTTTGACAGTTTGTGGCAAGGTCCCTACATCATCCAGGCCACTGTGGGTCCAAATGCCTTTTTTCTACAGGAGTTAGATGGTACAGAGTTGTTTGGAGGTCTTTTCAATGGCAGGATGCTCAAACACTACTTCTGCTAATTTCCAATTTCCAGTTTTCATGTTCATTGTACATACCATTGCAGTGTTTTGTTTTCAAGAAAAAGAGAAAATGTCCCAAAAAAAAAACAGAAGGGAGAGGTTCGGACATGCTCAAATCATGAACCTCTGAAGTGCAAAGATTGGCTCTAACATGATCAAAACCTGAGCCAAAGAAATTAAAGATAGCTGGTTTAAACATGCCCAAAACCTGGACCACCAAAGAAGGAGAAGAATCAGCTCTAACAAGCCCAAAACCAGAGATGAAATGAAGAAAAGAAAGTGACTCTAGCAAGCTCAAAACTTGAGTCACTAAGAAAGAAGGATGCTTCAAACTTCAGATTTCAAGCCTTCAAAGTTTTGTTTTCAGTTTTTCCGCAAGCTTCTGTCCATGTGAAACTGTCTTTATGCCTTGGATCCATAGCAAACTAGACTGTCTAATCCTAGTTTGACTGTGTTTAAATTTCTGTCGTAGAAAGTAGAGAAGAAATCTGTTGGACAGTTTAATCCCAACAAATGTTAGAATAGGTAGAAAAACATGTGAGACCAACAGTTTAATCTGGTCTCATGGAGCAATAAGGGTAGATCTCTAATAGGTTTATTTTCTGTTTATAAAATAAATGATGTAAAGGGTCTGCTAGTCCAAATGCACCCTAGAAGAAGAAAAAATGCTAGGATTGTAGGATGGGTAGGTAGATTGATTGGGAAATTTTTTCTGTTGATGTAATGTCTTCATGATTTGCGGCAGCTGATATAAAGAAAGAAAGGGATGTGCCAAGTAGCAGGCACCTAGCCTACACCAAAGATTTATTTTCTGAATTCTGGACTCCTTCAAGAAGAAGCCATCCCCATGTGGAGCCACTGTTAGCCCCCCATAAATTACTTGACAAGAAAGCAAGGGGCTGATTTGTCTTTATGAGCCTTCAAGGAATAAATTTCCTCTGAAAACACATCATCCTTGATGCCTATTCGTGCTCTCTGCCCTTCAATTATTTCCCTCTACTGTTTACATCTAAAAAGCCTCTCTGTTTGCAAATGAGTGTGCTCCGAAGGCCTGCATTTGCCCCTTGTATCCCTGTAGAATACCCCATTTTAACCCTTTATTCCCCCTTGTCAAAATTCCCCTCTAGCCTTTATAAATCATACCCATGCCCTTTTAAACCATTCCTACACCCTTTGTATAGCCAAATTTCCCCTTCTTCCCTCTATCGTTACCCATTTTCAGCCTCAAATTTCATTGAAAAGGGCCGAAAAACCCATACTTTTCACATTGTGGTCTTAGCCCCCTACGGAACTAGCCCGTTAACCTTTTTCCCCACATGAACGAATGCCAAAACTGAGCACTAGCCCAAAGAGTGCTTATCTCATTTGGTTATCGAGAGCAATTTTCGCCGTTGATCTACACAGATTGGACGACAATCGCGGTCCCCGCAACCCCCACTGTTCACAGTCCACCTCTCTCATCGTGCCATCGCCCTCCGTTTAGCTGTTGATCTGACGATCCAGAATGCACCTGCCCCTGTGGTCCCCACCCGCACACTATTCCGAAAACCACCGGTTTCTATCGCACCACCTTCGGGCAGTAGGCGGTATTTGTTTTTTGGGAGCGATTCCATACATCGAACGACGTGTGGCACCGGTACGGTTGGAAAACCACCACTCACTGTGTGCCGTCCGATCTAGAGCATTTAATCCAACGGTGATCGCTTTGCAAAGCTATGTGATATCACTGTGCGCCGTCCGATCTAGAGCATTTAATCCAACGACGATCGCTCTGCAAAGCTGTGCGGAAGTTAGCACAGGGGAACCATACCCTTGGCCCACTATCCATCACCCTCCGACGCATCCTCAGCCATCGATCTCCTCTTGAGATCGGACGGTTCAGATTTGATTACCCCTGCCATTGATCGTCCCGTCATCTCCCTGACCCGACAAGTCACCACTCCACGTGTCTCCATCATACATCCGCCCGCCCCCGTTAGATATGTTCATTCCACGGTCAAACATTCATTTTTTACATTAATTTTCTATGCACTTTTCCAACCTTCACCAGAGAATTTCTCCACCATTCCTCTGTATTTTTTCGCCTTTTCTTCGTCATCCCACTATCATCCTCACAGTCACTCACATCATCTGACCCCATGCATTGTTTTCTTAACATTTTTTGTGTTTTTGCAGGGTTACAAAGAGGCAGAAAACTGCCATGGTTCATATGTACTATTGTAATGGCGCGTTGCACAAACAAAGTTGGATTTGGAAGATGGTACTAAAAAGAAATGTCTGGAAAGATGGCATCAACATAAATATTATCAAAGGACAGTTCAATCTCTGCGAAAACCTATCCAGTGCCATTAAAGCCTAGATTTTGCAGATTACGACATTTATGAAGCGGCAAAGAAATACTAGCTAATGATCAACGAGTTCAATGTTCAGTATTGAAGATCTTTGAGCCTTAATACAATGGTTTAGAGGCAAAGCACTAGTTTAGCGACGTCATGGATCACACAGAGGGTGCAGCACGCAGAAAACTATATCATTGGGGTTTTCACATCAGCAGAATTTTTCTTCCTGAGAAAGGACACGGTACACAGTGTTTCAATCTACGTTGTGTCCATGTGAATTTTTCCTCTCTACAGAAGTCCAATGCTATCAGCAGCATTTGTTGCATAGTATGGCAGATCTTAGGGTCATGATTCTATGTTTTTTGTTTAATTCACTAGAAGTACTACAGAGTACTGCAGCCAACGTACATCAGAGACATACCGAAGTAAATGGAAGCTTGGAGAAGACCACTCTTTCAGCCAAAAGAGTGCCAGAGATAAATACACAGAATTTATACAGAGTGGGCTTCGGCCTTCTTCATCTTCTAATTTTTTAATGCTGCATTTAGTTTTTCACCTACCTTCTCTGCTCCACTGGAGCTATAAATTCATGAGGAAACTCAATGTAAAGGTTGTTGATCAGTTATGAGAGAATTGAAAGTAGTTTCTTTTGAGACACAGTCTCTGTGTAAAGTTGCAAGATAGGCTGAGGAATATGATTTCAGACTGAGTATTCAGCTATTGGTGATGTTGTACTTGACTGGTATTTCTATTTAATATGACAAGCACATTTATTTGGATCCTGATCTAAAGCAATGGTGATGTTTTCCTATCTCTGTGTCTTAATTCATTTCATTTCGTTTCTACTGGCTTGCATCAGAATATTGGCATATGATTTACCCTTGTTAGGTACCGTATGTTTCCGCTCTCCTTGCCTTTGATGTTTTCTACTAAATGTGTTATCTAAGAATTTATTTTAGTTAATTTAACCAGTGTGGTGGATGTTATTGCCTGCTCTATGATGTATGAATTGAATGAATCAGTTCTTAGATGTTCTGGTTGAGATTTAGCTGTAAGATTTGGGAACACTATGGATTAGAGTTAGCCCTATCCACTAGGATCCTTGTGCGACCAGCTGGTCTTTAACTGTGCATCCCGAATCTGTGTTGTCTCCTCCTCTCCTACCATTCTGTATCACACTATCATATTTAAGATCCAATGTTTTAGATGACTAGCCCAATTGAAAGCCTGCATATTGATTAGCAAGAAAATCCTTTCCTCACTCCATTGCCCAATGGTTTTGAATGCTCCCTGGAATACTTCACCTCTACCTAAATTTTCTTTGCTCATCCTTGTCTTACATTGAACCCTTCTTTCCTGATAACCAGCAACCAAACAAACAATCAAACAAACAAATCTTGTGCCTATAACTAGCCTAATATCTTAACCTTTGAGATTTAAAGTCACGTATCTTTGATAATCATAGAGAGATCCCTCTCAGGACCCAGGAGGCCTAGATCCTGAGGTCTGAAAGTGGTTTGATGTTGTCTCATCTTTTGGTTTTGCCAATCTGGCCAAAACATGGGAAACCCAACAGAACTAATTCCTTCTATAGATTTGTTTTTTGAAAGGATTTTGTAAAAAAGGCATATGTATGAAAATCTCTTAACCTGCTACTAACATACATGTTGATAATTTCCTGTAACAAAGCATATATATGCTTGGATTGTATGAAAGCGTGATTTTCAATTATTATTAACTAAATGCGTGCAATATTTCTACAGTTATTTTCATCCATGGTAAGAGTTAGTTATGTGGCTCGTACAAGGAGAAGTGGCGGGAAAGTGACCACGGGTGCCCAACTGCGATATATTTCATCAGATGAGGACATGACATGTGATGTGAATGTCAACAATGCTCCAAGAAATGTTGTTGAGGATGACCATGTGACTGAAGCTGATGTTGTCACACTGTCACCCATAGAGCCACTGTCAACCACAGTCCAAGGGGAAAGTTCAACTAAAAATTTTAGTCCTATCAAAGGTTGGAAAAAAGAAGAAATGTTAGCTGAAATTGATGACATAGAGCTTAATGGATATTCAGTTCAGGCATCTGCAAACAAATATCATATTCCTCCCTTATTAATACACTATTGGATAAATGGGCTCACTCATACAAAAAATAGAGGGCCTCTTACAGTTATGCCCGAAGAGGAGGAAGTTGAGGTGGTTGAATGGTGTAAAAAAATGGCCTAATTGGGACATGGGCTAGAGTTGATACAACTCAAATCCACAATTTCTCAAATCGGTCAAGGGAGACCAAACCCATTCAAACATGGTTTTCCTGGTAAATCATGGTGGTTTAGGTTTAAAGAAAGGCATCCAGACCTTTTATTTCGTACAGCTGATGGCCTTGACAGAAATCGATAATTAAATTTGTGCCCTGCGGTTGTATGTAAGTTATATGATACTCTTTCTAGCGCATATGATAAACATGCTGATGGTGAAGACCATATGTGTAACTGTGATGAAACATTTTTACAGGAAGGAACGAATTATGGCATGCAGGTAATTTCCAAGAAAGGGAGCCGAAACGTGCCAAATATTTTTCCTAAGGTCAAGGAGTGGATAACCATTTTATGTTGTGTTAATGCAATTGGTGCTTAAATCCTAGGATTTTATCTATTCAAAGGTATAAATCAATTGAAAAATATATACAAAACTCTGAACCAGGTGCATGCATGGTTGCACATCCCCATGTGTGGATGACTAAGGAAATTTTTTAAAATTGGCTTTGCCACTTTGTTGCATTTGTGCCAGGTGGTGTCTCACCTAATAACAAACACCTATTGATAATAGATGGCCATGGAAGCCACATGGTTTTACAAAAAATTGAGGAAGAAAACAATTTGGGAATTACCTTTTAATATTTCTCGCTCATACCACTCGCGGATTGCAACCCATTGATTTTATTGTGTTTGTCCCTTTCAATAACTCTTTTAGGTCATATCATGCTGCATGGATGGAAAATAATCGAGGGGTTGAGGTGAAAAGATTCGAGGTATAATAGCTTGCAAGTAAAGAATTTAAAAGGGATCTAACACCATCAAATATCAATGTCGGCTTTAAGAGGACAAGGATCTGGCCACTAAATTATGATGATATTATGCATGATACTGGTTGTAGCCAGGTGTTTCATGTGGATTATTAGTGAAGAAGGGCATGTCCAAACATATGTTGAAGTGAAAGAAGAAGTATATGAACAAGATGATGTGGTTGGAGCTGGTAATATGATTTCCCTCTCTTAAGGAAAGTTAAATGGTGATGATGATAAGCATGTATGTGGAAGATAGTATAATCATGAACAAATTGATAGCAACATGGAGGTTTTTCTACCAGCTCAAGCACATGGAACTTTTGCTACTAATATTGTTAACGTCATTGTTGAACATGCAGTTGACAATGCAGATGTAGTTGAAAATGGCATTTTTGATATTGTTAATGACATTGAAAATTACCAATTAACATTTCCAAGCCAAGTAAACCCACCATCATGGTTGGTGGAAGCCATGATTAATTTTAACAAACACAGTGTCTCAAGAGCCAATGAACAAAGCATGAACATGCCTTCACAAACAGTTGAATTGAACAATGAAATTGTTCATTTTTTTGTGTAAAATAGATCAATGGAATAATATGAAGCACATGATGATGCATAAAATGAAGATAAAAATATATTTCAATCAATTTTCACGGATATTGAGAGGCAAGTACCAAGAAATGACATGCAGGTGGGGGGGAGGGTGGAGAAGTTACTTGGACAGTTCCTAAAGCTACCAGTAGAAAGAGTGTCAATGAAAAATAAGAAAGGAACAACATGTGGTATTCGTTTGGGCCAAAGTTCATATTTACCCACCTTAGAAGACTATATTAAACTCTTAGTTGAGTCTGGAAAAAAAAAAAAATTGAAATTCAGGAATTAAAAAAGAAAAAAAAAGGGTCTATCCAAGGAGAAGAAGGTATCAAGTATTGTTGTAGCACAACATCGAGCAGATGAAAGGCAAGAGAAGGAGCAAAAAAACAAATGGAAAGACAAGAAAAGGAAGCAAGAAAGGATAAACAAATGCTTGAAAAGGAACAAGGGATTACTTATATGTTTGACAATGATGCAAGAATAGTTGATGAAACCAAGATTATATCCAACACATTGGACAATATTTTAGATAATACACCATTATTCCAAGACCTCATAAAAATTCAAGTGCCTCACTATCAAAATGGGGGTTTACCCCCTTGCCTTATTCCTACTAGAGGAGGTGTCAATTCAATGTATGCTCATCACACACCTCCACTTAATGCATGGGTTAGTAGTGCAACTGTGAGATATGGGTACTCAATTCATCCATGGTTGGAAGGGACACATTGGACTCAATTATATGGCACCAATCACCCACATCCTAATCAACCCTTTTTAGGAAGGAAAACCTAATTGGCTCAATCAAGAAACTCGGGGTTTGGCACTGAAGATTCTCAAGGCCATAAAGAATAGGGGTGTTATATGTTTTTCATTGTAACCACATTATGATGTGGATTTTGGATGGACTATATATTTCTCTTGTCACATGAAGGTTGATTTATTCCATACTGTATGCGGAATTGTAGCCAAAATTGATCTTAGAAGGAACATCGATAGTCTATTATAATCGAAATTTCTGATAGAATTACATGAGAATGTTGTTAGTTATGTTATTTTTTTGATATTGTATGTTGTTAGTTATTTTAGTTTATGAATGTATTCGATATGTTTGGACTATTTTATCTTAATATATCCAATATTTCCTATCTAATACATTGAGTAAATTAAAATGTTTTCATCATACATCACAAACCATATCTCACATATCTATCCACACACAACATGCAACAAATCATACCTCTTTATACTAACTTCATTCATATGAATATTAACATCTATCTTAGAAGGAACATCTATAGTCTATTATCATGTTGTTAGTTAATTAATACTATATGTTGTTAGTTTTTCCTGAACAGATAGGATGACATCAATACACACTACATAACTCAGCTAACAACATAGAACAAACAGTGAATAGTTTTAAAGAAAATCCAAGACATATATATAGATAATTATTATGGAGAATTATGACACAGTGACATGAGAATGTTGTTTGTTTTTTTATACTATATGTACCCTCACTCACTCAAAACTACAAATCTTCAGTATAAAATGCAAAGTATGTATATAGCTCTTTGCTACATGTGACACCCTACCATAACTTCTTTGCAAAAAAAATAATGTCATCATACAAAATGTAAACACATAACCCTACAATAATCACATTTTCCACTCCATTCTTTTCTACAAGTGATCTCCTAACACTATATTTGCTTCACTATGTGGACCAACACTCCTTATTCATGATTTTTGCACATCACTACACCCCTTCATGGCTAATCTCTCTCAGTCATAGCGCTTATCAGACCATATGACCACAAGTTGGGTAAAATAAATTCAATCCAAAAATGTCTAAATATCTATTATCATAGTCCCTAAATTTCTAAACTTCGACTAAGCTCTCAGGCTTATTCCAAAGGTATGAAACTAATTGCAACTAGGAAATAAATGTTCCCAAAATAAATATGAAGTTACCAAAGTCTTTAACAACCCATAAATGCATCTAAAACACTAGCCATGATTTCACATATTCCCCAAAAATTGACATAGATACTTCTTTGGGACCTCCCAATATACTCATCACCAAACAAATATACAACTCATTTATTCCATCCCATAGTTGGCTTAGAATATTCCATTCACACTAACTAAATATAGGAAGAGCCTTAGTCTCAAATTGACTTATGCATCATACTTCACAAACCATATCTCACATATCTATCCTAGACAACATGCAACAACTCATACCTCTTTATTAAAAATACTACATTATTATTAAAACCTAAATCATATCATATCAATTCAGACTAACATTGCCTAAGCCATTTTCATTTTCATAAAAAATGGTTAGCATTTTAGAATTACATTGAAAAACTTTAAACTGGAAGGCTATGAATAGATAAATAACATGACCTTGAAGATCAGTGCACCAATAGAAAAATTGAACTCAAAATTCAAAGCCTAAACACCCATAGCAGTAGTAGTGGAATGAAACCTATTCCAAATTCTCTTTAACAATCAACTTTAAAATTACTACAACATGAACATATCAAAAGGCTAAAACAAAAAGAGAAAACAACATGGCAGAAAATTGAACTTCAGAACCAACCAGAAAATTTAACCACCAAAACATCATAAATCCCCAAACTCATAAAACAAACTAAACTGCAATTCAAACTTTTACTTACCCTAATAGGAACTTGAACATCTTAAAAAGATGAAACAGAAAAATAAGCATGGCTGAAAATTGAACTTCAGAACTAATGAGAGAATTTAATTACTGAAACATGGAGAGTAAATTCTTCCCAACAGCAACGAGAGCTAAATTCTTCCCAATAGTGAGTTAAACAATTATGCAACAGAATTATAAATTAAAACTCAAACCAATATGTTTGCAAATGGAATCAAGGATCTCTAACACAATGACTCAACTATAAATGAATGGAAAATATCGATAACAACAAAATTCACTCAAAATTACAAAGCTTCAATATAAAATGAAAAGTATGTATATAGCTCTCTGCAACATGTGACACTTTTCCATAACTTATTTGCCAAAAAAATAATGTCAACATACAAAATTCCAACACATAACCCTACAATAAAATTATTTAATTAAAATATTCCATATTCTATCACATTGTCCATTGCAGTCTCTGCTACAAGTGATCTCCTAACATTGTCTTTGCTTCAGTATGTCGACCAACACTCCTTATTCATGATATTTGTACATCACTACACTCCTTCATGACTAATCTCTCTCAGTCATAGCCCTTATAAGACCATATGATCAGGAGTTGGGTAAAATCAATTCAATCCAAAAATGTCTAAATATATATTATAAAGTCCCTAAATTTCTAAACTTCGACTAAGCTCTTAGGCTTATTCCAAAGGTATGAAACTAATTGCGACTAGGAAATTAACGTTCCCAAAATAATTATGGAGTTACAAAAGTCTTAACTACCCATAAATGAATCTAAAACACTACCCATCATTTCACATCTTCCCCAAAAATTGACACAGATACTTCTTTGGGACCTCCCAATGTTCTCATTACCAAATAAGGATACAACTCATTTATTCCATCCCATATATGGCTTAGGATATGCCATTCACACTAACTAAATATAGGAAGAGCCTTAGTCTCAAATTGACTTATACATCATACTTCACAAACCATATATCACATATCTATCCTATACAACATGCAACAAATCATACCTCTTTATTAAAACCACTACATTATTATTAAAACCGAAAATCATATCATATCAATTCAGAATAACGTTGGCTAAGCCACTTTCATTTTCCTGAAAAATGGTTAGAAATTTAGAAATACATTGAAAAACTTTAAACTTGAAGTCTATGAACAAATTAATAACATGACCTTGAAGATCAGTGCACCAATAGAAAAGGTGAACTAAAAATTCAAAGCATAGACACCCATAGCAGTAGCAGTGGAATGAAACATATTCCAAATTCTCTTTAGCAATCAAATTTAAAATTACTACAATATGAACATCTCAAAAGGCTAAAACAAAAAGAGGAAACAACATGGCAGAAAATTGAACTTCAGAACCAACTAGAAAATTTAATCACCAAAACATTATAAAACCCCAAATGCAGAAAACAAGCTAAACTGCATTGAGAACTTTTACTTACCCCAATAGGAACTTGAACATATAAAAAAGATGAAACATGAAATAAACATGGCTAGAAATTGAACTTCATAACTAATGAGAGAATTTAACTTATGAAACATCGAGAGCTAAATTCTTCCCAACAACGAGTTAAACAATTATACAAAAGAATTATAAAATAAAACTCGATACCAATATGTTTGCAGATGGCATCAACGATATCTAACACATTGAATCAACCATAAAGGAATGGCAGATACCCATAACAACAAATCTCACAACTCACCCAAAATTATCAACATTAGTTAAAAAACATGTCACAGAAAAACGTAGAGAGCTAAATTCTTCCCAACAGTGAGTTAAACAATTATACAACAGAATTATGAAATAAAACTTGATACCAATATGTTTGTATATGGAATCAAGGATCTCTAACACAATGACTCAAGCATAAATGAATGGAAGATAGCCATAGCAAAAAAACTCACATCTCACTCAAATTTACCAACAATAGTTAAAAAACGTGTCACAGAACAAAAATGAGTGCTAAATTCTTCCCAGCAGCAAGTTAAACAATTATACAACAGAATTATACAATAAAAATATATACCAATATGTTTGCATATGGCATCAAGGATCTCTAACACAATGACTCAACCATAAACGAATGGAAGATACCCATAACTACAAAACTCACAACTCACTCAAAATTGCCAATGACAATTAAAAAAATGTCACGTAACAACAGTAAGACCTAAATTATTCTCAATAGTGAATTAAGTGTTAAAAAAAACAAAGTAGTGGATGGTAATATTTTGAATCCTAACAGAGAACCACAGAAGCCACCACAACATCACCCCAAACCTTTCTAGAGCTCTTCAATGCCAGCCATGGAAAATAACTGTGAAAAATAGAGAAAAAATACATTTTTTTTAAAAACCCTAACAGAATAATTTGCAAAAAATGAAGCAATAGACCACCCGACCACTGACCTGCCTGTCGACCACCGAAGTTGCTCGAATCTCCCACTATCTCCTTCGAAAACCACTGCTAAACCCACATGCAGCAGAATGAACAGACACAGGAGCAGAGATAAACCCTAAAACAACCTCTAAAAACATACATTCCAGGCGAGAAGTGCAATAATGGTGGACCCATAAACCCCCAACCGAAATCTGCAAACAAGAATTCCGACTGAGCAACGCAAAAAATGTGAACCCATAAACCATAATTTACCCTCTACAAATAACAATGCCATTTGGAATAAACCCCAAACAAACCCCGGCGGAAAACAATGGTAGACCAGTAGAACAAAAAAGGAAAAATAGGTGAACAAGAACTGGAGTGGGCTTGGACCATCGTCGACGGAGAAAAATGGCCACACATCGGGCCTAGACAACATAACACAAGGCGGAAAAGGCATTGCACAAAATCGTGTGGTAGAAACCCTAAACACTCCATAAAGGCGCGTATTAATAACTCCCACCAACCAAGATAGGTGGATACACACAATCAACGCGTGTCTTACAGCTTACGTGGAGCTTGCCACGTTGAATGTTGAGGTGGAAGGGAGGGCACACAAGTTATGGTGTCCCTCCCCTAGAGAAATTTTGAGGTCTAAAATGGGCTTCCTAAGAAAAATGTACAGCCAAAATAAACTTTATAAGAACCAATAGGGTTGAAGATGATGATGTCAACCATGGGGGATAATCTACCATTTTTGGGGTAAAAATGTAAAAATAATAGAACTACTTTTTCAACTTATATTTCCAACTTATCTCCCTATGGTTTTACTCAAATTTCGCGCAGGAGTACTCCTTGGATGAAAAATTTAACTACTCATCCAAGGAGTACTCAGGTTGCATACTTTCGACCGACCCTACTACACTAAAAATGATAAATACATGAAAAAACTTAATTGCACCAAGTAGTACACATGTTCCATACTTTCAATTGACCCTGCTACATGAAAAATGAGAAATACATGATAAAAGCGTGATTGCAATCACGTTTTTTCATGTAATTCTCATGTTTTGTGTAGAAGGGTCCATTAAAAGTATGAAACATGGGTACTCCTTGGATGAGGAATCAAATTTTTCATCCAATGAGTGTTTCCGCTAAAAATTTGAGTAAACCCATAAGGAGATAAATTGAAAATATGACTTGAAAAAGTAGTTTTTTTCCTTTTTCCCTCTAAAATTTGATGATGTAATCTAATATTATTTTATTATTTCCACTATTATTTTATAATTTCCTTAGGAGAACCATTTTATACCTCAAAATAAAAATAATGGGTTTCTTCACAAACCCAAAATTTATTTATCAAAACTAAATAATATACATCAATAATCAAGTCAACATTAGAATCATAAAGAAATTATTATACTTCTAGGGTTTTCATTATTATGTCCTAGAATCCCATATCAATATTTACTAGGTTTTTTGTTGCAAACCCTTGATACAAACATGAAATTTCAAAATTAGATATACAATAATTTTTACTATGTTAATGTTTCGATCATATAGAAGTACATACACCGAGGATTTTACATTGATTATATCAAGGGTTTTTTCATAAACCCTAATTTATCAAAACCTAAAAATCTAGGGTTTCTACATATCAACAACAAACCCTAAAAAGGCTAGGGATTTACCATAACATTACCAAAACCCCAAGCATCAAGAGAGTAGTATTTATCATGATTTATAACTTCAAAAAATAGTAGGAAGTCTAGGGTTTCATCATATGCCCTAAGCATTGAACGGTTAGAGTTTATAGTGAACCCTAAAGGTTGGGTCTTTACCAAAATGAAAAAATGGTAAGAGATAATATGATAATGGTAGATTCAATATAGTGATTAATAAACCTAAAAATAATATTTATAATTCAAAACCCTATACATAAGAAATTTATTAATATAAAGAAATTTTCAATTAAAGAATGATTGCATGTTTTTGTATGAAGAAAATATTGCAACAAATATTGTAGTCCAAGAAATACCTTGAGTTTTTCTTTAAAAAAACTTATAGGATATCATCTTCTTTGAAGCAATTCCTTTTCAACATAGCATATTTCCTTATTCAAGTATTTCTTTGACGTTTCCTCCATAATCTTTGTGTATTCTACAGGCTTTCATACCAAGGAAAATACAAAGAATGGATTATGAGCATGTAATACAAAAAAAAAAATCGATGTGTGGAGGAAATAAAACATGAAAGAGGAAATGAAGAAAAATATACTTATATTTTGGTAAAAATGGTGAAGGCTCCCTCTTAATCCAATTTGTTTAGCGATACCTACAACTTATCAAAACAACTAAATAATTTCTAACAAGACTTATTATATCTCTAGAAATCAATACATAAAAATAAAAAATTTACAGAACTTAAAAATAGTAGTCTAGAAGGATATGTAAGAACATAATAATAATATAAGTCTTTGACTTCAAATTCTTCAGCCTTGTCCTTCTTGGATGGAGCTCCATCAACAACTGTTGTGTGTTCTCTTTATTTTTTCTTGTTCTTGTTCCTAGTATTTCATGGAACTTGATTCTTATAATGTCCCATCTTATGACAATGATAACATTCTACTTTAGATAGTTCAATCTTATTCATTGGTCCTTTAAAATTCTTGTTTCCTCCCTTTTTCTTGTAGTTAGAAGAATATGAATTGGAAGTTTCATTCTATTCATATTCCTTCTTGTCACTTATTAATGAGATGTGAGCTTCTTCTTGGCTGCATGCATTCCAAATTTATTCAAATGATAGTGTCTCTTTCCAACTGCTAATGTATGATGGAAAGGATCTCCATGATCTCGGTAGGCCTAGTAGTGTAGAAATCACAAGTTCTTTATCTAGAATGATTTCATCAATGGCTTGGAGCTCAATCTTATTCGGGAGATCCTTATAGGATAGGAAGATACAATGTCATCCTTTGTCATTTTTGTTGTCCTTAGTTTATTTTTGAGACTAGATATTTGTCCAATGTTCTCGATGGTGAATAGTCTGGAAAGATCCTCATACATCCCTTTTCAAGTGTATATACTTGATATATAGGGGATTAGGTTGTATTTTAATCCATCTACAATTAGATTCATAGCCATGATTTATGTTTCCTTGTATTTTTCCTTTCATTCATCATCTAAGGGTTCCTTAAACTTTTCTTGAACAAAATCCAATACTTTATGGTCTTCTAGGATGAGATGTACTCTCTTCTTCCATTCCACATATTTGGAGGCTCCTTCGAGCGTGTTTTATGTCTTCATTGAAGTTTCCATAGATAATGTCTTCCTTACTAGATAATAGACCTTCTTATTCAAAACTCTTATATGATCCTTCTCCTTATAATATCCCTTGAAACCTTTTTTCGTGACCCTTTCATACATCTTCAAGCTACATGTTCCTTTCCTCCTTCACCTTATCCCTGATTCCATGTTTGAAAATTAGAAAGGAAAAATAAAAAAAGCTTATGTTAACAATTACTTGTGATAATATTATATTCTTATTAACTTTTTATATGCACTTATTTTATCTTCTTTTCATCAAGAAATCATCAAATCAAAATTGAAGATCAATGACACCATATATAGGCACTTAGCGAGGGATAAAACCCCTATGAAGGGGAAAACCTAGTCAAACTATTCCACTAGTAGATTCAAATCAATTGAGACAATCAAAGACCTTAGACCAGACCAAAAGACCTTCCTCACTCCACCAAGTCATCCTCCCAAGATTATTATTCAAACTTCAATAGTCTCTTCTAATCAAACAACTTCAACGCAGCTACAACATAGAATTTTGGCCCTCTAGCTCCCATAATTTCAGCCTTACTACAAATCTGAAATTTTATCCCTCCTACAGCAACCCAGAAACACACATGTATGGTAGAAAAGAGAGAAATTTTGATTCTTCTTGCTTGACAATTTTCTCCTTCTCCTTCGCTAGGGTTTTCTCCTTCTTATAGGTATTGCATACTCCTTTATCTTCCTTGTTTAATTGTAGATCGAATTTCTTGTGTTGTGCTCCAAATGAGGTTGAATTGCTACCCATATATAGTGGTTTCTAGCTCCTTTTGAGGCCAACTTGTCCTTATTTGAGGCCGACTTGGTGGAGGAGGCTTATTTAACTCAATTTACATCAAAATAAATTTATTTCTTAATAAACAAAGCCCAATAAGGGTTTTTTGCATGATTACATGGACAATGAAACTTATTCTAAACCCTAGAAGCCTACAATGGAGGCCTTGAACAAGAAATAAAATAAATAAAGCATGAAACCCATACTAATAAATAATTTCCTATTATAATTAAATTCCTTTTTATTTCTTTTCAGAAATAAATTTCATAATTACTCAAATACAATAATGAAGACTAACACTATTTACATTCTTCAATAACAACAAGTGTTGGAATTAGCTAATGTAAAGCGAAAAGTAGTCAAAAACCTCAGGAAGACACAAGACTCAACTTCAACCATTGAATTAGACCTATTACAATAATTTTTATATGCTAAATATGTATTTATTAGAAACATCCAAAAAAATATGCAAGAGGTTCAGCAAGCTACCTCAAGACACAACTCAATACAAAATGGCATCTCTACCTAGGGTAAGAATCAAACACAGATAGGTATGAGTACTCAGCAGAAGAGACAAATTTTGGAGATCGTTATAAATGATGATTCACCCCCTATATCTCTGATGCATGTTGAAGAGGATCATAAATAGTCAAACTAGATCATTCTAGACCAATCAGACTCACACCAAAATTCATTGGAACGTATTGTGTTAGATGACACAGTTACGATGAAAAATGTGCAGACACGGGATACATCAGCCATGCCAAAAAATCAACAGCAACCACCATCGATTAAGTTGTCTTTGACCGGACAACTAATATTTGAGTCCACCTTGACTAACATACCAAAAACTAAGCTAACTTCAAGAAGCACACTAGTCATTCAAGTCAAGTAGGAATTCATTAACATTCCAAGTAAGTACTCTAAATTAATTCTTGTTGGTGACAAGCATATTTTTGAGTTCTAGAACACTCTGTAAAGGCAGAAAAACTAAGTATGAAAAAAAGGAAAAAAGAAACTAACATGCTTCAACAGAAATAAGAACAAGAATGGGAGATTTGGTTGGATTTCCAATGTCGGGAAGTAGAAAAATGAAATATTTCCATGCCAATTGATTTAGTTGATGGTCATCTAGTTCCTTTTCAAAAATTATTGCATCAACTGATGAACCAAAATGAGCAGATTAATATGTAGATAAATAAATTACAGTCGAACAAAACAGTTCCAGGAAGCCATAAATTGTCAAAAGTAATTCAGAAATATCATCAAGAATTTTTGACATCCAAGAAACATTGAAATGCACACTTCATAAAGGATTCGTTATGACTACCACTGTGAAAAATTTCCATACTCATTTAGCATCAACGCATGGTCACAATAAAATGTAGGAGATGCTTATTCATGACATAGCCTCCAAGGAAGTCAGAAATCCAAGGGAAAAATTGGCATTGAACAAAAATATAGACCGGAAAGGAAAATTGCAAGCCCATATGTTGCACAAGGAACACCAATGTATTAGAGAGGGAAAGAAATCTAAGTTGGAAAAAACCAGTGCTTTAAAGTTTTTATTTGGGATTATCAATTAGGTGCAATACTTGGAATAAGGATAACATCTCAACCATACGGTATCAAAAGAGAAATTATTGCAAGATATAGTTCAATATATTGTAGAATTTAAGGAATTAGATGCATAAGTAAGGCTAGTAGTTCAAGAATGGTCGATATTTTAAAAACATCTTTGAATTATCCCCTCGTTATATATCAAACTTCCTTCTTGAACATGCTACGACCACCACTAGTTATGTCGTCACCTCCAGAACCACCATGGCCTACACATCCATTCTTTGAAACAAGAGTTTCAACATGTGTTGTGACTTCAGAACAAAAATATCATGAGGTATAAGTTGATCAAGCAATGCAAAATTTGACAGATCCGGCTCAAGAAGCACTGGCCGATCATCTGGAAGTACTTGTCAAAGAACCACAATTTTTATGAGAAGTTCCAAATTTAATCTTTGTGTTATGTTTTTATCAATTTTGTATAAAATTTTGTAATATTTTTATAAACTCTAAAGGATCCAGAAAGTGAACATAAATCTATATAATTCATAATGATCTATGTTATAACAAGTTTGTATAAAAAAGTTATGTATCACTCCAAAACTCCCCTTCATTGGGACGAATAAGGCTCTGAGGGTGGGGGATATGTTGTAGGGGCTAGTAAACCTAGTCAATTAGGCTAGTCAAGTCAGAAAATCATAGTGTAAGTCATTCGATGGCCTTGTTGAGTCAACGACTAAGTCAGACATTTAAATTGTTGTAATCATCTTGACATAGTATAAATATCGATGAATGTGTCAATGTATCGGTTCCATCTGGCTTTAAGAGATATATAAGAAAAGTGTTATTTTTCTCATATCCACTACTTGTGTCTCCTCTCCTCTCTATTTACTTATGTGATTTTTTATGTGAATTCTTGATTCCCTTACTACTGGTAACTATGCATACTTCTCCCTATATTACAACAACTTAATAGCCTACCAGTGGTTAAGTTTTACTCCTTGAAATATTAGCTAGAGTTATAATATCGACCCTTATAGAGTCTTATTAATAATTATCATATGTATAGCACATTTTCCATGCATAATGTGTGCTCACGCGTCCTCACAAAAAATTATGGTGGTCGTAATAGGAAGGTAAAGTTTTGGGTATAATAAATTTTTCATATGCAATTTGATCAAGGTGATTATTGTGCCATTGAAGGATTATTTATGTGTAGCATAGTGGCATGGGGTTAATTATTAAGTAGAAAACCTTTACCCCCATCAAATTCCATTTTATGCCTCAAAATTTTTCTATAAGGTCTTAGACCTCACCTCACCAAACTGGGTCCCGCTATTAAAAATGATCTTGTGAGCTAATTATTCCACTTTTTCAACTCTAAAAGAACCAAGATGGATGAAAAATAATATAATTATCCAATACATATCATACCTACCCACTTTAGGAATAATATGGTCCCTAAACACTTCTATTGTATGAGGTGAGAAAATTTTTCCTCCACCTTCTCTCATGTGTACCATTTAGCCTTTCCTAGAAGCTATCATTTTAACCTAATATACCAAAATTCATGTTTCCATGTCTTGTATTTTTTCACCTCTTATGCAAAATTGTATCGCTTTCAAACTCTACTTGAGCATCCGGGAAACTCTTTCGGGAGAAAACCCAACTGGAAGGTGAGGCTACTCTAGTCATTATTTCTTTGAATAAAAATGGATGTAAGCCCATGGGTTTCTAAAGTGCATAAATACTATTTTATTTCTCTCTCTCTATCCACTCTTAGCTACTCTACTCATCTATGGAACAAAATCCACTCAAATAGAATGAAGCCCCTTTTCCTCTTAGTGGCCTTGTTATAACATAGCCCAATAGCCTATTAGTGGTTAATTTTGACTCCTTAAACTATTCACTATAGGTAAAATATCTACTCTTATAGAGTCTTATTCATCATTATCAAATGGCTACCCTATTTTCCATCTATAATGGGGGTTGAAATGGTGTCCTCTCAAATTATGATGGTTAAAATAGGAAGGTAAAATTCTGGGTGGAATAACTTTTGCATATGGACTCTAATTGAGGTGATTTTTGTGCCCTCAGAAAAATATTTATGTGTAGAATAGTTGCATGGGTTTCATGCTTAAGTGGAAAAAAATTTCCCCGATAAAATTTCATTTTATGCCTCAATTTGTTTCTAGAAGGTCTCATACCCCAACTCACCAAACTGGGATCCACTCGTAAAAATGGTCATGTGAGTTTATTCATCCACTTTTTCAACTATAAAAGAAGCAAGGTGGATGAAAAATAATATAATGACACAATCCATATCATACTTACCCACTTTAGGAGGATTTTGGTTCCTAGACGCTTCTACTGAATGGGGTGAGCAAATTTTTCCTCCACCTTCTCTCATGTGTACCATTTAACCTTGTATGGAAGCTATCATTTTAACCTAATATACCTATTAGGGACCTATAAGTTATAGGATCTCAAGGTGATTGAGTATTTTATAGTTGCAATTTCATATTGTTCATGATTTTCAATATTCAAATTATTTCCGAAAAATATGAAAAAGAGGAAAAAGAAAATAGGGTATATCAAAAAAATATATGAAAAAATAGAAGAAAGAGAATAGAAAAAAAAAAAAAAATACCCCAAAAATAATAATACTGAAAGTGCTGCAAATCAAAATGCCACTACTGATTGGATTATTTTATTCAATTCATATATTCTAAGCATGATTGAACAATTTTAAATTTTTATTGGATAGGTTAGAAAATAAGGATTTTCCAAACAATTCAATGTTGGAAAATTGGTAACTAGGTCAAAATAAAATTGATTCAACAGTTCGAACTGAATCAATAGGAGAAATAAGGGAAAGAGTAGGTTAGAATTTCATAAAAAAAAAGAGATATGGGTTTGCAAGCCTAAATGCCACCTACAAAATAATGATGAAAATTTTTTAGATTAGTGAAAGGGTCGGTATAATGAAAGAAATATAAATGTGGAGAGAAATGAAATTTCTTCTAAAGCATCATTCTAAAGATTTCATGTATTTTCATGAATGGAGAAAAATAAAAAAGAAAAGGGTTTTATCCTAAGTTTCAGGGATTGACTCATTTTAAACTTTATTTGACATATTATATGTCATATCCTAAATTCGCATACTTTAAACTATGCCCAACATTTCATTTAATCTACCCGAACCCACCGTCCACTCACCCATCACGTCATCGCTAAACTTCGGCCACCTTCCATTTAATCTCCGCCCCCATTATCACATCTTTTGACCCATATTCATTTCTGCCCCCGCTCATCCTCCAAATGTTAACGTGGGGGGGGGGGGGGTCTGAAATGGATGGTTCCAAATCCACCCCACCTACTACGTGTCAAGCATCTATAAATTCGCACCCCCACGCACACTATTCCGCTTACCATCTTACACCCCCTCCGAAAATCAGTTTTTGTCATGTTTAAACCACATTGTTAACCATTAACCCTCCACCATTCTCGTTGCTCCACATTATCACTCCCATCATGTCCACCTAATCATCCTCGTTCCCGCCTAAAGACTCATTGAAACATTAAATTGTTTAAGCCATTACCCAACGGACCTGCGTCATGTCAACGGAAACCCTGCCATCCTACAAAATGACCTTTCCCCACCTATTTCAAAGGTTATAGTGTTTCAGTTTTTTATTGAAAAAGGTGATCAAATTCAAGGTTTTACAAATCTAAAGAAAGCGAGTAAAATTCCAAATTGACTACAGATGAACAGAAAATCCCTCTTATGTAATCCCCTCTTCTTCTAATTCCCCTTTTGATCAAGCAGAAATCCCTTCTATTTCTTCCCCTCTCTGTTTAATCCCCTTATAATCTGTGCACCTGCAAATACACTTCTTTTAGATTCATTTTTAGATACAATCATGCCTCCAAAGAAGAAGGAGCAAGAGCCATTCAATCCAATGGTTCACCCTCATGTGGACCTTGATCATATTTCCCTTTCTGACAGGGATTTAAAAATTCATGAGACTCTCTCAGAATTTGACTTCTTCGACATATAATTCTGGTTGGAAGATAAGCTCAACGATGAGGCTGATGACATAGGACTATGGGACACAAAATTGCCATATTACATATTTCCAAAAACTCACAGTTTCCCTGAATTTATAAGAAAGTGTCATGCATGTTATGATATAAATTAGAGGGTTTTTTTTGCCCCCAAAAGGGAATTTTTGTTGACCATTAGTGCCCAGTCTATCATGCAAATGATGTAGGCTCCTACCATTGAAGAAAGCATACCCTTTTCCCATGAAACCCTCAGGGAATTGTATCAAAAATTAGATTTTTCTAGAAGAGCCAAAACCCTTGAATTATTCATGGCTACAGACACTCCCCTTCCTAAGATGAATCCTCCATACCCATCTTCTACATTCCCTGATAGGACTCAACACATAGTCACTGTCCTTTCTTACCTTCTAGGATACTATTCAAGCCAGTGGCTAGATGAAGCAATTATAGCCTTCCTGTTAATACTTTCATCAGGAATCTAAGCCTTCCATTATGTTTGATTTCAGTCAATTCCTGGCAGATGCCATTCATGATCAATTTGTAAAGTTTCACATAGAGGAAGCATTTAAATACACTTTAGTCATTGTTTATATGTTTCTATATTTTCAGGCAAATAGGTTTCAGTTCACAATGAGAAAATTGAATGAAGATTCACAACCTCAATCTGTCATCTTCTAGAAAACAATGTTGATGAAAGATCAGAAATAATTCACTTACAAACGATTCATTAAATTTTTTGTGAATCTAGCTATGAGCATCCTCATCAACACAATGGAACCAAGGATCAATTAAGAAATTAAAAATATCATGTACTTGTCAGAACAATCCAGAACTAGAGACTACTACTTGTACCAGAACTATACAGAGCTAAGAATATATGGGTGTGAGTTGCCCCCTTACAAGCTTCCGAATTTCCTCCCCATGAGGATCTTTTCCTTGGAGTACATTAGACAGATGATTAATGCAGATGAATTACATTTCATATCAACAAAAAATAAATCTTAGTTCAAGATCAAATCCCAAATTGGTCCTTTCATTTCCAATAGTAGAGCAGCAGGAGAGGAGGCTGACAAGAGGCTGAAAGAGATGAATATTACACACAGTTTCACTTGGTCTTATGATCCATTGGGAATTATCTCTAAGAAGAGGGCAGAAATAAAATCAAATCCATACATTCACACCCACAACCTTGAAATTGAACAATTTATGAACCAGACAGAGTGGAAAGAAAACACCTTACAGGGGGCTGAAAAGCAGGTAATTTCATCTTCAAGTGTACAGACCCCTCTTCCACAAGAAAAGCGAATACAGAGGATAAACAAGATAAATGAAAATAACAACAGAAAGAGACAACAAGAAAATTACCAAGAGATGATCAGTCACCTTTGGGGACTGATACATCTAGCAAGGATTTTAAGATGAAATATATAAAGAGAGAAATAATTCACATGGATATTGATCAAGGCAAAGAATTAAAACAAAAAATAGTGATAAATATCATAGACACTTCTGGTTACTCTCCAGCAAGTGGCCAACATATATTTTCTCCTACAAATTCAACTACATTTCCAATTCAGCGTCAAAGCCTCCAAACACCTACATCTTCTACTGTTACAGGGGAAAAGGAGGAAAAAATATATGACACCTTTAGGGATATCAAGAGGAAAAATGAAATATTGAAGAACATCACCTATGATAAATTTTGGAAGCAAACCAACAATTCACAAAGTAGGCTTCTATCAGATTTCGACTCAGAAAAGGGAAAGATGCACATGGATTTCTTAGAAGCTGAAATTTCACAACCAAAAACACCTGATGATTTCAAACATACATATTTTGAGTTTAATGTCAAGGATATCCACCCAATAGATCATATGGAAATGCATAAAATGATTGGAGATATTATCTCATCTACATTGACTAGCACTGCAATGAGTCTATCTAAATTGCAAGTATCATTGGCCAATATTCAGTCCCACCTCAAGATGGAGAAGATTGATTCTCTTGCAAAGGGTACCAGAATTAAATCCTTGGAGTATTTAGTTGTGAATATTGGGTATGATCCAAAAAATATATAGGCAGTAGAATAGATCTTTAAGAAGAAAAACGTAGAAATAGAAGCTTTTAGAAAGTAGCTCAAAATGGCAGCTACTAAAGACCCTTTAACCAAGGAAATAAAGGAGAATGAAACGCAAAAATCATAGATGATGAAGCTAATAATGTAACAATCAACACAGGTAAAGTAGATGGAGACAGAAATGGAGAAATTAGTAAAGGAAAAGGAGAAAGTAGCACAAATGGCCATCATTCCCTTAGCGGTTGTTCCCATTACAGTATTCCCTTCAACTACATCAGCAACTACAGGTACATCAAGTGGTACAAAACATCTGGCTAAGGACATGGAGAATATTTCCATCCAAACATAGGAGATAAAAAGGGTGGAAGCACAAATTAATATCTTGAAGGATCAAAAGGTAAGATATGACAATGCACATGAGATAGAAGTGTAAAGAGCCCAAAAACAGATTGAAAGATTGAAAAAGGCATAGAAGGAAGCTTCCATTGGTCACACCATTGGCCAGGAAAAGGAGATCATATGGAAAAGTATAATTGAATCTACGAATGAAATATGGCCTTCCATTCAAATCATATTTGAACATAAAAAATGATTGAAAAGGTTAATGATACAATAGCTAGTGCCACCAAGGAGCTTGGGGACATGTCTGAAATAGAAAATAACATCATTATATTTCTGAATTCAAAGAGAAGTTATGAATTGGATGAACTTGGAGTTGAAGACAGAATAACAACTATTCTAGAGGTCAAGAAGGTGCTCACTAAGAAAATCTTGGTCACACAGTTGGAGAAAAAATGCCACAATTTAGAGATTGTTGTCAGCAGATTCTTTAACAGAATCAAGCCACTGACCAAAAGGTGGTTACCTTCCCTATTCGTGATAAATGATAAGCTAATTACTAGGGAATACTATGTAAATAAATTGAAATACATTGGTAAGGACAAAGAAAAGTTTGTAGGTCTTAGAGGAGAAATGACTGGAGGAGCTTTCCTTGAGGCCATGAGCAACGACATATTCATCCAACATTAAATTAAACACATTTTTGTGTTGAAGCCCACTTTCGTTAGATTGAGAAAGACAGATGAAATATATTGAAAAGTGAATAGGATAAACATTATAGATGAGAAACAGTGGGAAAAGTTATGTGAATACCAAGAAGGGTGAAGGCCAGCATATCTGCCAAATCAACACAACACCAGATCAACCAAATCATCCAGCACAACACCAGATCGAATCAAGTATCAATGGCCTTCTAAAAAATAGGGCCAGATGTCAAATTAATTTCATCGTGTCCACTTCGTGGTCACGCTAGTCAAATTATATTCATTTTTTAATTAATAACATATTTCCTAGTAGATATGGAAATCGTTGTAGAATTCAGTTAAATACTTCATACCTTCGAAGTATCAGGGGCTGGACCCTGGATTATAAAAATTTTCTATTGGGGTATTGTATTTTCTTGAAGTTGTAGCATCAATAATAAAGACCATTTACATGATACTTGAGCAATGTTTATCTGGTGATGTTATTCCTTTTCTGCATTAATGTTTCCATTTTTTTTATCTTAGTGCATCATTTAAATCTGATTGTAAAATAGAAATTTGAAGATTAAGATTTTCTATTAGAGCACCTTATTTTTTGTTGTGTTTGCAATATAAAGGTTTTTCTTCTGAATTCTGGTTAAGACATTCTTAATTTCCTTTTAACCATTACTAAATTCACTGTTTATTTCATCTCAAAATTCATTTTGCTTTAAGATCCAGTAAGTGTAGTTAGCTTTCCTTGTGGATGCTCTGGAAAATTTGATGCAACAACCCAACCTTTTATGACTCCATAGTCCAATGGAATTATTTTAACTAGATATACTAATCCAATAAAAAAAAAATCAAGAAAGCAATCTCTATTATCATTATAACTAGCCTAATATCGAATTCATAAAAGAAAGCTAAATATAAAAGAGAGATCCCTCTCTGAGTCTAGGAGGGCTAGATTCTAGACTCCAAAGTGGTTTTGATGTTGTCCTATATAATTATTCTTGCCAATCTTAAAATTATTGAACAATAACAATACCAGATGTAATTCTTCCCCTATATTGCAGTTTTTCACCTCTTTTGCAAAATTATATCATTTTTCAACTCTACCCGAGAATCTAGTGCTAAATTCTCTACATAATGTAGGACCTAATCCTCTTCCTCACCTACCGTGGAAGGCTCATAGAGTTTGAAATTTTCTACATTCACCACTAATAAATGCACATGTCTGGGGGTAGCCTAATTTTATAGGAATCATCTCCAAAATTATCTAGTATATCAAGGGGGGCATATTTTAGAGCCTTGATTTTCTTATCAAGACCCTATAGCCTCTCCTTATTCAACTATAACCATACTCTTTCTCTCACCTTGAATGAATTTCATGTTTTGTGTTAATCATGTATGGCCTTGTATTTTTCTTATGAAGCCTGCAATGTATCTTATACTTGTATATTGATTTTCCTCATGTTGTCAACAAATGTTTTTTCCCTTAAGGCATCCCCTCTAACATCCTACCTGACTTCTCCTTGTTTCACATACGAAATATCCAAAGGTTAAGGTGGAAAATATCCAAAACAAGTTTCAAATGAGGAATTATTAGTAGAAATGTGGATTGCTACTTTATAAGAATGATACAAATACTAGATTTTCATCCAAGGAATTTGGATGGTTCTGATCATACCTCCTTAAAATTTGTACCAAAGTCCTATTTACTACTTATGTTTTCCCATCTATTTTTGGATTGAATGTTGTCTACATCTTCAACTTCATGTCCATATTCTCCCACAACGTAGTAAAAAATGCACTAAGAAATATTTTCCCTATCTGAAATGATACTCCTTTTCATCCCAAAGTGTACCCAGACCTCTCCAAAGAACACATTTGTTGCTTCTTTCCCACTGATCGTATTTTTATAAGTAGCTTGAACACACATCCTTTTGAACCTGACAACTACCATGAATAGTTAGTTATGTACCTTCCTAGTTGTTAGTAAACCTCCCACAAAGTTCATGGAAATGATACTCCTTTTCATCCTATATATTAACCCATTCTAAATATGGTATTCAATTTTTTTCTCTCCATTATGCAAATGTCTCTGACTCTACAACTGTTGAAACATCTCCTTGGGGTCCTTATCCTTTGTGTATGCCTCTCTATATGCATCATTTTTGAAAGGATTTATGTGTGTAATAGTTCCAAAAGCTATGAAGTTTTATGTGGGTGGCCTTTAAAGCATGTTGGTGAAATTATTTTTGTTTCCATTCTTGTACTTTATCACTAAATGAAACTACTATAAAAACCATGTCCACTTGTAGTTCCTAGTCTATTGTAGCCTAATCTAGACCTCTAGGTACTGTAGTGGCTAGAGATCCATGTGGTTACCATATTTACCATTAGATAGTGTTTTTGTTATTCAATCAACTAACGAAAAAGAATAAAATATAGATCAACAACTTAAAAATTATCCTCTTAGAGGGGGGAAAGTCCTTTACATTACATGAAAAATTCTTGGATGACACAAATGACAAGACCTCCTTTTTATATATAGGAATCTAAGCACTCACGACAGACCCTACATAACAACAATAATGTAAGGGCACAAAAATAACAATAGTGGGCTTCTATGGGGCACAAAAATAACAATATGGGGGCTACATGAGCACAACAATAAAAATAAGGGGGCTACAATAGTATTATAGGGATATAGCATGCCCCTCTCCTTCAAAAAAAGTGTTTTCCTCAACACTTGAGTATTTCTAGATGATTCTGTATAAAATTCTCATCCTCCCATGTGGAATCCTCGGCAGCTAAGTTATTCCACTTAATGAGATACTCTGAACGTGATCGATTCTGTAGTTGTCAAGTTTTTGTTTCCGTTACTTCTTCAGGCTCAAATATTATTTTTTATTCTTCTTCAAGTTTTGGAAGCACTTTTTGAACTAGACGCTTGTCACCAATAACCTTATTTAAGAATGAAACATGGAGAACTAGGTGTACTCAGGAATATGCATGTAGCTCAAATTTGTATGCCATAGCACCAATATTCTGCAAGATATTGTAAGAACCGTAGTACTTGGGTGATAATTTATTATCCTTCTTATCTTGCTTGAGAGAAATTTTTTTGTATAATTGGAGCTATAAAAATTACCCAGTCACCTACATCAAAACTTATTTCACTGTGATGTTGATCTTCCTATTGTTTCATTCGATTTTCTGCCATAGTGAGCTTATCTTTTAAGAGTTGGATAAGTTGTTGTTGATGCTCTTTGTGATATCCATGGCTTGAACCTTATAATTTTCTCTTAAATATGATGTGATGTATGGTGGATTATATCCATAAAGTTCCACTCTAAGTGTGGAAGCAAGTTTTATACCACCATTCAACTAGAGGTAACCACTTAAACCATTGTGTTTGTTTATCAAATACAAAGAAATGAAGATATCCTTCCAAACATCTGTTCACTGTCTCAGTTTTCCCATAATATTGAGGATGATAAGATGATGTATGATCTAATTGAGTACCAAGAAAAGAAAACAATTCCGTCCAAAAAATTCCAGTGAAAATTGGATCTCTGTCACTTACTATAATCTTTGGGTTTCCATGAAGCTTTTGAATTGTTTCCATAAATGCAGTAGAAATTGTACTAGCTTTCAAATGATGATGTAATTATAAAAATTATGCATACTAGTTAAGTCTATCAACTATCACCATGATGACACTCTTTACTTCAGACTTGGGTAAAACTATGATAAAATCCATTGCGACCTCCTCCCAACGATGATTTGGAATGGCTAAAGATTGTAACAGACCTGTGGTCTTAATTATCTCAACTTTATTTTTTTGGCAAACCAAACATTCTGCCAAAGTATTCTAAATATCATATTTAAGGTCATCCCAAAAATATTCCTTCGTGACCCTATGGTAAGTTTTTAAAAATCATGAGTTCCCTCTGAAGGGAAAGGTGTGCAATTCTAAAAGATTTTTTTTGTGTTGGGAATCCTTACAAAGATATAAGTGACAATTGTACCATAATGAATCATTTTTCCAACTAAATGTATTATATGTACATGGATCTCTTTGCAACTTTTGAATGAGTGTCCACAACTCTTCATCATTCTTCCATTCATCCCTTACTTTGGTTATCCATTCAGGTTGGATAATATAAATGGCACAAAGCAATTTTTCCACATCCTCATCCTTTCTTGAGAGTGCATATGCAACAATGTTTTGCTTCCATTTATTGTAGATTCTTTCAAAGTCATAACCCAACATATTTTTCACCCATTTTTTCTGCTCTTATGAAGATAATATTTGTTCCAAAAATTATTTAAGACTATCATGATATGTTTTTACCTTGAAGTGTCTTCCCATTAGGTAAGGTCACCATTGCTTTAGTGCATGTAGTATTGCCCACATTTCCTTCTATTAAATAGGTTTGTGTAAATAATTTCCTTTTATTAAACGATTTTCAAAATCAATGGGTATTCCTTATTGCATTAAGACCACCAATTCCATTTCCTGAGGCGTCACATTCCAAAATAAAGGTTTTCTTGAAGTCTAGTGTAGCTAAGACTGGTGCTTGGCACATTGCCTCTTTAAGATGTTCAATGGACTTAGTTGCTTTTGGAGTCCAAGAAAGTGAATATTTCTTCAATAATGATGTTAGAGGTGCCTCTATTCTCCCATAATTCTTAACAAACTTGTGATAATACCCTATCAGCCTTATAAATCCTCGAAGACGCTTTATAGCTGTGGGGATTTTACATTCCTTAATCGATTTAATTTTGTTAGGATCTACCTTAACATGCTCATGAGATATAATATGACCCAAATATTCCACCTCTTGTACTCCAAAGAAACATTTGGAGGTTTTTGCATGTAATTTTTTCTCTTCCAATAGTTTGATTTCCCTTTCACCATGTTGAACATGATCCTTCTAAGACTTGTTGTAGATTAGTATATCATCAAACAATACTAACGCAAATTTTCTAAGGAAGGGTTTTAAAATGGAATTCATCAAACCTTGAAATGTGGATGGTGCATTAGTAAGGAAAAAAGGCATGAAAAAAAAATCACAATGACCCTCATGAGTTTTGAATGTATTCAGTCTTCATTCTAATTTGATGATATCCTGAATGAAGATCCAGCTTGGTGAAGTAAATTGCTCCATGTAATTAATCAATGATAGGAATGGGAAATTTATCTCTAATAGTGAGCTTTTCGATATCCCTATAACCTTGACACATACTCCATGATACATCCTCCTTGTGCACCAATACTATTAGAGCAGAGAAATAACTTTGAATAGGTTGAATTGTACTAGTCTTTAGCATTTCTACAACCACACATTCAATTTCACTTTTTTGGGCACAAGGATGTCTATAAGGCCTGATGTTTGGAGGAACACTTCCTGGAAGAAAATGACTAGCATGATCATGATCATGAATAGGTGGGAGGCATTTGGGAGTCTTAAACACATTGGAATTATTGTCCAAGACTTTTTGGAGATTTGGAGAAATAAATGATTTCGATGTTTGAACCTCTAGGGAGCATAATTGTTAAATTATGCCCAATTTTTCTTTCTTTAGAAGCTTTTTCATGAAAATAGATTTGATTATATTTCCTGGTTTCCTTGTGATACCCTTTAATTCAATTTCCTTTCTTTCCCAAAAAAAATTCAATAAAAGTTCTTGATAATTGAAATCTATCGTCCCCAAAGATTGTAACCATTGGACTCCTAGTACATGAACATCAGCACCACCCATTGGAATGGAAAGCACTGGACTACTAAATACATATTCCCCCATTGTTATCTTCATATTGTGTCATTGTTCAGAGTAATTTGTAGTTCCTCCATTTTCCAAAATCACTGGACAGTATGGTTTTGGATATAGGAAGCAATTCAATTCCTTGGCTATTTTACAATGGATAAAATTATGGGTGCTACTTGAGTCAATAAACAATATTACCTTTTTATTCTTGATATATCCTTCTATATTTAGAGTTTGAGGGGTGGTAATTCCTTCCAATTCATTACAATATATGGTTGGGTTCATTTATTATTTCTCTGGGCTTGGTTCGTAGTGTATATCATCCTCTTTTGATGTTTCTTGTTCCTTTTCTTCTTCCTCTTCACAATATATGTAGAGTAATTTATTCTTAGCACACTTATAACCTTTAGTGTATTTTCAATCACACATGTAAAAAATCCTTTTTACTCTTTTTTCCTCCAATTTTTGTGGTTTCAACCTTATAGGTTGTTGAAGACTAGGAGCAACAACACTTCTATCTTTAAAGTTATGATTGGTAGACTTCCTTGTTGCCATAATTTTTCTTTCAACATTTATTGCCACCCTAAATGTCTTCTCCAATGAATCATGTTCCCAAAGGCGAACCTCAAGTTGGATGTTATCTTTTAAAGTCCCTTTGAAGTCATCAATCCTATGCTCCTCTTGAATATTGGTTACCCTAATATTCAATTTTTGGAAGTCTTCAATGTGCTCCACCGTTGAACCCTTTTGTTTGAGGTTTATAAATTGGCTAAAGAAGGTGTTGCTCTCTGTATATTCATAATTTAATATCATTTCCTCCATAAAAATTGAACATGTGACTATTCCTTTATGAGAAAAAATTTATCTATACCATACAAACCGCCTACGTTCTAAATATAAAGATCCAATATGTACATTGTGTGAGGGTTTCATAGCCTGTAGATCAAAATATTGCTCCATATGTAGTATCAATGTTATTGAATCCTTGCCATAAAAGTTCCTCGTGTCTATATTTGCAGAGTTTTGGTTCTTAAACCTCACATTGGAGTCTCTAAAATCATAATTCATATTCTATTTATCATCATCATGATTTTGATGGATTACCTTGTCACCTTCAGGAAGCATTTCTTGCATCAACGTTGCCAACCCTTCCAACTTGACATTCATCGCATCCATGTCTACTTTAAAAACATCCATGTTTCCTTTTATACCATCCATGTCACTTTTTATTTCTACTTTTAAAACATCCATGTCCCCTTTTTAAGTCATCCATCTCTCATTTTATTTCATCTTTCATTTCTATTTATGAGAGCGAAATTTGTTGCACTTAGTCCCATAATTTTGAGATATCATGCTACAACTATTCCTCTTCATGCGTCATAGAAGAACTTTCTGAGGGATTAATGGATGTAGAATTATCTTTTTGTGGAGTCATTTTAGAACCAAATACTAATATATATGACTCAATATTCCCTTGGAATCACTTACAACTTATTTTGCAAACAAAACTTATGCAATTGTTTTAAAAAAATACACACTTTTTTCTTGCTTTTAGTATCTTGATCTTTAAACAATTGTAACTATGTAATTTTAGATCTCCAAGGTATAAAATTCCTTCCTATAATATACCTCTGAGTCTTATTTCCAATTCCACAAGTTAGACCAAAATTCGATTCTTCAAGATAATGTTATGTCAAATATCCTACAATGACCTGATTATGGATTGGTTTAGTAGAGTGAAATTGCACATCATTCCACATGCCATTGTTTCAGCCTTAGGCACTAAAATTGATACACAAGAAACTAAATTCCATTTTTTTTTTCCCTTTTTACGAAATTCCAATCCGATACTTGAAGATAAATTTATGACGATTTTCCCTCGGTCACTTGTTTGAGAGTGAATTTTGGAGCAATAAAAAACCATAACTTCTTTGTACCATATCTCAGAATATATAGCGAATTTTTTTTTGAAATTTTAGCATGAAGTTCACCAATTGTTCGGCCCCACATGGTCGCAATTTTTGCTTCTAAAATTTTGTATAAAAAAATTTATAGAAAAAATTCCACGATGACCTATTTGAAGTAGCAAAACCCTAGAATCCAAAGCTCTTATATCGAATTTTATGTAACCAGCTCAAAAAATAGAAGAAAAGATAGATCAAAAACTTAAAAGTTTTCCCCTTCGAGGGGGGAACCTCCTTTAAATTATATAAATGAACAATTCTTGGATGATACGAATGACGATACCTCCTTTTATATAGAGGATTCTAAGGGGTCACAATATAATCAAAGCCTACATAACAATAATAATGTAAGGGCACAATGATAACAATAGTGGGATTCTATGGGGTACAACTGCTAGGTCCCTATAATACTAGTGTATCCCCTTATTTTTATTATTAGTGTAGCCCCCTTATTTTTATTTTTGTGCCCATGTAGTCCCCATATTGTTATTATTGTGCCCCATAGAAGCCCACTATAGTTATTGTTGTGCCCTTACATTTTTATTGTTATGCCGGCTAGGATTATATTGTGACCCCTTAGACTCCTATATATAAAGGAGGTTTTGTCACTTGAATAATATAAAAATTGTTCATTTATGTAATTTAAAGGATGTTTCCCCCTTGAAGAGCTAATTTCTAAGTCATTGATCTATCTTTTCTTCTATTTTGTGAGTTGGTTTCATAACATTTGGTATCAGAGCTTTGGATTCAAGGGTTTCACTCTTGCAGATGGTTCATCTTGGAAATTTCACTATAGCATTTTTTCTACTTAGTTTCAGAACCTAAAAAAAAAATTTAGAAGAAAACCTGAGGAACCTCATGTAAAAATTTCAGATCTTGGTTCACTATATTTTCTACGATATGATCTTAGGAAGTTAGGGTTTTTGAAAGCCCCATGATTTCATCTCAAACATGTGAGCGAGGGAAATCGTCATAACTTTTTCTTCGGGAATTGGATTGGAATTCTGTAAAAAGTGGTAGAAAGTGCACAGACTGTAGCTTCTTGTGTACCAATTTCAGATCTGAAGGTCGAAACAGTGACACATGGCACTTCGTACATGTTTTCTTTACTGAACTAGTCCATAATGCCATGTGGAAGATTGGGCATAAATTTTTCTTGAAGAATAAAAATTAGGTATGACCTGTGGAATTGGAAAGAAGAATCAAAGAGATACTACAGGACTGGAGATCAAATCTTGGGGATCCGAAATTACAGAGAAACATTAGTTTCAATATCGAGCTCCTCAAAAGTAAGAAATGATGTCTGTATCTAAAAAAAAATTGCAGAAGTCCTGTTTGAAAATTTGGTTTGAAGTGATTCCAAGGGCATATTGAAGCATAGATATCAGTATTGGGTTTAAAATTCCCACCCAAAAAGAATTAAACACCCTATAATCCCTTAGAAATCTCTATTATGACTCATGAAGAGGAATAAGTGCAACATGATATATCAAAATTACAACACCAAGTGCAACAAATTTCGCTCTCGCAAAGAGTAACAAAAAATGAAATGGAAGCTAAGATGGATGGTTTGAAGAAAGACATGGATGAATTGAAGAAAGGTTTGGAATCTAATATGGATGGCGTGGAAGCTAAGATCGATGGCATAGAAGGCAACATTGAGGATTTGATGAAAGACATGGAAGGTTTGAAGAAAGGTTTAGAAAAGTTGCTACAAGAAAAACTTCCTCATGGAAAAAAGGTAGTAGAGGAAACTCATGATGAGAACAAAATAAATGTTAATAGTGATTTTATAGACTCTAATGTTGGATTGAAGACCCACCATATTCCAAAGATCGATATGAGTAATTTTAATGGCAAGGATCCAGTAACATGGATACTACATATGGAGCAATATTTTGATCTCCATAATGTGAAAAAAACACAAAAGGTACGCATTGAAACTTTATATTTAGAACAAAATAAATTTTTATGGTATCGATGGTTTTTATCTCATAAAAAAATTTTCACTTGGTCAATTTTTATGGAGGAAAGGATAGCACATTATGAGGATACAAACAGAAACACTTTCTTTAAACGATTGATAAATCTCAAACAAAACGGTTCAATGGTGGAGCACATTGAGGACTTCCAAAAAGTGAATATAAGGGTAACTGATATTCCAAAGGACCATAGGATTGATGTCTTTATAGGGACTTTAAAGGATACCATCCAACGTGAGGTACGCCTTTTGGAACTTGATTCATTGAAGAAGGAATTCAGGTTGGCAAGAAAAATTGAAAGTAAAAGTATGGCGACAAAGAAGCCTACCACTCACAAATATAAATATGGAAGTGTTGCTACTCCTAGAATTCCACAACCTACAATGTTGAAACCACACCAATTGGAAGAAAAAAGAGCAAAAGGTATTTTCTACAGCTGTGATAGCAAATACACTAAAGGCCATAAGTGTGTTGAGAAGAAATTATTTCACATCGGTTGTGAAGAGGAGGAAGAAAAGGAACAAGAAACCTTAAAAGAAGAGGATAAAAACTAGGAAAAAATTGTAGAGGAAGAAGAAATGAATCCGACAATATCCTGTAATGCATTGGCAATAATTACCACTTCTGAAACTCTCAATATAGAAGGACATATCAAGAAGAAAAATTTAATAGTGTCGATTAATTCGGGTAGTACCCATAATTTTATTCATTGTAAGGTAGCCAAGGAATTGAATTGTTTACTATACCCAGCACCAGAGTTTCAAGTGACGGTTGCAAATGGAGGAACTATAAATTTCTCTAGAAAGTGTCATAATATCAAACTAACCATGGGGGAATATGTATTGAATAGTCCAATGCTCTCCATCCGAATGGGTGTTGTTGATGTTGTACTAGGAGATATCCAAAAAGTCTTGGACAATCATTCCAAGGTTTTTGAGACTCCCAAAGGAATCCTAGCTATTTGTGATCATGATAATGTTATTCATTTGATTCTAGTAAGTTTTCCCCCAAACATCATGCCTTATATATATCCTTATTCTCAAAAGAGCAAGATTGAACGTATGGTTGCAGAAATGCTAAAGGCTGGTATAATTCAACCTAGTCAAAGTTCTTTCTCTGCTCCAATAGTGTTGGTGCACAAGAAGGATGGATCATGGTGTATGTGTCAAGATTATAGGGAGCTCAAAAAGCTCGGTATTAAAGATAAATTTCCCATCCCCATCATTGATTAATTATTGGATGAATTACATGGAGGAATTTACTTCACCAAGTTGGATCTTCGTTCTAGATATCATAAAATTAGAATGAAAATTGAAGACATTTTGATAACAACATTCAGAACTCATGAGGGTTGTTATGAATTTTTGGTAATTCCTTTTGGCCTTACTAATGCACCTTCCACATTTCAAGGTTTGATGAATTCCATTTTCAAACCCTTCCTTAGAAAATTTGTGTTAGTATTTTTTGATGATATATTAATCTACAACAAGTCTTGGAAGGATCATGTTCAATGTTTTGACATGGTGCTGAAATTATTTGAGGAGAAAAAATTATATGCAAAAACCTCCAAATATCTCTTTGGATTATAGGAGGATTTTGGGGTTAACAGGGTATTATCGCAAGTTTGTTAAGAATTATGGGATAGTATCAAGACCTTTAACATCATTAATGAAGAAAAATGCATTTTATTGGACTCTAGAAGAAACTAAGGTCTTTGAACATCTTAAATAGGCAATGTGCCAATCACCGGTCTTAGCTACACTAGACTTCAAAAAAACCTTTATTATGGAATGTGATGCCTCAGGAAATGTAATTGTTGTGGCTTTAATACAAGAAGGAATACCCATTTCTTTTGAAATTCGTCCAATCAAAGGAAAGTATAACTGAAACCTATTTATGAGAAGGAAATGCTGGCAATACTACTTGCACTAAAGAAATGGTGACCTTACCTAATGGGAATACACTTCAAGGTAAAACTAGATCATGATAGTCTTAAATACATTTTGGAAAAAATATTATCTTTAGAAAAGCAGAAAAAATGGGTCAAAAATATTTTGGGTTATGACTTTGAAATCATCTACAAAAAATGGAAGAAAAATGTTGTTGCAGATGCACTCTCAAGAAAGGATGAGGTTGTGGAAGCATTGATTTATGCCATTTCTATTATCCAACCTGAGTGGATAACCAAAGCAAGGAATGAATGGAAGAATGATGAAGAGGTGTGGAAACTCATTCAAAAGTTGGAGTAAGAACCCAATACATCTGAAACATTTAGCTAGAAAAATGATTCATTATGGTACAAAGATTGCTTATATCTTTGTAATAACTCCCAACTCAAAAAAAATATTATTTTGGAATTGCAAACCTATCCCTTAGGAGGGCACTCAGTATTTTTTAAAACTTACCATAGGGACAAGAAGGAATTTTTTTGGTACAGCCTTAAATCTGATATTCAAAAGTTTGTGGCAAAATGTTTGATTTGCCAACAAAATAAAGTTGATACAATAAAGACACCGGGTCTGTTACAACCTTTATCCATTCCAAGTCAATGTTGGGAGGAGGTTTCAATGGATTTTATCACTGGTTTACCCAAATCCAAAGAAAATACTTTCATCATGGTGGTAGATGATACACTTACCAAGTATGCACACTTTTATGCATTATCTCATCCATTTAAAGCCGATAAGTTGCTACTGCATTTATGCAAACAATTCAAAAGCTACATGGAAACCCAAATATTATTGTAAGCGATAGAGATCCCATTTTTATAGGAAATGTTTGGAAAATTTTATTTTCTTTTTTGGGTACTCAATTAGCTCATAGCTCATCATATCATCCTCAATCTGATGGGAAAATTTAGATAGTGAAGAAATGTTTGGAAGAATATCTTCATTTCTTTGTATCTGATAAACAGACACAAGTGGTATAACACTTCATTCCACACTGCAGTAAAAATAACCCCATTTATGGAACTTTATGGATATCATCCACCCTCCATCACATCATCTTTAAGAAAAAATTATAATGTTCAAGCAATGGAAGATCACATCGAGCATCAACTGCAAGTTCTCCAACTCTTAAAGGATAACCTCACCTTGCCATAGAATCGAATGAAACAAAAATCAGATCAACATCGCAGTGAAAGAAGTTTTGATGTAGGTGACTGGGTATTTTTATGGTTAAAACCATACAAAGAAATGTTCCTCAAGCAAGATAAAAAGGATAATAAATTATCACCAATGTATTATGGTCCTTACAAAGTGTTGCAAAATATTGGTACTATGGCATACAAATTGGAGCTTCCTACATCTTCCCAAGTGCACCCATTTTTCCATGTTTCATGCTTAAAGAAGGTTATAGGTGACAAGCTCCCAATTCAAACACTATTGCTAGAACTTGAAAAAGAAGGAAAAATCATATTGGAACCTGAATCAGTCACGGAAACAAGAACTTGACAACTACGAAATCGATCAATTTCAAAGTATCTCATCAAGTGGAATAAATTACCCACTGAAGATTCGACATGGGAGGATGATACTTTTAGACAGAAGCATCCATAACTACTGAAGCATTGAGGACACCAATTTTTTGAAGGAGAAGGGCATGTTAGGTCCCTATAATACTAGTGTATCCCCTTCTTTTTATTGTTAGTGCAACCCCCTTATTATTATTGTTGTGCCCATGTAATCTCCATATTATTATTATTGTGCTCCATAGAAGCCCATTATTGTTATTTTTGTGCCCTTACATTGTTATTTTTATGTTGTCTAGGATTATATTGTGACCCCTTGGACTCCTATATATATAAAGGAGGGTTTTTCATTTGAATCATCCAATAATTGTTCATTTATGTAATGTAAAGGAGGTTGCCCCCTCGAAGAGGCTGATTTCTAAGTCGTTGATCTATATTTGCTTCTATTTTGTGAGTTGGTTTCATAACAACAACAATAAAAATATGTGAGCTATGTGGACACAAAAAATAATAAAAAATGATGCTACACTAATAATAACAATAAGGAGGATAAACTACTATTATAAGGATCTAACAGTTTCCACTTCTTCACAAATTTCACTTGGGTATAAATTTTTGTCGTAGGTAGAGTATTTAAGAACCACCCTATGAAATAGTTCTGAATGGTAACTTACAGGCCTTCCTCCCTTCATCAAGACTACTCCCATAACATACCCACTTGCATCTCTCTCCACTTAAAAGGGTTGCTACAATTTTGGTAACATCGACACCAATACTTGATTAATCTTCTTATTTAACTTCTCAAAGGCCTGTTGTGAACCCTTTCCCCATTAGAAAATATTTCCATGATTTTTTATGAAATGGAGTGGTGATACTAATATTAAAAATGAGGTTATAAATTCCCTCAGGTATTGTGTTTCCCCAATGAAAATACTAACTTCAAAAACATTAATATGAACTAGCCAGTGGCCACTTCATGATGGCCTCCATCCTAGCAGGATTTATCTTCAGCTCTCCCACAACTATCACATATTCTAAATACACCAGATATTGTTGTGAAAAATCACACTTCTTGATGTTTTCCAACAAGTAATGTTTCTTCAATGTCTCTATAACATGCATCAAATGTAAGATGTGCTCGTACTTTGTAGCATTACATAACAATATATCATCCAAATAAACAATAAAAAATGAATCTATAATAGGATGTAATATATCATTCATTAACCTCATAAATATAGACAATGCATTACATAAGCCAAACGATGTGACTAACCACTCATTAGCTTGGTGATTTTTTTTTCTTGTTGTAATTTTATTGTTGTAGTTCCTTGTAATCAATACACATCCACAAAGTCCCATTATTCTTTGGAAAAATGATGAGGGTGAACTGGATGGTGAGGTACTTGATATAATGACACCCTTGTTGAAAATGCAACAAGAAATTCCTAATGTAATTTTCCCTTGAATTAAAGTAAGAGAAAATTGATTCCACATCACAAGATAACTTGAATGAGTTAATTGAGTTGTTATCACTCGGTTAACTTAGTTAATTCGATTTGTGGGCTTAACTTAAGTTGTGTACAATCATTCCTAAATTTTAAGAGCCTAGGTTGAGTTAATTTTGGTTGTAGCAATTAATTCAGTTAAATTGATTTAAGGTCAGTTAAACTAGTTCCAAATGTTGAAGGAACTAGTGGGAGGTCTAGCAGTGGGGTGCAACTTCACTTTTTGACTAATTAACTGATCAATCAGCCTAAATTAACTCATGCATGCATGAAATTTGAGTTATCTAGTTGAGATTGGAGTTCAAGGGCAATGTACTATCAGTTGTATAATTTTCCAAGTTGTATAGGTGGTGCATGCAGTAAAAGGAATGCCTAAAGGTATTGTGAAATTATCAAAGATTAATTTCCCTAATTAATAGGGGATAATTCCTCATCAAACAACACAAGGAAATAGAAGCATGGGAAGGATTGAAATTGGCTAAGTGTTGGCCAAAGTTAGTGAGTCGGGAAGGGAATAGAAGATACTTGTGCAAATTGTACTCAAGCTTGAGCAGGAATATTGTATTCATCCAAAGTTTTAGATTAATGCAATACATATAGAAAGGGGTTTTGACTAGTTTCTTTCCCCTAGATAAATCTTTGTGTATGTGTGTTAAATTATGATGCATATTTTTTATATGTGTTCTCGATAGTAAATTTTCTTCCACGTATGAATAGAGTAGATTTGAGTCTTACATTTTAGTATATTACATGAACATATTCAAATCTAAAATTAATTTCTACATGGTATCAAAGCAGGATTCACAGTAGAGAAGAGTATTTGAATTTGTCTTTGTATAGGAATGTGTTTGCAGTATCTATTCTTCAGAGATAGAAAGATGGTGTTCTATGGTATAAGGCTTGAGTATTCCCTTGAGAGTAGCTCGAATTATATTTCTTGGAAGGACTGCATGGAGGAAGTCTTGGAAGATAATTATCTTGTATCTAATATCCACAAGATGTGGCAAGCATTGACATATTTGTTCCAGAATAGTAGTGACCACAGGAAGTTGGAACTCAAGGATAGGATATTAAATATGAAGATGCAATAGGGTGACACAATGCCATATTACCTGAGCATGTTCACACAATGTCATGATGAACTTGGGAGTTTTGGTGTTACTCTTGTAGAAAATGATTTGGTAAGCCTAGCACTTCTAGGCCTTCCCAAGAGTTGGCACAAATACCAGGATTCAGTAAATGGGAGGGAGAAGCTACAAAACTAGGAAAGACTATGGTCCAACTTGGTACAAGAGAATTTCAGGTGAAACACCAGAGACGGGACCTCATCCAAGGGTGAGGAAGAAGAAAAAATTTCCTTGGGTGGAAATGAAAATAATGGGAAACGAAATAAATCCCAATCCAAAGGATATTCCAGTCAAGGGGGAAAGAATAAATACTTATCCAAAATCGAGTGCTTTCACTGTCATGAAATCAAACACTATGTCATGAAGTGTCCACACAAGAAGGAGTAAGGATCCCTCAGGAGGAGTGCAAGGTGAACCTCTAGCTTCACAATTTGAGCTTGATTTTACCCTCATTGCATGCATGCCAATCACAGTGATGGGTAGTGTGTGGCATGACAAGAAACTGAGAATTTTTCAGTGAATTAGAGGAGAAGGACCTCCAAAAGCACATTGATATGCAAGATGATGGGATGTATAGTGCGAGCAATATTGGTATAATTAATTTTTAGAGGGATTCTGCCTCTCCTCTGAGACTCCAAGATATGATGCTTGTTCCGTGTCTAAAGAATAATTTGGTTTTTTTCACTGTGTTGGAAGATCGTGGCTATGGTGTGATATTCAACAAAGGAAACGAATTCATGAGGCACATCTTCACGGGAAAAGTGAATCAGATTGAGGTTCAGGGGAAGAACCTCTACAAGCTAAATGTGGAAGATTGTGTGAACTCAAGCACAAAGCAAGAGAAGGTGCAGAGCTAAGATGTCATTGAATTATGGAATAGAATACCTGTCCATTTTCACCATGGAGCTTTGAATATCATGCAATAAATCACCATAGGACTCTCCATAAAATCACTAGAGAAACATAATACATACAAAGGGTGTACCTTGGGGAAGTACACAAAATCCACCTTCAATGATCGGGATAGCAGGGCGCATGCAATCCTTGAAAGGATCCACTCTAATATTTGTAAACCTTTCTCAATAGCCTCCATGGCCAAGAACAACTATTATGCTATATTTGTAGATCATTCCTCACGTAAGTGTTGAATTTTATTCATGTAGAAGAAAGAAAATATATTCTCCAATTTGTTTGAATTTAAAGCACTTGTTGAGAAAGAAAATAGCATGAAAGTGAAGGCATTCAAGAGTGATAATGGTGGTGAATATGTGTCAAATTATTTTAAAAAATTATGTGCAAAGGAAGGCATTCGATAGGAGATGACTACACCCCATAACCCACAACAGAATGAGGTATCTAAAACAAAGAAAAAAATTATTGTGGGAGCTTCACAGGAGATGTTGCATGATCGGGGCCTACCTTTGTACTTATGGGCTGAAGCTTGCAACACAGTGGTATATTTGAAAAAGAGGAGTCCTCATCGGATTCTAGGGATGAGTACACCAGAAGAATATGATTTTTCATACTTCAGGATATTTGGTTCACTAGTTTACTGTCATGTTTCCAAGGAATCAAGGAAAAATCTAGAGTCGACAATAGAGTTGGCATATTTGTGGGTTACATTGATACGCCTCATAAATATCAGGTGTACCTACCATCTCTCAGGATGAAAATTGTTTTTAGAGATGTGAAGTTAAATGAGGAGAAGGCAATCAGGTTTTCCCTTGAGAGGGAGCCTCAGTTGCATGCAGATGAGGATATTTTGGCTCCAAAGGAAGAACCTCGAGATGTTGTGGAGAATTCACATGTAGAGGAGCAGAGAGTGGAGACATCCACTCATCCAATTATATCCATAGAAGGAAGGAAGCGCACCCTGGAAGCTTACATATTATTGAATGATTCTAGAGAGAGTGTGGGAGCACCCACATCACAACGCAGGAAAAGGAGGTCATTGGATCGATACACATGATACATGGCTCTGATGAGTGAGCTAGTAGAGACAAAAGAATCTTCATTCGATGATGTAGTGAAAAAACCAGTATGGGTTGATGCCCTGGTAGAGGAATATGATTTTATTGTCATAAAAAATGTTTGGAAAGTGATCCCAAGACAAGATAACAAGTCAATGGTGGGTTCGAGATGGATCTACAAGGTGAAGAAAGAAACAGATGGAAGCATCAAGAAAAACAAGGCCATGTTTATGGAAAAGGGTTTATCTCATGTGGAGGGAATTAACTACGATGATACCTTTGATATAGTAGCAAGCTACTCTTCTATAAAATCAACTCTAGCACTCACAACACATATGGGTTGAAATATTCATTAGATGGATGTGAGGACAAAATTATTTAATGGAGTGATTGAGGAAGTGGTGTACATTGAAAACTCGGAAGGATTTTAGACCTTCGACGAAGATTCATATGTGTGTAGACTCAAGTGAGTGTTGTATGGCTTGAAACAAGCACCCCATGCTTGGTACACTGGGATCGATATTTATTTCACTGGGTTAGGCTTGATAAAAAGTGACGCAGATGAAAACCTTTACTATATCATTGTTGAAGGTAAATTGTTGATTATAGTATTATATGTCGATGATTTTATTTTAACAGGTGATGAGAAGTTGATAAAATATTGCAAAGCAGATCTTGCAAGATAATTTAAGATGAAGGACATGGGACTCATGCATTATTTCCTCGGTTTGTAAGTATGGAAAGGAGATGGGGAATTTTTTGTCTCTTACAGAAATTATACCAATGAGATACTGAAGAAGTTCTGCATGAAGAGTAGCAAACCCATGGAAACTCCTCTAGCATGAAGTTGGAGGAAGGAGGGTGCCAGTTCAAGTGAGGAAGAGGTGGCCACTATTTATAGGAAACTTGTGGGTTCACTTATGTATTTGGTGAACACACGAGCATACATGTGTTATGCAATTAGCTAGCTTAGTTAAGCAATGGTTAAGCCAACCAAATTATACTAGAAGGCGGAAAAAAATGTTTTGAGATACCTAAAAGTGACTACTTAGTAAGGTCTTTGGTACAGACAGATAGAGGGAGTGAATATGCAAGGCTTCACAAATGCATATTTGGTGACAATGAAAATTTTAAGGATGGAAATTTATCTTAAATTTTAGAAACCATGGCGAAACTTACTAGTATCAAACATACAAACTATAATATGTTTGGTGATATTCCCGTAAAAAATTCAATTTTTTTATGGTTTTATGTATTATTTACAAAATTTTGGCGAATTTTAAGGTAAAATAATTTTATACTGTAGATTTGAGGTAAAATCATTTTATACTATAAAATTTGTGAAAATCATTTTTAGAAAAAATTAGAAATTGGTGAATCTTTTTTTTGAAAAAAGCATGGAATATTATCCATCCAGTGAATATTAGCCCCTAAAAGTTTCCCTGTAGGTGGGAAGTCCATCAAATCGGAAGAGCACTTCAGGAGTAATTTTCAGTGTGGGGCCAGTAGCATTTTTGTGGTACAAGAAGAAGAAGAGATCAATTTCACTTAGCTCAGTAGAAGCAACGTACATGGCTATCAATCAAGAAGCTTGAGAGGCTATCTGGATGAGGAAGATTCTTGTTGGGTTAATTGTTTAGATGATGGATCCCACTGTGATTTAATCTGACAATCAGAGTTGTATCAAAATCTCTGAGAATCCATTTTCTCATGATCGATCCAAGCATATTGACATCCAACATCACCATCTATGAGATTGTGTGCAGAGGTGGATCATGTTGTTGGAATACATTCCTACATAGGAATAGGATGCATATATTTTGAAAAAGGATTTGTCAAGAGGAAAATTTGAGTTCCATAGAGGCAGGATTGGGCTATTTGATAATCACTTTCTTGCTAAGAGGGACTATTAAAAACGCAGCAAGAAATTCCTAATTTAATTTTTCCCTTGAATTAAATTAGGAGAAAATCAAAATTCCACATCACAAGACAACTTGAATGATTTAACTAAGTTGTTATCACTCAGTTAGCTTAGTTAATTCTAGTTGTGTGATTAACTTGAGTTGTGTATAGTGATTCCTAAATTTTAGGACCCTAGGTTGAGTTAATTTCAGTTGTAACAATTTAATTCAGTTAACTTAAGTTAACGTCCATTAAACTAGTTCCAACTGTTGACAAAACTAGTCGAAGGTCTAGCAGTGGGGTGCAACTTCCTTCTTAACCAATTAAATGATAAGTCAACCTAAATTAACTCATGCATGAATAAAATTCAAGTTACCTAGTTGAGATTGGAGTTCAAGGGAAGTATACTATCATTTGTATAATTTTCCAAGTTGTGCAGGTGGTGTGTGCAGTCAAAGGAAGTCCTAAAGGAATTGTGCAACTCTCAAAGAGTAATGTCCATAATTAATAGGGGCTAATTCCTCATCAAACAACACAAGGAAATAGGAGCTTGGAAAGGCTTTAAATTGGCTAAGTGTTGTTCAAAGTCAGTCCGTTAGACATAGGATAGAAGATACTTGTGTAGATTGTGCTCAAGCTTGAGCAAGCATATTGTATTCATCCATATTATTTGATTAATTCAATATATATAGGAATGGGTTTTGAGCAGTTTATTTCCCCTAGATAAATATATGTATGTTTGTTAAATTATGATGCATGTTTTTTATATGTGTTCTCGATCATGAATTTTCTTCTGCAAATGACTAGAGTATATTTGAGTCTTATGTTTTAGTACATTACATGAGAAATTTTGAATCTACAATTAATTTTAACAACCTTATTCCAGTAATTATTGCGGCTACTTGTTTTCCTCACTTATATAACATATTTATTATACAACCCAATGTTCATTAATGGGGATTCCAACAATAGGTGGATCTTGTCCTCAAATTCCCTCTTGGGTGCTGGTCCTTTAGGCTCTTGGAACACACCCATGCATGCCTATAAAAATTCATATAATTGTTATTTTTGTTCCTTAATAAACCCCTCCACGGATGAATTTATTCTCGCTCACTCTTCTACATATTTATTTTCTCTTAAAAATAGTAAATCATTCTTATTGCTATAATTTATTAGTTTCTTGGCTTGGTTGGTACTTATCAATGAAATTTTAGACTTTCCCTTCTGTGTGTTGATGGTGAAGGATTTTCCTTCATTGATGAGGCATTATTGGTTGGGGTTTTATGAATTTCACCTTAGCTAATATGGATCTCCTATAAATCCCCATCAAATATCCAAATAAACCTACTCCAATACAAATATGATCCATAAACTTCCTTGGATATTCCACTAGACAATTCGTCACAACAAATTTTATAAATTTATATAGAAAAACTAAAATTTATACTATGAGAGTTATTTTCCTTATACTTCTAGAATTATTAAGTTAAAAATGAAGATAATATACAACAGACAAAAATAAACTCAATTACAACCATAGCAACACAATATATAACCTAGGAAACCCTTTGGGGAGAAAACCCAACTGGAGTATGACGTTACTTTGTTTTGTATTTTCTGAATGGAAAATGATGTAATTATAAAGAATTGAGGCATATGGCCTCTGGGCTACTATGGTGCACAAATACTCTCTATTTTATCTCTCTATCCAATCTCAACTACTCTTCTCCTCTATGGAATAAAATGCACTCAAATATAATGGAACCCCTTTTCCTCCTAGTGGCCAAGTTATAACATAACCTCATAGTATGATAGTGGTTGATTTTGACTCCTTTAAGTATTAACTAGAGTTACAATATCAAATATTATAGAGTATTATTCATCGTTATCATGAGGTTAGCACTTTTTCCATGAGTAATGGGGGTTGGCATGTCATTCTCTCATATCATGGTGGTCAAAATGGGAAGGTCAACTTTCGGGTGGCATAAATTTGCATATGGAATATGAATAAATAAATTCTTGTGTTGTTGGAAAGTATCTATATGTAGAATGAAACTAGGGGTTCATTCTTAAGAATTAACTTTTTACCCCCAAAAAATACCTTTTTATGCCTCGAGCTACTTCGAGAAGGTTTTAGACCCCAATTTTCCAAACTGGGACGCACTGTTACAATGGTCCCCAAAGTTGATTCCTTCACTTTTTCCACTCTCAAAGGATCAAGATGGATGAAAAATAATATAACGATCCAATATGGATTAGTTTTTTATGTTTTTTAACATTTATGACATTACATACTCATGCATAAGTTCATTGGATTATAGATTGCAAACCCATGCAACACATCCTTATTTGTCAAATCATTGGGGGAGCATACTCCAAATGGATTGTTAGCCTACAAAAATTTGACTTAGAGTTTGTTGTCACTAATTTGAAAAACATTTAGCCTTTTGAGAGCTAATGTTTGATCTTTCAAGTGATTCTAAAGGAAAATTTGTCGATGAGTCCTTTATTGATGAGTCATTATTTCTCATTATCTCATTTGACACCTAGTATTGATATGTTTTACTATATCTCCAGACTCAACAATTTAGTTATCATATATCTCATGTTGAGCGTTGATGTATATGTTTCTTGACTACCCACTATGTTATTATCAATGATGCTCTCTATATCCCTACAGTTAATTTTATATTACTTTGATGCCTTGCTCATAAGGAATATGAAATAGGGTTGAATGATTTCCATGTTGGTGCATGTGGAGTTCATCTATTTTAGTCTATCACAACCCAAAAATATTATGCACTAGTTACTTTTGGCCCTTGATATTTAAAGAATGTTTTATTGTGGTCTAAAAGTGCCACCCTTGTCAAGTCTTTACCAAAAATATGTGTGCTCACTGTGCTCTGCTACACCATGTGGTTGTTATTGGACCCTTTCCAAAATGGGGAATTGATTTTATGTAGTGTAAACCTTCCTAGACCAATGGAAATGGCTACATCATTGTTTTTGTATACTACTTTACCAAATGGGTTGAGGCTATTCCTAACTTCACTAATCATGAAAAAATGACAACACTTTTCATGCTTAACCATGTCATCATTAAGTTCGGTGTACCCATGATGAACATGAAAAACCATGGTTCCCACTTTCAAAACAAGATGATGATGTAACTAGTAGCCAAGATGCGTTGTCATCAAGATCACTCATCATCCTATTATCCCCCTGCTAATGGGAAAGTAGCTACCATCAATTATGCCATGAAAGCCATGATTTAATATATGGTAGGTACTCACAAAAAAAATGGAATTCGATGACTTTATCCACATTATGGGAACCTATTTGCATCACTATCATAAATATGGAGCATAGATTTCCTGGGATCCATAGCATACATATAATAAATTTTACTCCTTTAACTAGTTACTCTTCCAAACATTATGGATTCTGCTCCAATACCCCCTACATTGTTTCATGATATAATATGTTGCGCATTAGTCAATGCTACCAAGTAACTTTTGCATCATGTTGTTATATGTTCATGGGAAGTATAAACCTTAGTCATCCATATCTAGTCGTTGTTGACTTGGCCATTCCTATGTTAGTTGTACTTTTTGACTTCATTAATTCCATTTATATCATTTTGTTTCATGTCAATTGATTTGGGACACATAAATTTCGTCATTCAATAGATCTCCTACTGACATCAACTCATTATCTAGGAGTGGGGTATAGAAACTAGTAGTACATTAGAGCTTTCATTTATCAATGATAGGATTTCTTACAATCAATAGTGGATTTTCCTTATTGATACCTAATCACTTGAGTCCATGAATATTTTAAATTATCTCATACATTCATTTTCAGTGGATTGGGTTATGTACCTTGGGGTCCATTTTCATCATTGGTGGGTCCCCTCACTTTTATTAATGGTATACCTCAATGACCAATAATTAAGAAATTTCTACCATGATTTACATCAGCTCATCTATTCATATAATGTATATTTGTACCATTGGTGTTGAGAGAAAGTGCTTAGGTTAGGGACCTTTCATTCTTATACAAAATCCCTCCCAAGTTACGATGTATTATGCACCATATGTACTTTGAGAACCACTCTAGGGAAGTTTTATTCTCTATGTCCAATGTCCTACTAATGTTTACCTTGACATAAATACAAAATGAATTTTTTGGTGGATATTATCTCTTTCTTGATGGCATGGATCTCTTCTTCCTTCATAACCATGTATTTAGCATTTCATGTCATGAATCCATAGTGCCTAGTTTTGGTTCCCATGTTCAATTAATTTTTTATACCGAGCATTAGTACACCCACCTTGGGGATGATCTATATATGGTTGATACTTGGTTGTTTGGATAGGTACTAATAGGTTGTTTGTTATAATCTTATTTTTCACCCTTAGTATTCGAAAAAAAAATAGCCTTAATTCACATCAACTAAGGGCTAAGTTTCCAATCTGATATATTATATGCTTCATCATCCCTTGTCCATAGAAAAATGGAATTGCATAACTCATATCCAATTACAATGGAAAAATGAAAATCTTCCCATTGCTATTTGTCTTTAGAAAAGGGTTGATGAATGGTAAAATATTCTAGAATTGGGTTCCCCAAGATGATCAACTTGAACTGGGATAAGATGACCTAGAAATGGGTCAATAATTAAATCCTTTATCCTGACTCCTATCAGCCCTAAGTGTCCATATTCATCCTCTTATATATAAGAGAATTCTATATAATGAGACCCTTCTAGTGGGTATAGGAGATACAAAGAATGCAAAAGGTATTTCCCTTATGATGGTGGAATTCTAAGGACCACTTCCTTGTTTTTCTATGGTGAGCTCAATTGTAGTAATTAAACCAAGAAGAATAAGGAGCTAAGGAATCTGAGGACTTGTATAACACCAATGCATATGTAAACCATTCATTTGCTAATGAAATATTTCTCCCCAATGTTTATCTTATGTTGTATGGTATGATATTGGATTTTAATATTTTTTTATTATATCTATCTCTAACACTAATATATTTTCTGTTGGAAAGATAGTGTTTCTTGTCTTGTCTTTGATGTGAGTAAGATATTGATATCAACAATGAAAATGCAATCCCTATGATCTAGAGTAGGATTTTATGAAGTTAGTCTAGTCAAATTTCACATCAGCAAGAAAAAGACCAAGGTTATGCGCATATCCTATTCTTCTCTTTTCATTTATGCAAGGCATGTTGTGTAGTAAATATAGGATAATATTTTATGTTGTTTACCCCACCATTTGATAAATCGAATGGAAATATATATGGAGCAATAGATCATTTTCCAAAGGGAAACTTTTGTGCAAACACCATTGCCTCATCAAAATAATTGTAACATGTGCATTAAGGGTCATGCATTGGGAGACCTTGTAGGCCTTCCCCAACCTTACCAAAGCTATAAGAAATAGTTTAGGGTGTGATATCTAAGGGACCAAAATTTGCAACACAGTCACAATATCTATAACACAAGTTGAAAAACAGAGGAAGTTGTAACACCAACTATATAAATGGATGAAGTTGTAACACTTGGAAAAGGTACATAGAATCATATGATAGTGGAAAAACAACGTTAAGAGGCTTCCCATGAAGTTACTAGTGGCACGCCTCCAACAAGGAGAATTTGGATGATGGGAAAAAGAGAAACCAGTGGAATATTCAATATATCAATTCCCAAGAAGAAAAGGACAAGGTTTTCAACTAGAAGACAAAAAAATCCAAAATCATAGAACCCACTGAACCAATGGAGGAAGGAGTTACCCCTACTACCACAAAATAACTAGTAGGTGGTTCAAATGCCAAAGAAACCATAGTTAAAACAGAAGAATCGACACATTAAATAAATGAAGAAGAAATTGCTTCTCCAACAAAAGAACTAGCAAGTGGAATGATTGAGAAAGAGATCACTAATGTATCACAAGAACCCATTAGAAATCATGGTAAAGGTGTCAATAAGAAGAACTTATTGCAATAGAAGAACTAGTAAGAGAAATGGGCGAAAAGGATACCACTATTCCACATAATAATTACTAACGGAAAGAGGAAATATGGAAGAGAACCATGCTACAACACTTTCCATGGATGTTGAGATTGTTATACATATATATAGAAGAACCCTCAAGAATTTGAAAAAACATCTAGCTATAGGTAACACTTTGTATGAGACCATATATACTATTATCATTTAGGAAAATATTGAGTTAAGGAAAACTAATTAGAATTTGCATAGGAGGCTCAGGAAATTGAAATCCAATTTACAATAGGGCCATACTTGGGGAGGTCTAGATTTCCTATGCCAAGAAACTAAACACACAAAAGCCTTTATTGAAGAAGGTATAGAAATAAGAGAACCAATTGAATCAATCATGAGGAAAAAACATGTTGAAGAGACAATAGTTCCCGTAGAGAAATGTGGTGTTGAAACACGGAGAGGATTTCTATCGAGGGTAAGAAAAGTGAAAATCATGAGAAAACCTTATTTATAGAGTGTATCAATTCAAAAAGAGGAAATGTCACTGAGGACAAGTGTACCCAAAAGAATGAAACTCAACCTACAGTATAAGAAGATGCCACACAAATAGAGTTTTATAATGACACGTGGTTAGAAGCTCAAGTTTCCAAATGACAAACTATAGCTACATCCTATGGAGAGGGGATAGTATCTTTCAAAGAACATCCCCAAGCCAAAAATCTTAGACAAAAATGGGGAAATCACTTGGAGTTCCATAGGTATAAATGGTGCCCATGGAAAGAGGGATTAAAGGAGGCAAATAAAACCTCCCAATTATAAATCCAAGTGAAATCATTAGAAAATGAAAATGGGAAACTTAGCTTACTAGTGGATTCCATCCTTAGGTGCAGGGCACCTAACCTTATATATGCAATATTTCTATAAGAAAAATATGTAATTTTCTAATTTAAAGTCATTGTTGAGAAAAAAAACGCCACAAATTGACCTTTATAAGTTACTCTAAGTGCAATATTGGGGATGGACAAAAATTATTTTGTGAAATCTATCAACATAATATATTGTTGCATCATGATCATGATTATAAACCCGGTCATTTTATGGGAGATGTTTGGATTCCAACAACGTGACCATATTCATCAACGCAACAAGCTATATAAGCTCTATGTTTTCAAAGTAAGGAAAATTAATACGAAATATGATTTTATCCCCCAAAGGGGAAATATTTATTAATAAATCATTTCTTTATGTTAATTTTCCTTACTTTGAAAACATAGAGCCTATATAGCTTGTTGCGTTGATGTTCAATTAGGTGTTGTTGGTGGCATCAAAGTGGTATGAGAGCATAGCAAAAGGTTCTGAGTGGGGAACATCATGTGAGCTATGATGAGTGTGTACTAGAGTGTAAGCTCTGATTCAATTAATGGAAATATTTGTTTGGTTTGTCGTTCAATGATATTTGCAGTCATTAGCACTAGTGAAAGAATTGAAGAAGTGTGGTTTGAAATCCAAGTTAGAGGTAGGGTTAGCATTGGAAGACAAGATATCGCAGAGAGATGCATGAACGTATATACAATAACTAAGAAGTTGTTTTGGAAAAGTTGTGGGGAGAAAAGCTGAAAACCATCACGCTTTTTTATTCATTTCACTGGAGGATAGCCACAAAACTGTAAAGGTAGATGCGATGAAATTGCAGAGATGCCATGGGGATGGCCAATGGATCCACAGAGGTTCGCACACTTTTGTGGGGCTAATTGAATGCCGATGGTCTAACCGGGTGGTCAACTTTTAGGATGGGAAGAATTATGTAATACTATATGATGAATAAAATGGATCAGTGAATCAGGTTTCCAAGACACATATTTTTCCAATTCAATGAACTTCTACCAATTGGATTTCGGTCCTATGGATCTTGAGGCTATACGAGTTTTGTCAATGTGATCAAGACTTGATGAGAGCATTGGCCAAGTTGGAGGCATTGGTGTCATATTTCACTAGAAATTAAGAAAGGAAGTCAACTGTTGGTGGAATTATTGCACGTGGAAGCCCACTTTTGTGACTCTACGTGTAGCACTATTTACTAAATATGGACACCCACCTGCCAATGATTTAAGACTAATTTATTTGGGATCCAAGTTTGATATCAAAGATATGTGTATAATGTTAGGAGATACTTTTCTAGACATTGTGGACTGGAGGAGAACAAAGGCTGCCGTGGTGAAAGCTGGGAATCAATGTGTGGAGGCTGTTGGGAATTGTTGGATATAAATTAGTATAGATTTGTTTTTAAGTATGAATTTAAGATGAGTCAAGGATTAATTTTTTCATGTGTAAATTTTTTTAGAGTGAAAAATACAATGTGTTGTTTTTGGTATTTTAAATTGGTATCAGAACTGAGATCAGAATTAAATAATGTAAAGAGAAAAAAAGCTACAGCGGCCAGCTTGAAGAGGGTGAGTGATAAGTCACGAAGAGAGCTGAAAGTATTTTACATCCATCGTTGTGTGTGTGAACGAGCACTAACGTCTGCCATAGGCTGCATCGTTTGTAAGCAGAGATCACAAAAGGGTTTGAAACACATTATATAGAAGTCATTGTAAGATTGAGGAGCAGGCGCAACTGCCGTTACGGTGAAAAACCCTTTCGTGGTCGTTAGAACTGACACGTTTTGAAAGGGAAGAGTCAAAGCCTCGTTTCAAAAAGAAGTATATTCAAATTTTTTTTATAAAAAAGCACAGGAAGTCAAATTCCTAAGCCCTTCCGATAGTTTAATATTTTTTGTTGTATTCATTTAAACAAGATTTTTAACAGACTTTGGAATATATTGAAAAGGGGATTTTACATTATAAAGTTTGGAAAAGGACTAGTTTATGTATGAAGAAAAATAAGACGGGTCTTATTAAGATGGCGTTATCAAAGGAGTTTATAATTTTTTATTAAAAGGTTTTTTTAAAGGAATTTAAAAGGGTTTTATTCTGAGTGATTTTTTTATTTGAGGATTAAGAAAAAAAAGGGGTTTTTGGAAAGTGAATTTAGGGTTTTGTGAAGGTATGTTTATTTGCAAAAAAAAATTGGTGTTTTTGTCAAGTATGACTTTTTTTTTTTTTTTTGGGTGAAGATTGTGTTTTATGGGGGTGCATATTAAAATTATATATATATATATATATATATATATATATATATATATATATATATATATATTGAGGGCAATATGGAAGATAATATTATGCAAATAGGAAAGTAGCTATAAGACAGAGGAAAGACAAAATTCGTGGGTCACGAAGTGCGACTGAAAAATATTAAGAAATGAAATTGCAACGTATAGGCAAAGGCCATTGTCATGTTTAGAAAGGTTCAAGCCACAGCTGAGGAATTGAGAAGTCTAGTAAAAGACAAATAATAAATTGAGGGTGATTGGTGTAGCTTTCATTTCCTACCACCACCTATGTTTACTAGTAAATATTTTGATCATTGGGTTATCAAGATGCAAGCTTTTCTTTGAGGTAAAGAGTTAATTGAATACGAGTCTAATAAGCCATATGATGAAGTTTGTGATGCTTTAACATTGGATTTTATAAAACATGCATTGGATGAGAAGTTTTTGTGCATGGTAGGAAAAGCTACAACTTCCAAGGAAGCATGGAATATCTTGAAAGAAGAATTTGGTGCAAGAGGGAGTGACATGTAGTAGCAAGATGTGTCACAGTTAGTTGAGTCAATCACAAATCCGAGAATAGATGAACAAGACTCTGAGAGGACAACAGAGCTTGGAGAAACCCACTCAAAATTCGATGATGGTTATGAAGACTATAAAATTGAAACCCATTATGCAGGCATGTATATGGATGAAGAAGATGCAGCAAAGATTGCAGAGAGAGAAGTTGAAGCCTCTGTGTGAAACAGAGCAAGAGCGCATAAATGCTCAAAGACCCCATTGTAATGCAGATGGTGTAGATGACTGTGAATCCCATTGTGGTGAGACACATGTGGATGATCCCTGCAAAGTGAGATGTGCATTCGTGAATCCAGCCATAACTGATTAATTTGGTTAATTTGAATTTGTTAATGAGCATAAGCATGGTCAGATAACCCACCATAGGGTGAAGTAACATTATGGTAACTGAATTTGTGAAACAAGGATTGATCATGGAAATATGGTAAGCGCCATGTTTGATGAAGAATTGAAAGTTGAAGCTGCCACTGTAGCAACAAGTTATGAATTTGTTGGAACTACTAATGAAGTAGTGTGTGAAAAAGCAGCAGCTGAGTTTCGCATAGGTAAAGCTATAAAAAGAGAAGCAAGTGGTTTGGTGGATCCAAAATTTGGAATTTTTGATGTTAAATTTGATGAAGAACCATTAATTGGTGATGAGTGTTTGAACAATTCAATTCATATTCATGTCGAATCAAACATATTTGAAAGCCAACATTCACAACTCTATGGATAGTTGTATCTCTATGGATAGTTGTATGTGAGAATCAAGTTGTGTGTGATCAGTTGAAGAGTCGTAGATCATATTATTTGTGTGTGTTAAAATCTGTGCATTTCTTCCTCTACATTTCCAACAATTATATCTATTCAATGCTATCTCCGAGACATGTTGAAAGAATTATGGAGATGAGCATGGTTTATTAGTCACTATCAAGAAAAAATGGATGAATGATCCATATGTACAGTTGAACTTGTGACTGCTAGTGGCCTCGTGACTGCTAGTGCTAGTTGTAGACATAATTCATCCTTCTTGGAAAGAGAGAAGGATGCGCTAGAGATATAAATTTCAAAGGTATGAACCCTTGCAAAATTTCCATTTTTTTCAAACATGAGTTTGAGTCACGAAGGTTGCATAAAATACAAAAACATGAATATTCTTATTCATCATGCAATGTTATTACATAAAATGCATGGATGATACACAAAGGTATTTATGGTCAAAATGGAATTGTTTTATAATCACATGAATCTTCCTACAACTAATGAAGAAATTTTGGCATGAAGTTAAAGAGGACATAATGAATGGGTGGTTCCATTTACATGAATAAAGGAAGTAAGCGAGGATTTACATATTCATGTAATGAAATTGTTCATTATGTAAAATTATTTTATGAGTCCTAAAGAAGTCATGTAGAAGTTTTACAATGAACCTAAAGATTTGAGTATGCACCTAAGAGTTTTGGATAAACCTAAAAGCCTGAAGAGAGAGGTTTCAAGTTCAAATATCATGGTTATGTAATAAATATCCTTATGTAAATTGATGTAAAAAGTCAAAGTCAATATCAATAAGTCTAATTGGGGAGTCATAATAAACTGTAGCAAAGTCTTATTTTTTGTGAATACAGTGAGTTTCAAAAGTAAGGTAGAAGCTAAAGTCAAAATTATATCAAATTCAAGTCAATTTTTGTAAAACAAAGTTGATATAATGAGTCAAACTGAAAAGTTGTCAATAGTGTTGGAAATGTAGATCACTACTAGGGTGGGATTAATTAGTAGTGATGGCACTTATTAAATTTTCACCAATCAACTAATCATTTAAAAATTTAATATCTAAAACACATAAGGAGAGATCATAGCATCATAACATAACACATAACCATAAAAATTATCACACAGATAAGAGACCAATGATCCATGGTGGAAACCCCAAAGGGAAAAAACTTCCCCCGTTGTTGATGTGTTGCTTCTCATTCTCTTATTATTATATCAATAAAATATTTTACATACTTTAGCTAGCCTCTACCATCTAGGAGCCACTACCCCTTTAACAATATTGTTGTCCATCACCAGCTAGGAAGTATCAACTCACATCACTTTGCAGGCCACCACTCCCAATAAGTCTCGCCCAACCACCATTGGACTATCCAGCCACCACTAGATGGAGCTACCACTCCCAAAACACCGTTTTTCTAGAAATCACAACATGGACAAAATACTCCTTTATTATTTAGTCACTACTAAATAGAGGCCACAACCTCCTCAAACTCTCAAAGCCATGCTTTCATTCATTTTCAAACTGAACTCCAAGGATAAATTCATAGCTCAACAACAACATGTTAGTCCTCTTTGCAATATAAGAAATTTCTTGAAGAACATGTTTTGCATATAAAACAATATATTTAATTGATGAATGCACAAGAAACAATAATACACTAAATTATCTTCAATTATTCCTTACTCCATCTCCTTGCTCTCATCATAAGATGTTGGTTGAAAATGCTTCTACTACCTTCCACAACTTCTACAAACCACTTCATATTTTTTTCATAATGTTCTTTCCAACTTGCACACTCTTCTCTTATTACACACTTATTCAACCTCACAATACATCCAATCAACCTCAACTCATCAAATCATTCTCCTGTAAATCTGAAGTGATTAAAAAAATAATTACATTATGAGTAATGGAGATCTAATAATCTAGGTTCATACATTATAGATTTGGTCTGGTTCATATAACTTTACTCCTTAACTCAATCCACCATCATCTTCATTGAATGGGAGATATTTTCAACTTTAATCATCTTCTATATGAAGAGAAACATTCTGCGAACTATTTGACCAAATACCATTTGCAAAAACCATAGAAAATGTCCATGGAATTGGTTGAGTGAGTGCAAAATTCGAGAATTCCACCTACAACTATTTTCACTCGAATAAAATGGGAATCCTAGAGAATATTTTCCCTTGGATAATATGGGAGTCCTAGAAATGATTCTATTATATTTTCTTGGTTCATAATTTGTAGCGATGATTTTTCAATATTCGTTTGGTGCATAACACCCTCCTAGAGAAGATGCCTTAACATGTGAAGTTTGAATCCTTCTTTCACCAAAGTTTCACCTCAGCTTTAGGACATTAACATGTAGACTTGGTGTAACACCCTCATCCCACATCTACCCAAGTAATTAGCTAACCGGGGTAAACATGCCTGATCCCACATCTACCCAAGTAATAAGCCAACCAAGGTAAACATGTGACAAGAGGCTACTATGATCAGATTCAACCTCTTAGGTGACCTTAAGGAAGTGGAACTGATGGAAAAACATCATACAAACCTTCCACATTAGCAACAAGAATCCTTGGAACCATCCCAACCACTCAAGTGACTAGCCCCAGGGCCCCTCTCAGTTTTTAACCCACTTAACCCCGAGATGCTCCCACAAGCCTGCATGCCTACATTTGGGAGGCTTTGGACGCATGCACAAGACTGTATGCATGTGTCCAGGGACTAAATTTCCATGACCTCTGCCTATGTCTGTGGGATTTAAGGCACTTTTTCAGGCCCAGATCCCAGGCCATTGCCCATAACTTAATGACAAGTTCAGTAATGAAATAAAACATTAAAGCAATGGTGCACAAGAAAAAAATTCAAACAAGGACTTGGCTATACCCCTACTATCCATGAAAAACATTTGATCAAACATGTCACAAGGATGTAATATACAAGTTTAAATAACATATCTAACCATAGGGGTCTCATACTTATCTGAGAATCTCTAAGAAGAAGTTTTAGTACACCACATTAACTTCATTATAGTCTATTTAGGCATAGATACATTGTTTACTCAATTACGAATCAAAACATGATGAGTTCCATATTTCCTCACCATCATAAAATTTAGTCATAACCAACATACAAGCAACCAAAATGATAAACACATAACACCCACATAATCGATAAAATAACAAGCATATTTAGCCATCAATACAAGGGGAAAATAACTCTTTTTTCCATAAGAAAAATGCAACCAAGTCTAGGACTTCCATGTTCCACCCGACCATAGACATAGTTGAGCCAAATATCTCTTCATCTAGTCACCCCCATGCCATATTCCAAGCATGAATGCGGGATCTCATAAACCAAATCCATCAATACCAAAGCAAGGCTTCCAGGGGCCAAACCACCTCAACCCTCAACCAGTGATTCCACCTCACGGTCGAATGTCACAACCATGATGGATTGGTCTCTACACAATTTTTTCCATGGCTCCCAAGTTTTTGTTCCAACCAAGGTTTCCAGGACAAGTAACTCAACCCTAATTGTTGCAGGGCTTCCAGGGCATTTTTCCAACTAGGGCTTCGATGACTAGTAACTAAACCCACCTAAGCCTTCCATAGTGTTTGTCGAACCAAGGCTTCCAGGACTAGTAACTCAACCTAAATTTGTATGTTGTGCTTCTATATCTTTTTTCCAACCAATGCTTACAGGAACTACTAACTCAACCCACATTCAAAGGCATATGAGAACCAACCAGAAAAAAAACAATGAAATGAACCCACAACACCATGGCTATCTAGGAAACGACAAGTCTAGGAAATTCCACTGTCAATCCAGGAAATCCTCCATGCCAATGACATATCATGACCAAGAAACCACATGCATGTGTCATGCATTCCAAAAATAGCAAGGAAACCATACATGCAACTCAATACCTGCAAAGAAATCTAGTTGTAGTCGTTGATCCTGATGTCCTCTTGTGCTTTCTTGCCTTTCCTTTTCCTTCTTACTCCAAATCCAAGTATGCCACACTCATCCAAGTGCGCTCCAAGAAAACTCTAATTATCCAATAGTATGAGAGAGAGAGAGAGAGAAGAGAATGAGAGTTATAAGTGTGAGAAAAATATTGAGCCAAAAGCTTTCCATGTGATTCTGAGAAGCCTTTTTATCAATGAGGCCTCCATTTTCTTCATTTTCCATTATTTCCTTCATTTTCCTCCTCACATGAAACTTGTGACTTTTCACCTTCCTTTTCCCCTAATTTCATTATTTTCATAAATAAAATGCTAATTAATGCCTCGTGCCTTTCCAAATCCTTTTCCATTTCCTTTTCCAATTTCCTTTATCCATAATAACCAAATGAACACCATTTAGGATGTTTTCCCCACAATTTAGCTTGGAACACGTGTCCCATGACCTTAGTCTTATATTTGTTTTAGATGGATTTTTAACTAGGGCTGTTACAGGACCCTCCCCCTTGGGGGAACACCATCCTTGGTGTTTAATGACACATACACACCAGCAAAATGCTAAAAATATAACATGTTGCCTATGGAGATTTATAACATAGTTTGTTACAGTATTTATAATTACCATTGCTAAAAACATGATAAACAAACTGTTTACTGGAGCTTTATAACACAACTCATTAAAATATTTACATATAAAACCATACTTTCTATGGAGCTTTATAAATCTAACTCAGTACAATATTTACATATAAAACCATACTATCTATAGAGCTTTATACATCTAGCTCGATACAGTATTTACAATAATATGCACATATGCACATTTCCTCAACCAGAAAATAAAAGGATACGATGTCCGCATTTGCAATGAGGGAATCCAGAGGCTCACACCTCCACCCTCAAAGTAATACCATGATTCTCCTCCTTCCTAGGAATTCCAAAATCCACTTCCAAAGTCAAATCTACATCCAATTTCCAATGCTAAAATCCTGCGCCACTTGTCCTCTCAGTGAAAAATTATTGGCTCATTGTTCTAGGGCACACTCCCAATGTGCATCTGATTTCATCTGGAAATGCTAATGAAAAAAAAAATCCATCCCTGGCCTTCCCTTATCTGCTACACAATCCCTCGAGCAATCCAATTACCCCTTCCGTGTAGTCATAGACCTTCCAAGTTCTACTGGATCCCCATCCTGGGTAGTCCAATCCTTGGAAAGGTTTCCTCGCATCGGAAGGTTCAGAAACCAAGGCATATCCCTGAATCGAAACCATCATACTAGTCATATCATCCTCATGGATATCAATGTGAATTATTGGGTACCAGTGTCCCACAATGGCCCCTCTCCTAAGGTACTTCAACAACATATTGGTGCATGTTCCAACTCATTTTGTTGATGTTTCTAGTTCTTGCAGTCAGTTTCAACCATCCTAAACTGGGCATTACATGATTTCCTATACCAAGCACATTATTTCCATTAGATTAAAATTAAATTTAAATAACTTCAAATCATAGCTCATTTATAGCTCGTCAATAAGGTAACCTTGCACTTTTGTTTTCTTCCTGGCACACAAGTCAAACTAGTTGTTTGATCAAATAATCATGTATAAACATACCACATCTGGTTAGCTCAAAACACAACCCTCATAGGTCAAAATCATGAAACGCATGCAATTATCATAAACCATAATCATAAATCACACTTAGCCATCATAATTTAGAATCGTAGATCACATGCATAATAGAACTGGAATAAAGTATCGATACTTATCCTTCATCGATCCTTACTTCTACCTTTGGTCTTTTTGTACACACACAGGATCATTTGCCACACCTAGAAATAACCCAATGCCTTTGCTTATCTTAAATCATGTACACATACACACAATGTACATAACAACACCTACACCCAAAAACGACATACAACACCATACAATACACGCACCCACATAGGCATACGACACATACACCTACACTGATGTACAATACAACACAATACATCTACCTACATTTTCATACAACACATACACCTACACTGATGTAAAATACAACATAATACATTCATATACATCTGGTGTACAATCATAACACAATACACCTACACTTGGTTTACAACACAATACATATATGTTAGGTCCTATATTACTAGTATAGTCCCTTATTGTTATTAGTGTAACCCCCTTATTGTTATTATTGTACCCTTGTAATCCCCATTTTGTTATTATTGTGCCCTTAAATTATTATTGTTAGATCGGCTAGGATTACATTGTGGCCCACTAGGGTTACATTATGGCCACATGGACTCCTATATATAGAAAGGAGGTTTTGTAAATTGTATCATCCAAGAATTCTTCATTTATGTAATGTATTAGAGGTTTCCCCCTCGAAGTGGCTTATTTCTAAGGCGTTGATATCTCTTTTCTTCTATTTTGGAGCTGGTTACACAACATTTGGAATCAGAGCTTTGGATTCTAGGGTTTTGCTGCTCCAAACAGGTCATCGTGGCATTTTCGCTATAACTTTTTTTCTACAAAGTTTCAGAAGCTGAAATCCTGAGGAAGATATTCTAAACATTTCATAGCTTGGTTCATAATATTTTCGAAGATATGATCTATGGAAGTTAGGTCTTTTTTCAGGCTCCTAAACAGGTCATCATGGAATTTGCGCTATAACCTTTTTTCTACGAAGGTTCAAAATTTGAAATTTTTAGGGTGTGAAGCTGAAATCTTGAGGAAACTCATCACAAAATTTCAGAGCTTGGTTTACAATATTTTTGGAGATATGATCTGTGGAAGGTAGTGCTTTTTCAGGCTCGTTGTGAAAGTTCTCAGAGTAGGTGGAGTGTAGGTAAAGAGTGATACCATGAAGTCTGGGGACTTTAGTTTCTTGGCTATCAATTTCAGAGCCGAAGGATGAAACAGTGACACGTGGCAAGTCGTACAAATTCGCTCTATTGAACTAGTCCATAATTAGGTCATTGTGGGAGATTGGACATAACTTTGTCTTGGAGAATCCAAATCAGGTCAGACCTATGGCATTCAAAATAGAATTCAGAGGGCTACTTCAGTGCTGAATTTTAGATATTGAAGAGCTACAATAACAGAGATAATCTAATCTCAATATAGATCTCCTCAAAAGCAAGAAAAAGGTGTGTATTTGTTTTCTGAATTGCTTAAGTCTTGTTTGAAAAATAAATTTGAATTGATTCCAAGGGCATATTGTAGAATAGATATCAGTATTGGGTTCTAAAAATGCCCGTAAAAATAATTCAACACCCATTAAGCCTTCAGAAGGTTCTACTATGACTCATGAAGATGAAGAATTGCAACATGATCTATCAAAATTACAAGAGCAAGTGCACCAAATCTCGCTTTTGCAAAGAGCAGCAAAAAATGAAATGGAAGTTTTGAAGAAAGGTGTGGAAGCAAAGATGGATGGTGTGAAGAATAATATGGATGGTTTGAAGAAAGGAGTGGAATCTAAGATAGATGGCATGGAAGCTGGCATGGAATCTAAGATAGATGACATGGAAGCTAAAATGGAAAACATGAAGAATGATCTAAAAGCAGACATAGAAGGTTTGACAAAGTTGATATAAGAAATGTTTCCTAATGGTGAAAATATAGTAGAGAAAACTCATGATGAGAACAAAATAAATGTTAATCGTGATTTCATAAACTCTAATGTTGGCGGGAAGAACCACCATATTCCAAAAATGGATATGATGAAGTTTTATGGAAAGGTTCCTGTAACATGGATACTACAGATGGAGCAATATTTTGATCTCCATAATGTGAAAAACACACAAAATGTACGCATTGCAACTTTACATTTAGAACAAAATACATTTGTATGGTATTGATGGCTTTGCTCCCGTAAAAAAAAATTCACTTGGTCAATTTTTATGGAGGAAATTATAGCACATTATGAGGATACAAAGAGCAACACCTTCTTTAGCCAATTTATAAATCTCAAACAAAAGGGTTTAGTGGGAGAGCACATTGAGGACTTCCAAAAATTTAATATAATTGTAACTGATATTCCAAAGGAACACGGGATTGATCTCTTCATAGGCACTTTAAAGGATAACATCCAACATGAAGTTCGCGTTTTGGAACCTGATTCATTGGAGAAGGCATTCGGGTTGGCAAGAAGAATTGAATGTAAAATTATGGCGACAAGGAAGCCTACCACTCACTTCTATAAAGAAGGAAGTGTTTCTACGCCTATATTTCCACAACCTACAAGGTTGACACCACAACAATTGGAAGAAAAAAGATAAAAAGGCTTTGCTACAGTTGTGATAGCCAATACACTAAAGGTCATAAGTGTGCTGAGAAGAAATTATTTTACATAGATTGTGAAGAGGAAGAAGAAAATGAACAAGAAGAGGATATACACTAGGAACCAACCCTAGAAGAGGAAGAAATGAATCCGACCATATCGTGTAATGCACTGGCATGAATTACCACTCCTCAAACTCTCAAGATAGAAGGAAATATCAAGAAGAAAAAGGTAATAGTGTTGATTCATTTAGGTAGCACCCATAATTTTATTCATTGTAAGGTAGCCAAGGAATTAAATTGTTTCCTATACCCAGCACCAGAATGTCAAGTGATGGTTGCAAATGGAGGAACTATAAATTGCTCTGGAAAATGCCATAATATCAAACTAACCATGGGGGAATATGTGTTGACAAGTCCAATTCTTTCCATTCCTATGGGAGGTGTTGATGTTGTACTAGGAGTACAATGGTTACAATCTTTGGGGACGGTAGCTTTTAATTTTCAGGAACTTTTCTTGAAATTTTTTTCAGAAGGAAAGGAAGTCGAATTACGGGGTATTGAAGGGAAGCCAGGAAGGATAATAAGCTCTAATGTCATGACAAAGATTCTAAAGAAAGAACAACGAGGCGTAATTGCACAATTATGCTCACTAGAAGTTCCAACATCAAAATCATCTATTCCTGCAGATCTCCAACAAGTCTTGGAAAATCATTCCAAGGTGTTTGAAACTCCCAAAGGACTCCCACCTATTCGTGATCATGATCATGCTATTCATTTGATTCCGAAGTGTTCCTCCAAACATCAGGCCTTATAGATATCCTTACGTCCAAAAGAGCGAAATTGAACGTATGATTGCAGAAATGTTAGAGGCGGGTATAATTCAACCTAGTCAAAGTTCTTTCTCTGCTCCTGTAGTATTGGTACACAAGAAAGATGGATCATGGCGAATGTGTCTGGATTATAGGGAGCTCAATAAGCTCACCATTAAAGACAAATTTCCCATTCCTGTGATTGATGAATTATTGGATGAATTACATGGAGCAATTTATTTTACCAAGTTGGATCTTCGTTCGGGATATCATCAAATTAGAATGAAGACTGAAGATATTCCAAAAACAGCATTTCGAACTCATGAGGGTCATTATGAATTTTTGGTCGTGCCTTTTGGCCTTACCAATGCACCTTCTACATTTCAAGGGTTGATGAATTCCATTTTCAAACCCTTCCTTAGAAAATTTGTGCTAGTATTTTTGATGATATACTAATCTACAGCAGGTCTTGGAAGGATCATGTTGAACATGTTGACAGGGTGCTCAAACTATTGCAGGAGAAGCAATTATATGCAAAAACATCCAAATGTTTCTTTGGAGTACAAGAGGTGGAATATCTGGGTCATATTGTATCTCACGAGGGTGTTAAAGTAGACCCTAACAAAATTAAAGCCATTAAGGAATGGAAAGTCCCCACAACCATAAAGTAGTTGCGAGGATTTCTCGGGTTAACAAGGTATTATCGGAAGTGTTGGGCAGTCAAAGAGGTATGATATTATTGTATATTTACTCATTCTTTACCATAAATATACTCTTGTTTTCCTTGGAAAGGTAATTTATCATAGGAATTACAATAGAATTGGGAAGGTTTATGTTTAATACGAAAAGGTGACTAAAGGTTACCTTTTGATTGACAAACAGGAATTCGGAGAGGTGAACAGTTGTACCAAAGGCAGGGTTGAGAACAATCTAACTGCTACTCCATCATCATTTCATCATATCCAGCCAAAGGCAAGGAGATCTGAATGAATAGCCTAGAAAAGGCAGGGAACAGCTCGACCTCAGTCAGCGCAAACAGAACGATGACTAAACACAGAGGAGCGAATCCCTCAGGATCTTTTGATCCTGAGGGATCGTTGTTCAAACTTATCTTTTTCTTTTATTGGTCTGTCGAAGATTTGATATATAAAAACACGTCCTTTAGTGACAGACGGATGGACGGATTGTTATTGTAATTGGGAATCGGTTGTAAAACTTTACATTTCTCTGTGCTATTAACTCTCTGTTTTGAGAGAAACCTTTCTGTAAAAATTTATGTTGGTTTAATACAAAGCACACATTTTATTTACCTTTTGCAGTTGTGAATTAGCCCAGCAGTATTGCACTGGCGCTACGGGCCTAGCTTTGGTGGAATCACTTCGCTATTTGTATTTTAATATTTGTTTACTGTCGTGTGGAGTGCGTTTACTATTTGAATTTGTTTATTGTTGATCGAATCAAATACAAAGTCATTTCTGTTTCATTTCTTTACAATAAACATAATTCTCTGTTCTATTATTTCGTTGTTATCATAAAGCTTCACTGACTTGTATCTGATTTGAATTGATGTTCCTTTAGTTTATAATCTGTTATAATTTGTTTTTCCGTGGTGAGAAGCTGTTGACAGAATTGAAGCATAGAAATCTAGTGTCTTGATTATGTTAGAATTGTAATTGTTGTTCATTTCACGTTGTTGTTCCATTTCTATTCATTACTTGTTCATAGTCTTTTATTAGCAAACAGATGAGTTGTAGTTACATGCTGCTGTTCCTTTTCAGATTGCGTTTCTTTTAAGTTGATTTCATTGAATCTGCTTTCGTTTCAATTTCTTCAAGATCTCCAACTATAGAGGATAGAGGCTTTTGCTTCCAAGTCCCCAGATTGGTCATCTTGCATCGATTTCTAAGGGAAAGAGTTACCGCTACTGCATCCCTGATCGATGTTCTGCAAGTTTGAAGTATTTGAGAGTGCAAGCTTCTGTGATCCATAACATATTAGATATAAATCTTCCGGATAATCACAAGAGAGTTTTAGGAACGACGCGTTTCGAACTACCAACTGTAGTTCATCATCATCAACTGTAGTTCATCATCATTATCCTGATGATGAACTACAGTTGGTAGTTCGAAACGCGTCGTTCCTAAAACTCTCTTGTGATTATCCGGAAGATTTATATCTAATAAGTTTGAAGTAGTTTAATCTTTCCATTTATGTCCCTGTAATCAGGTTTCTTTTTAAGCATTGGTTACTGTTTTTTTTGTTATTTTATACTACATCTTCACAACATTTCTCTTAGACAATTTCAGCCTCAGACAAAGTACACTCTTGAAATAAAAAGACGCTCCCGGATTGATAATTAATGTGAGATAAATAGGTGTTAAAAAGATACCTTTTTATGACTCAACATTTTGGCGCCGTTGCCGGGGAGAGTGTATGCCATTTTAAAAGAGTAATGCACAGCTGATTTTCTTCTGCTTGCGAAGAATTGGGTATTAAAGATGAAAGGTAAGAACCTGCGCACTGGGCAAGAAACACACTTGCTCACAGCCCGCTTCATAGCAGAAGTAGGTAAGCTTCTTTCTTTAGGTAGGAATGAAGGTTTGTTTCCTTGAATGAATAAATCAACTAAGCGAAACAAAATTCCTCCTAAAACTGAAAAACCTAAGGGACCAGTGACCCTTGGGCGCACAACCTTTATTGACGAGATCCTTAAAAGAGCTGAATCTCATCCATCGGTAGGATTTAAAGGAACTACTTCTAGACAGCCTACTAGTTCCCTTCAGGCTACAGAGTCACCATCTGAAGCCTTAGCTGAGATACACAGTCAAATAGAGGGAATTGAGCAAGATTCCCAAGAAATTGAGAATCCTTGCATAAGTTTCCTTCAAGAATGGAATGCTAGCAACCTCCGAGAAGGAGAAGGGGAAACGAGAGAAAACACAGACTTGAAATATCCTATTGAAACTTCCCAAACAATAAGCAGCCCAGATAAGGGAAGTGTTGTTCAACTTATTCAGAACCAAGGTCCTGAATCACCTCAAACAGTAAGTCGACAGGAAATACTTATTATCCCAGACAAAGGGAGTGTTGTCAAAGTCATTCCTGCCTCTACTTGTCAACCTATAAATTCAAATGGCCCAGAACCAAAACCAGAATCAGCAGCAGACCTCTACGCTGCAATATCCTATAGTAGACACTGTAGTCAATGCACCCATGAAAGCTATTCCTCTTCAACATATTACTACATTTCACAGCTTAACATCAAAGGACCCAGATGCGTTTTTATTTGAGTTTGACGTGCTGTGCAGAGGATACGATTACACAACTGATGCCCAAAAACTAAAACTATTCCCCTCTACATTAAAAGGGGCAGCCCTATGATGGTTTATGGGATTAGGTGGGGGTGTCATAACTGATTAGGATCATATGAAGGCTGAATTTTTAAAGAAATATCAAGATTATTGCAGGTCTCTGGAGTTAAAATATGAGATATTCCAAATGAAAGCAAAACCAAATGAGACCTTGGAAGAGTATGTGGAACGGTTTCAGTATAATCTTCAGAGATCTCCTTATGCATCTTTACCCTTACCTGATAATGTTTTGAAAACCACATTAATTAGGGGAATGAAAGATTAATGGGCTGAAACATTTAATATTATGGGGAAAGGTGATTTATATCAGGAAAGTTATCCTAACATCATTGATTTGTGTATCAGGAGTTCGAGGGGCAATACAAGGTTGAAATCAGCAGAACGTGATATAATCACAAGGGAAAATAAGACCTCCAGTGAAGGTGTGAATCGTGCAGAGATTGGAAATCTGCTAGAAGACTTTAAGACAGACATACTTGGGACTCTAACAACACAGTTTGATATTATGCAAGCCAAACAGAAATAGGAAGAAGCAGAGCATAACCTGGCAATATTCTGTCCCAGATCTAGAAAGAAACACAGCCACAAATAATGCCCGTTGGATGTGATTAAAGTCTGTGCCATTTGCACGAAAGATCACCCTACATAAGGATGTCCTTCGCTTCCTAGCCTAAAAGCAGTTTATAAGGAAGTAGAAGAAGAATCAGAAGTGGCATGTCTGCTTAATCAGCGCCGACAATGGTAGCCGCGACCATTAGGTATGCAAAATGATCCATTTTATAATGCTCAACAATATAGTGGGATGTGGCAGAATCAACCATCTTTCCCTAATTGGTCACAATAGCCATTTCCTCCCACATCTTGGCCAAATCAAACAAATCAAAATAATTGGCCTAGCTTTCCTTTCTACCCACCTTTCTAGCCTATGCAATGGTCCCCTTCTACTTCCCAGAATCAAGCCTGGCAGTCAAACTGGAAAAAACCTACAAATCAGCCAGCTGGATCAATTTCTCTCTCTCAACCTACAGTGCCAGCTCCTTATACAAACCCCCAGACCAATTTAAGACCACAACTCCTAGCCCAACCCAACCCAAACCCAAACAATATGCCAGTTCAGTCTGTTCAAATTATGGAACCCCCAGAAGTAGAAACTGAATTGAGGGAGTGTAATGATCTTCAATTAAGGTCTGGGCGCATAGTCGAAATAGAGAGAAACAATGATGTCCACATTGAAGATCCGTTACTTGCAGAAAAAACAATACAAAGTGAGAAGGAAGTTCAACAACAAAATCAACAACGAAGTCAACAACAAGTAACAACTTCCTCTCCACCATTCCCAAAACGATTGATTATACCTCGTCCATTAGAACAACCTAATTTTGATCTTCTGGGAGAATTAAAAAATTTGTGTATAAAAATCCCTCTCCCCCAAGCTATTCAAGATATTCCTATATATGCAAAAACTATTAAGGAATTATGCATAAAGAAGACAAAGAGGAGAACAACAACAAATCCTACTGTCCAAATAGTCAGTACCTTATCTGACTTATTATCAGGAATAGAAACACCCATCAAATATGAAGACTCAGGAAATCCTATAGTGACAGTGCAGATCAATGGCCAGTCATTTCCAAATGCCTTAATTGATTTGGGGGCAGCAATTAATATTTTAAAAACCACCACCTGTCAAAAACTTGGCATTACATCACTAGAACAAACAACAACCTTGTTGGAATTGGCTGACCGATTAGTAGTCAAACCATAAGGTATACTACAAGATGTGATGGTATCTGTAGATTCCTGGGAATACCCTGCCGACTTCCTAGTTATCAATCCAAAGAATCGACTAGATGAACATCCGTTAATTCTAGGTAGACCTTGGTTGGCAACTGCCGATGCTTATATTGGATGCCGACAAGGCAACATGACAATCACACGGGGAAATTATGTCAAGAATCTAGCCCTATATCCCCCAGCCCAGCCAAGTCTATCAATAACCAAAACAAGAAAACCACCTGCATCATACCTTATGGAGAATATGAGATCACTTCTAACCATACAAAATGCTCTTGATTTTAAAGATCAATATAGGATGATATCATTAATAATTTTATTAATAAGTCACAAACCGGATCTCATTTGCAATGTCACATGATCAAAGAAGCATTCGATAATAAAGAAGAAGAAGATCCTTTCAAAGATATTCTTGATCAAACAATACCTACTACTTCTATCAGCAATAGCAAGGTTGTAGAAATTGAGCCGGGAAAAACTTTAAATATTAATAAAAATCTCACTGCTGAACAAGAAGAGAAATTGGTCCAATTATTACGCAAATACAAAGTAGCCTTTGCATGGGATTACCCCGATATGAAAGGAATTGATCCTCAATTGTGTACTCACCACATTTACATTGAAAAAGATGCAAGACCTATTCGCCAACCTCAAAGGAGACTAAATCCTCACCTTAAAGATATTGTGAAAGTTGAATTACAAAAACTATTGGATGTTAATTTCATCTACCCAATATCTGATAGCAAGTGGGTCTCCCCATTAGTGGTAGTACCAAAAAAGAACTGAAAGTGGAGGATATGTGTAGATTACCGTGAACTTAATAAGGCAACACAGAAAGACCACTTTCCCCTTCCTTTCATTGAACAGGTATTAGACACATTGGCAGGAAAAAAATTCTTCTCTTTCCTTGATGGCTTCAGTGGGTACAACCAAATCCAGATTACCCCTGAATATCAGGACAAAACTACTTTTACCTATCCATGGGGGACATTTTCCTACCGAGTCCTACCTTTTGGCCTATGCAATGCCCCTGCTACATTCCAAAGGGAAATTCTCAGCATTTTTGCAGACTTAATAAATGAAGGTCTCGAAGTATATATGGATGATTTCACATGCTATGGGGATGACTTTGAGCCTGCATTGGAAAACCTAGAAAAGGTATTGCAAAGATGTATTGACACTAGGCTTTTCTTAAGCAATGAAAAGTGTCTTATGATGATGACCGAAGGAGTTATCTTAGGGTATTATATTTCAGCAGCTGAAATTCAAGTAGACTCGGCTAAAATCCAAATACTCTTGTTAATTACTACACCTACTACACAAACAGAGGTGCGTAGCTTTCTTGAATTTTCTGGTTACTATAGAAGATTTATGGAACATTATTCTCGAATAGCTGCACCTTTATATGCACTGACTGGAAATGTTGATTTCACTTGGACAGATAAATGTGACAATGCCTTTAATGATCTGAAGAAGCTCGTTTCCACAGCCCTAGTGCTGAGGGGCCAAAATTGGAATTTACCGTTCCAAATTTCATCTGATGCCTCAGACACAGCAATTGGAGCAGTACTTGGGTAGGAGGAAGAAAAGAAGCCATATGCAATTTACTATATTAGCAAAAATATATCCCTTGCTGAATTAAATTATACTGTGACTGAGAAAGAATTTTTAGTTGTAGTTCATGCTATAAATAAATTTAGGCATTACATAACGGGGTATCCTGTAGTACTATATACTGATCACTCTGCCATTAAATTTTTAGCAAATAAACCTGTTAAAAATGGAAGAGTGACAAGATCGTTGATTTTACTGCAGGAATTCGAAATCACAATCATAGATTGACCTAGGAAAGAGAACCCTGTAGCTGACTTTCTGTCAAGAATGCCAAAGCCCACAGATATAGAAGCAGTTGAAGACCACTTTCCGGATGAACATCTCTTCGCCGTTACTATCAGAACACCGTGGTATGCTGATATAGCGAACTATTTGGCAATAGGTAAATTACCTAAACATTTGTCCCTTAATGAACGTAAGCAAATAATACATCATAGTACCCGCTTCTCCTGGACTGGAGGCTACCTATTTCATACAGGTACAATTATGCAAATAAGGAGATGCGTTAGGGAGGATGAGGTATTTGACATCTTGAAAGCATGCCATGATGGACAGTGTGGCGGACACTTTGTAGATCGTAGAACTGCCCATAAATTTTTACGAATAGGCTATTATTGGCCTAATATCTTTAAAGATGCTAAAAAATTCGTGCAGGCCTATGATAGCTATCAAAGGGCAGGTCGCCCTGGGCAGTCTGATGAAATGCCTCTGAACCCTGAACTAGTGATTGAATTGTTCGAATGTTGGGCCCTTGACTTTGTTGGTCCTATTAACCCCCCATCAAACCAAAAAACATACATCCTAGTTGCAACTGAGTATGTCACAAAATGGGTTGAGGCAGAAGCTCTTTCGAAAGCTACAGAGGACTCTGTAATACAATTTCTTTTCCAAATCTTCATGCGCTATGGCCTCCCGAGGGACATAATCACAGATGGAGGATCACAGTTTGTAGGTAATAAATTAGCTAAAACATTGCAAAAATACCACGTTCAACACAAGATTACGACTCCATATCACCCACAGGCCAATGGCCAAGTAGAGAGCACGAACAAAGTGATCGAATCTATATTAACAAAAACAGTTGCCTCTCATAGACTAGATTGGGCCTACAAATTTCCAGAAGCATTGTGGGCATATCGAACAACGTGGAGAACTACCACAGCATATTCACCATACCAATTGGTATTCGGAAAGGAACCCATCTTTCCTATAGAATTCGAAATTCAAACATTACGAACAACTCAAAATTTGGGTCTAGATTTGAATGAAGCCCACGCTAACAGACTGCAGAAAATTAATGAGCTGGATGAAATTAGGCTCTTTGCTCTTCAGCACACAACATTAATTCAGCAACAGAGAGCCAAATGGCATGACGCCCATATTAAAGAAAATATCTTCCACGAAGGAGATTGGGCACTCCTATATGATTCTAGGTTTCAGGATTTCCCAGGAAAACTCCAGACACGATGGCTTGGACCCTATGAAATACAAAAAGTACATGATAATGGCACTGTTACATTAGTTACCATTGACGGATCTGGACATTCCTTTAAGGTAAATGGTCATCGAGTACGATTGTATCATAAACTGCTTACCCGGAAATCCTTTTACCAACAGTTTCGGGAAGATTCTACAATGGAAATTCTTGCTGAAGGGGAGAATTCCTCCTCGGCACCAGTTTGATAAATCACTTCTCTTTTTTTTTCAATTTTGTACATAAAGCATTTTTTTTCGTTTTTCACTTGTTGTTTTATGGAAAATGTTTTTTTAACATTTTGTCAATATTACTGCTTTATTTCTTCATCGTTTGTTTCATGAAATTCGGTTTCTTCAAAACAAAACAAAAAAAGAAAAGCAATTCTCTTTTTATTTCGTTTGTTTTGTTGTTCCTTTCTAAAGGAACAACACCATTGCTGTTCCTTTCGAAAGGAACAACAGTTTCATAGACAGATGTTGTTCCTTTCGAAAGGAACAGTAGTTTCGCAGAGCACTTTTGCTGTTCCTTTCCAAAGGAACAACACTTCCGCAGAGTTTTTTGCTGTTCCTTTTGAAAGGAACAGCAGTTCCGCAGATTGTTTTTGCTGTTCTTTTTAAAGGAACAACACTTTTTTGGGGATTGTTTTTTTCTGTTGTGAGACAACATTTTGAGTTTTTGATTACTTTTCTTAAGGCAAATATATCATTTATATACAATCATACAAATTAAAGCTTACTGTAATCAACAAATCAAAAGAAATTGTCATTTTTTTAAGAAAATTGTCTAGTAATGATAAGAAAAAGGAAAAAGGCACATAATCAATAACATAACTTTGCCATTTTATTACCATTGAATTAATCTGATCGATTATTTTTATCATGATTGGTTCTTTCCCACATACTATAATTTTCTTTGATGTTTATCTATGGAATAAGAACAAGGGAATATTTTTTTCTATTGAGATGTTCAGACTCCTTCCACCATCCCTACTCTTAAGGAGTGTTGAGCCATCCCTTATAAATAACTGAGGAAAAGTGTTGTGTGAAAAATAAAAGAAGGAAATTTTTAATAATGATTTTGCAGATGGAGGATAGGGGGTCTCACCAAGAGCCAGCCTACCATGATCATAAGGAAGGCAGTGAAGTGGCATTCCCATTATGGCCACCAAACCAGGGAAATGGTCCAACAGATAATTGAAAAAATCAACAATTCCATGGAATAGGAGGTCTCACCATGAGCCAGCTTGCCCACCTTTCACTTCTTCCCAGTGAACGATATTGTGGTTTATCTGGTCACCAAGCCAGCCAAATGGCCTCCGTCATGATATTCAAAAAAAAGAGGCAGTTCCTCAGCATACATAAAGGACAATGGTTCCGTGGGTAAAAAAGAAACTCTGTCAAGGTTATGGACACCTGTGGGCAGCAGAGCTCTGCTGATGGTATTGGAGTCACATTTATACACATCAATAGTTATATTTAACCCTTTTCCTATATCTTTATTTAAATATCAAATGAAAATATGAATCCCTTACCTTTACCTCTGAACCTATTATACATGAAAATCATTAAAAATCGATCATATTAATTCAAAGTGATAAATAACGCAATTATACTTATGGTTATCATATGCTATCCCTTCTCCTCATATTTGAATCATTACAAAATGATTTTCTATTTATTAACGATTCATCACATGCATTGATTTCAGTAATTGCTACAATTTGATTGAATGTATCATAATTACGCCTGCTTTTTACTGTTGTATTGTTGTTGTGCCACACATGCTACTCTCAATTGACGGTCGAGGGCGACCTTTCATTCATTCGGGGGGCGCGGATCTCTGCATACAAAACAAACTCCAAGATTCCCTTATCTATTAAAATCCCTACATTTTAGGAAATAACAAATTTTCAACGAACTGTGCTGTGCTGTTCCATTTTGATTACTGTGTGTTAAGAAATTAACAGAACGCAGAGATGGGAGGACGGCCAATTCGTAGTGAACTGCAAGTATTAGAAAGTTCTGGAGAAGAAGAAGTTGAGGGAGAAATTCAGTATTCGGATGAAGAGGAAGGAATTTATCACATCTGTGCGGAGGATAAGGACAATCATAGCAGCAATAAGGATGAAACAGAGCTTCCCGAGAACATTATCGTAAGCCCTTTACAGGAGGATCAACTGGCCTAGATTTTGGCCAATATGAGTGATTATGCACGGCTGCATAGCCCCTTGGACCTCAATTTAGATATTAATGAACTACCAGAGTACTCTGCTATTGATAAAGAAACAACTGAAGAAAAATTAAATGAAACAATAAACCCTAGCGAAGCTAGGGTTGCTTCTCCTGAGGGATGTGAGCAGGAGAAAGTAAACATTGAAACTGGAAGCCCCCAAGAGACTGTAGAGTTAACTGAGAATATGATTCCAGGAGAATTGAACCAAGGGCATCTGAATGTAGAAGAGGAGCCCCAAGGAGAAGAACAAGAAGAGAATTTTACTGAAGGCACGGCTGATATGGGCCAAAATTCTATTGAGCAAACAGGGTCGGATAAAGGAATGACTGTTCCATTAAGAAAGAAGAAGAAAACAACTGAGATTGAGAAGCTTTGCAGAGAACGAATAAAGCTTCATATACTAATAGAACAGCTCAGGTAAACCATTAGGGTTCTGAGAATGAAACACATGCCCAAGCGAGCCCCTAAGAGAAGAAGCATTACTATCAAAAGAAGCTCGAAAAAGAGAAGAGTGACCGCTGATAGGAATCCCCAATTTACAGAAGAAATCATACCTGAGCCTAATTATGAGGATGCGGAGCAACAAACAGCTGTTCCAACACAAGTTGTTCCAGAGGAACCGGTTTTGAGTGAAAATATGCAATCTAGTAGTCAGCACACTTTTAGTGAGCCGACACTGGCCAGACTTCAAGAAGAATTGACACAGGCCCGAATAGAAAGGCAGATACTGGAGGAAGATATTGTCCCAAGAAAAAGATATCAGGAATTACAGCAAAAAATGAGAACTATTCATGAAGCAGAAGCTGAAACTCATGAAAAACGACAGAAAGCAGAGGTAAAGGCTGATAAGGTAATGAACCAACTAAAACTAGCCTACACTCAAATGGACACTCTCTGCTCCTTGTATACTGATGTCTTAGCTTGTAGATTCCCCGCCAAAAACTATGCTTTGTTTTTACTAGAAAGATATTTACAATTAAAGATCAAGGTAGTTAGGGTAGGAAAATCCATAGAGCTAAAAACAATAGATAACTTGATATCATGCTGCAAACTTTATGGGATCAAAGTACAGCACCTATTATGTGAATTTTACTTGCATAATCTAATACTTGAAATGACTGTGAATCAAACCCTAGCCCTTTTATTGGAGATGTTCAGTTTCAGGCATTCATTTCCTTTGTTGTAAATCAATTAAAATGGCTTAAAGCTTATAATGCCTTTCAAAGGTAGGAAAATGGATTAGATCTATGGGTCAGAAGTGAACCTCAAGACCCACTTCAATTTTGGGCTAGACAGAAAAGCTTGATGACAAAGGACAGCGTTACCCAAACTCTAGGGCCTGTCCACAAATCAATCATTTTGAATGGAACATATTATTTTTCATCCATTAGGAACCAAGCTTATATAGCAGCCAAGGTCCGATGGAGAACCTCGAATCAGAATGTGCAAAATACTGAACCATTTAATTATAGAAACTTTGGGCTAGCTCCAGACCGTCTCCTTTCCTATAGCCATCTTGTTTTAAAAGAAGGGCCATATTGGTTAGGATGTAGATTCTGCAGCCCTATTGCATGGTACCCTACTTTGGACTACAAAGCTATTTATGAACTTCCTGAAGGACAAACAGAACATATTTTTGAGGAATTAGCTGCACTACATGGTTTTAGGCCTATGGATGACAAACCTTATTCGGTTTATTCTTTGACTGCTCTCCATGTGAACTATAGTTTTCATGAGGGCATGAAAATGATTAAGCAGGGGGGTATGTTGGGCAGTGAAAAAGGTATGAAATTATTGTATATTTACTCATTCTTTACCATAAATATACTCTTGTTTGCCTTGGAAAGGTAATTTATCATAGGAATTACAATAGAATTGGGAAGGTTTATGTTTAATACGAAAAGGTGACTAAAGGTTACTTTTTGATTGACAAACAGGAATTCGGAGAGGTGAACAGCTATACCAAAGGTAGGGTTGAGAACAATCTAACTGTTACTCCATCAACATTGAATCATATCTAGCCAAAGGCAAGGATATCTGAACGAATAGCCCAGAAAAGGCAGGGAACAGCTTGGCCTCAGTCAGCGCAAACAGAACAATGACTAAACACAGAGGAGCGAATCCCTCAGTATCTTTCAATCCTGAGGGATTGTTGTTCAAACTTATCTTGTTCTTTGATTGGTGCGCCGAAGATTTGATATATAAAACCACGTCCTTTAGTGACAGAAGGACGGACAGATTGTTATTGTTATTGGGAATCAGTTGTAAAACTTTACATTTCTCTGTGATATTAACTCTCTGTTTCGAGAGAAAACTTTCCGTAAAATTTTATGTTGGTTTAATACAAAGCACGCATTTTATTTACCTTCTGCAGTTCTAAATTAGCCCAGAAGCATTTCATTGGTGCTACGGGCTCGGCTCTGGTGGAATCGCTTCGTTGTTTGTATTTTAATCTTTTTTTACTATCGTGTGGGGTGTGTTTAATGTTTGAATTGGTTTATTGTTGATTGGATCAAATACAAAGTCATTTCTGTTTCATTTCTTTACAATAAACATAATTCTCTGTTCTATTGTTTCACTGTTATCATAAAGCTTCACTGACTTGTATCTGATTTGAATTGTTGTTCCTTTAGTTTATAATCTGTTATAATTGGTTGTTGCGTGGTGAGAAGCTGTCGACAGAATTGAAGCATAGAAATCTAGTCTCTTGAATATGTTAGAATTGTAATTGCTGTTCATTTCACGTTGTTCTTCCATTTCTGTTCATTACTTGTTCATAGTCTTTGATTAGAAAACAGCTGAGTTGTAGTTACATGCTTCTGTTCCTTTTCAGATTGTGTTTCTTTTAAGTTGCTTTCATTGAATTTTTTTTCGTTTCAATTGCTTCAAGATCTCCAACTGTAGAGGATAGAGGCTTTTTCTTCCAAGTCCCTAGATTGGTCATCTTGCGTCGATTTCTAAGGGAAAGAGTTACCGCTATTGCATCCCTGATCGATGTTCTGCAAGTTTGAAGTAGTTTAATATTTCCATTTCTGTCCCTGTAATCAGGTTTCTTTTTAAGCATTGGTTACTGTTGTTTTTTTTTATTTTATACTACATCTTCACAGCATTGCTCTTAGACAATTGCAACCTTAGATAGAGTACACTCTTGAAATAAAAAGACGCTCCCAAATTGATAATTAATGTGAGATAAATAGGTGTTAAAAAGATACCTTTTTATGACTCAACAACAAGTTTGTTAAGAATTATGGGAGAATAGTAGCACCTCTAACAACATTATTGAATAAAGATGCATTTTCATGGACTCCTAAAGAAACTAAGGCCTTTGAACATCTTAAAGAGGCAATGTGCCTATCATCGATCTTAGCTACCCCAAACTTCACAAAAACCTTTATTTTGGAATGTGATGCCTCAGGAAATGGAATTGATGTTGTTTTAATGTAGGAAGGAAGACCCATTTCTTTTGAAAGTCGTCCAATCGAAGGAAAGTATTTACAGAAACCTATTTATGAGAAGGAAATGTTATCAATATTGCATGCACTAAATAAATGGAGAACTTACCTAATGGGAAGGCACTTCAAGGTAAAAACTGATCATGATAGTCTTAAGCACTTTTTGGAACAAAGACTATCTTCAAAAGAGTAGCAAAAATGGGTCACAAAGATGTTGGGTTATGACTTTGAAATAATCTACAAAAAAGGAAAGCTTAATATTTTTGCAGATGCACTCTGAAGAAAGAATGAAGAGGTGGAAGCATTGCTTTGTGCCATTTCTATTATCCAACCAGATTGGATAACCGAAGCAAGAGATGAATTTAAGAAGGACAAAGATGTATGGACACTCATTTAAAATTTGTAGCAAGACCCTAGTACATCTTATACATTTAGTTGGAAAAATGATTCCTTATGGTACAAAGATCACTTATATCTTGGTGAAGAAAGAATTTTTTTGGGATGGCCTTAAATCTGATATTCAAAATTTTATGGCGGAATGTTTGGTTTGCCAGTAGAATAAAGTTGAGACAATTAAGACCCCGAGACTTCTACAATCTTTATCCATTCCAAGTCAATTTTGGGAGGATATTTCAATGGATTTTATCACAGGTTTACCTAAGTCCGAAGGAAAGAGTGTCATCATGGTTGTAGTTGATAGAATTACAAAGTATGCACACTTTTGTGCATTATCTCATCCATTTAAAGCAAGTACAGTTGCTACTACATTTATGGACATAATTCAAAAGATACATGGAATCCCAAGGGTTATTGTGAGCGACAGAGATCCCATTTTTACTGGAAATTTTTGGATGGAGTTATTTTCTTGTTTGGGTACTCAATTAGCTCATAGCTCATCTTATCATCCTCAATCTGATGGTCAACCTGAGATAGTAAATAAATTTTTGGAAGGATATCTTTGTTTTTTTGTATCTGATAAACAAACACAATGGGTCAAGTGATTTACCTCTCCTTTGAATGGTGGAATAACACTTCCTTCATCACTAGGGAAAAATGACCCCATTTATGGCACTATGGATATCATCCACCATCCATCCATCATATTTAAGGGGAAAATTCGAAGGTTGACCGGTGGAAGATCACATCGAGCATCAACGAGAAGTTCTCCAACTCTTAAAGGATAACCTGAATTTGGCACAAAATCGAATGAAACAACAGGCATATCAACATCACAGCGAGAGAAGTTTTGATGTAGGAGACTAGGTATTTTTATGGCTACAACCATACAAACAAATGTCCCTCAAGCAAGCTAATAAGGATAATAAATTATCGCCAAAGTACTATGGTCCTTACAACGTGTTGCAAAAGATTGGTACTATGGCATACAAATTGGAGCATTTCACCTTCTTCAGCGAGTCCTTGATTTTCCATGTTTCATGCTTATAAAAGGTTATAGGGGACAAACTTCGAGTTCAAATAATATTGCCAAAACTTGATGATGAAGGAAAAACCATATTGGAACCTGAAGTAGTCATGGAACAAGAACTCAACAGCTACAAAATCGATCAATTTCAGAGTATGTCATCAAAGGGAAGAACTTACCCACTGAAGATTCTACATGGGAGGATGAGAATTTTATACAGAAGAACCCGGAGCTACTCAAGCGTTGAGGACAACACTTTTTTGAAAGAGAGGAGCATGTTAGGTCCTTATATTACTAGTATAGTCCCTTATTGTTATTAGTGTAACCACCTTATTGTTATTGTTGTACCCCTGTAACCCCCATATTATTATTATTGTGCCCTTACATTATTATTGTTAGGTCATCTAGGACTACATTGTGGCCCACTAGGATTACATTATGGCCACATGGACTCCTATACACTATCAGGAAAGGAGGTTTTGTAAATTGTATCATCCAAGAATTGTTCATTTATGTAATGTATTGGAGGTTTCCCCCTCGAAGTGGCTTATTTCTAAGGCGTTGGTATCTCTTTTCTTCTATTTTTGGAGCTGGTTACACAACAATATACGTACACATAGTACAACACAATGAAAAAACATTTCACAACTACACAATGCACATACATAGTACCGCATGCCTACAACACAACATGTACAACATGCGCACAATACCATATGTATACCAGTACCATATGCACATCATGTACACAGTAACATCTATACAGAACACCACCTGCCCAATGTGTACACAACATCATATGTACACGACACCACCTGCACAACGTGTACATAATGCCACATGTATAACGCACCACCTGTACAATGTGTACACAATACCACATGTACATAGCACCACATGCATGACATGTACACAACACCACCTGTACACAATGCCACATGCACAACATGTACACGACACCACCTACACAGAACACCACACATAGAACATGTAAACAACACCATATGCACACAAAACCGCATGTACAATCATGCACACAACACCATATGTAAAACACGCACATAATACCATATGTACACAACGGCACATATCCTACATACTGCAATCTAGATATACTACACACAACACCACATATCCAAATTGTACATAGCGCCATCTATACCTGCCACAACATATGCAATATACACACAACACCATATATACAACAGACATACAAAATCATATGTACACAACACTACATATGTTACTTGTGCACATCACCATAGGTACAATCACTGAATATACAACATTCACAACATATACACAAAAATAGCATTGTACATCCATAGACCACACATTGGAACCACAAGAAACCTTGCTTGTAGTGTCTTTCCACTATCCATTCTTATCCTAGCATGTCGCAGATCACACTAATTTCACTTTGTTGATGTACCTCTGAGCATTACTTGTCCATAACATAAACATAGGCATAGTACAAGCATATAATATCAATTCATGTGCAAATTATATTGACCTCATAGATCTGTCAGAGTTACTCTACCCACTTTATTCCTCATAAGACCAAGAACCTCTTCACACCATTCATACGCATAAGCGATGAGTATACAGGCCTGTGAAAACCCATATATACAGTTACATAGATACATATATACATACACATATATATAATCATCATAAACTAGTGGGTGTAATGGAGACAACAACATACATACACACATATAAACATTAGCATTAAACAATCATGATCCATGACGACCCTGTTAGACACGACATACATACATACATGTGTACATATATAAACATCAACATAATCATGATCAGAACATAATTTCTAGATATCATAATGTCTAGGTTAAGAGAAGTTCCTTTATTCATGCACAACATGCACAACATTGAGAACAATAATTCCCAACATAGCCAAGGCGTCTGACACCTTAGATCCATTTACTTTACCTTTTATATTTCCTTTCTCATGTTTGTACTACCATCGTCCATTTACCTCAATGGACCTAACCAATCCAACTGAATGTTGTATTTTTACCTTTAGCTACCCTTATACATGCACTGGGCTTCATACATGTATTTAATTACCTATTGTGTACCACAAAAATCTCCCCAATATCCATTAAATTTCTCCTTTCCCAACCCAATTCCCAAGACTCTTCAAACAAAAGGTAAGAACAAGAAACAAATAAGAAAACCATGAAAAAACAGAAGCAATACAACACCACAACAAACATTAGGGGAATTTTGATGTATAAAATGGGCCTCCTAAGGAAATTATAAAATAATAGTGGAAATAATAAAATAAGATTTGATTACATCATTAAATTTTAGAGGGAAAAAAGAAAAACCTATTTTTTCAACTCGTATTTTCAACTTATCTCCCAAAGTGCTTACTCAAATTTTGAGCGCGAGTACTCATTGCATGCAAAATCTAATTCCTCATCTAAGGAGTACCCATGTTGCATACTTTCCATGGGTCCTGCTACACAAAAAAGGATAAATACTTAAAAAATTTGATTGTAATCACTTTTTTTTATGTATTTCTCATTTTTTGTGTAGCTGGGTCCATCAAAAGTATGCAACATGGGTACTCCTTGGATGAGGAATTTAATTTTTCATCCAACGAGTAATTCTGCTAAAAAATTGAGTAAAATATTTGGGAGATAAGTTGAAAATACGAATCGAAAAAAGTAGTTTTATTATTTTATTATTTTTTAATCTTCTTACCCTTTTACTTAAAAAATGGTGAATCATCCCCCATGGTTGACATCATCATCTTGGATCTTATTGGTTCTTAAAAAGTTTAGTTTTTTTGTACATTTTTCTTAGGAGGCCCATTTCAGACCTCAAAATTCCCCTAATGGTGGCATGACCATGCACTGGACACAAACAAAGCTGCAACCAAGCACAAAAAATCACAAAATACCAAAAGAACAAGACTAGCAACAAACACCATGAATCAATCCCCATGATTCCCAGTGCTTCCTAGGGAAATCTCAACCTGAGCCTTTTCAAAAATTTCATGGAAGTCTCTTTTTCCATGCAATCCCCTGCATCATTCTGCCATAAACACATAAATGTCAGTGCATAAATAAACATTACAAAAAACTAGTTATGTTACCTTGTTGTGCCAATCATGCTTCCTTGTAACTTAACACACACTTGTCAGTCACATAGTCCAAATATCAAGACAAAATATCCATTAATTTGGAATCAGCATTTATCAAGTCTAAAAACCATGTCACAATCAACAATCAACTCATATTCATCATTCATAATACATGATGCTAAAAATATCACCTATTTACACTCAAGTACATACTAACTATCTCAGCACATATGTGTGAGCACAACCATCTTAAAACGAGATCATTCCTTCATGCAATGTTATAGACACATATACTAATATCATGCAATTAATTAAAAATTAAAACAACTTGCAAACATACCATGTTAAATAAACCAACTAGATGACATAATAGATGTTAGTGTCTATGAGTCACCAATGATCAAATTTACTCTTTCAATGTGATTGATAAAGTCTTATGGTCAAATTGTTACATTTTCAAATCAAATTTGACACCTCTTTTGGTTGTTAAATGGCCAAATCATTGTCTAAATCTGATTTTCACTCTCATGTCATGGTCATCAAGGTCAAATCATATTAGTTTCATGAGTCATTAAGTCACCATAGGTTATTTTTCCTTCATTAAGTGTCATTATTTAAAATCTGAAAAGGAAGAGTCATGGTGTCGTAGGGTTGATCATGAGAATGTCATGAGTGTCATAATTTTTCCATTTAGAGTCATGTCACCATCATTCAAAAGAATGAAATGTCATGGGTGTTATTACTTAGGTAATAAAGCACATCATTAAGTCATTTGGTAAAGTACATGATGTGACTCCACTAAACATTCCAAAATCGAGTTTTTTTAAGCTATAAAGAGAAATAAAGCTTCCCAAGAGTTCATTTTATCCTTCCAAGTATTCAAGAGCTCCTCTCTTGCATTGAAAAACTTGACAGAACCATCATAAGTTCATATTACATCACCATATTTCTCAATTCATCAGTTGAATGTGCTTTGTTGTGTTTCTGGAAACTTGCTGCACTTTTGCTGCGTTTCTGGCAACTTGTTGCATTTTTGTTTTGGAGACATAAGGAGGGAAATAACATGTGAAAAATCCATCACTTTGTTTCAAACAGCTTCAAACAAGTATGTGGGACCATTACAAATCCTTGCTTCGGCCAATTTCTTCACAAAAATGGTAAAATGCTCCCCTAGAGTTTGTTGTTGTGTCTTTGTTGTGCTTTTTTGATTTCATGGTTTTTCTTCACTTGATAAGGAAATTTCCTAGTGTCTTGGCCTTTATATCCATAATATCCTTCATTGGACACTCCCCACCATTACCCTCACTTTATTTCACTCATTTCATCAATTTCCCAAACAAACCCTAGCTAGTTGTTAAACTTCTACACTAGGACTATGTTTTCCCTCTTTCATCCCCTTTCCCTCACTCAAATTCAGAAATTCCACTTTCACTGTGTTCCCAAAACACTCCCCTACTCCTCATAATTTTTTTATAATTTTTCTTTCCCTCCATCCCCTCCATTTCCTCACTCCAACATGCTGCGTTTTTTCCCATGTTTTATAGCTAAGTCCCCTTTGCCCATTCTTCCTTGAAACTAAGGCTCTCTTGTCAAAAACAAGTCAAATATGGCAGAGACCATTGAAAAGATGAAATTCAGATGAGGAAATATCTAAAGATATGCTCCTATTCATACGAAGGAGGTAAATGCATGAGATTTAATAAGGAATTAATTTGAAGAGGTAGGTTGCCTAGGATTTTGTAAGAAAGTGTAGGAGGTGGGTTATAACCATGACTTAACAAGTTTATTTGCTATAAATTTTAGAAGAGATCATGTCTCAACTGCAGGGATAAAATTCATGGTGTCAGCAGAGATTATATATTCAGCTAATACAATCCCTAATTAAGGAGAGATTTGGTTCAAGGGGATGGAATTAGACATTGAGCACTATAAGTCTATCTTGAAACCACAGTACAAAGACTCCCCTTCTCATATCTTTCCTAGCAGGAAATTGTTGGACAAGTACACCCTATTGATGAGAACTATCATGAAATATTTCACTTTTTATGGAAGGTTCAACCCACTGTATCAGTACCACATTAGGTTGTTGATGCATTTTACTTCTTAAAATTCCCTCAACTTACCTCACTACATGTTCAGAAGTTTGGTTAAAATGACAGAGAAAGTGCAGTCAAAGGGAAAGGATAATTTAACTAGTTATTTCAACATGTCCATATCAAACAAATAGTCCTCCACCAGTTGGTGCAGATCAACATGCCATGGGAGACCTTCTTGGAGGCAGTTTCTCTTCTACTTGCCTCAAATCAGCCAAAGAGTCAGAGCACTCCCTTAGCATCATCTAGGCCATAGGAAGTTGGCTCATCAAACAAGCCATCATTGACAAAGACACAACCTAGAGCGGAAATTTCAAAGACCTATAACAGAGGTAAGAGGTTGATTTTTTCCCTGAAATAGTAGAGATATCTAGGCATAAAACTAAATCTCAAGCTAGAAATATATCCAAGGATGTTTTCATTGAGGATTTGCAGGTTGAAGATATAAGAGAGAAATGACCTAGAGATAGAGATGATGCACATTTGTACCATGAGGAAGAGATACCTCTTGAAATTGAAATGGAAGACCTAGAAGGAGAGCAGGATGAAGATAATCCATCATAAGACATCATAAAATAGAAATAAGCATGAATCAGGGACCTCAAATATGATCTTTCCAAAGCTAATTTCATAGTGGCTTCCTTACGACAAGAAAATAGGCAGCTGAAACTAAACTACTAGTAAAAGGAAAACCACAAGGGGACCATCCATCATCCAACAAGGAAAATGTTGTGGTAGAAAAGGATAAGGGTAAGGACATAATTTATGTGGATCAATTAGAAGAAAAATACATTCAGGTACAACCAAGAAGGCCTAAAACTAGAGCAAAGGCAAGAAGAGAAAAACATGAAAAAGAGCCATCTCCTCCTCAAGCCCGCAAAGACATCAATGAAATCATAGTTGCTGAAGTTGAAGAAGATAGGTAATATTAGCTTGGGGTAGTAAATTAACACCTATAGAAGCTACTGAAGAAGGAAAACAAAGACACTGCCATACAGAGGCACATGGCAAGGCACTACTACACTAGAAACACTATTTCCAAAATTAGGGTTAAGAACACAAAGAAAAAGCTCAAGAAGACCCTAAGAAAGCTCAAGAAAAGGGATAATCTGGATATATTGGCTGATTCATCCTTATTTCCTTGAATTCATGATAGAGCAATTTAAAATAGAGAAACTTTGGTAAAATTTTGAGAATTTTTGGGTTTTTTGTCAAACAGGCAAAACTAGTGTAGAGAAATGTAGCGAGTGCTCGTTGCACTTTTTCCTAGAGTCTCCAAATGAAGATTGGAAAGCATGTGGATATGGATAATTATGTGAGTATAATATAAAATTACTATGGTAAGATTGAAGGTTTATATATTTTCATAAAATGAGAAAATAGTGCCCATGATTTACCTTTTTGCCACTATTTCAGACCACTCATTGTGTTTCTAAGACAACATGACTTCAAGGCAACGTTTTAGAGGTTTTGAGTAGTGTTTTTCAGTTCTTGATGATTCCATGGTGTATTATACATCTCTAAATTTCAATCCATACCGTTTTCAGCCAAAAAATCATCTGGGAAGGCCTCCAAATCATCCTCCAAAGTTGTGTTGTGCTTTTGCTGTGTTTCTGAGAAATTTTGCTGCGTTTCTGGGTTTGCAGATTTTATTGACACGTGGAGGTAAAAGGTCAAAATGGTCAATGTAACAGCTGGATCATGAGTTTTTTGATGGCTAATAGGCCTATTTATGGTCATCTTTGTAAGAGAATCTTATGTTTAATGACTTGAGAGAAAAACTCAACTTGTTAGGTAAAAAAGGGGAAAGTTGTTTCTAACTTCCCTAGGATTAGGATATGAGTCATTAGGTTCATTAATTAGTTTCTATGGATTATGATTCAACCCCTGGAGGTGGAATATTGTTTTATTTTCTATATGTACTCAAAATCAAGTCATTGAGAGGGTTGGATATCTGAATTTCACACTCTTTTGGCACTAGTCTATTCGACAATTTGCAGAAGAAATATATAAGCAGTTGCAGCTATTTTTATGGAATTATTGTGATGTGGTTAGTGACAATGTTTTTCTCTATTTTTCTTATTCATATAATGATCAAGTTGTTCAAGCAACCATCTACTTTCCTACTATGCTTTATCTTTTAAGTTTTGAAACAAAAATCATTATTTTATGTTATGTTTTTGTTTAATATAAGCATCTAAGTGTTTCATCCTCTGAAATAAGTGAATTAATTATGCTCACTTAACTTCTTATATGTTTTCATCATTACCACACTACAATTACAAACCAATTGTGTCACTGAATCACATCTACCTTGCCTCATACTATGTCTGCAACTGATATTTTTGTGATACCTTGCCTAGATTCCAAACCTGGTGCTTCTTTTCCAAGAAAACCCTAATCAAACCTAAATAAAAAACCCTATTGAGCGTATACTAGCCTAAAATACTTATTCTCCAGTCATTTGCATTGATTGTGAGCTTTATATAGAGATAACCCACTCTGATTTGGTAGGGCTAGCTACCAAATTGAAATTTGGTTTGTGGTTACCTCTTTGGTTTCCTTTCTCAGCCTTGGGAAACTAAGGAGCCCTAACAATAGACACCAAATCACTCAAAAACCAAATATACAACATAATCAACCATTCAAGCACCAAGTATATGACATAAGCAAACTCATACCTTAATGTATCTTAGGGGAGGCTATCATATATGGAAAATCATTCTATATTAGCACGATATAAATTCAAAACACATCAAATCAAACATAAATAAGGTCATGATATTCATAAAAATAGCTAAATAACATTTTCACATCATAAACTCATAAAAAATTATCAAACAATAACATATACACAATCATTCTAGATTAGTACAACACATTGTCATAATTAGGCTAACTCCTACATGAATTCCATAACCCTAACTAGCTGCATAGGTAAATCCCAATCATCATGATACACATAACATTGATATCTTAAATGAAATAACCCTAATCATCAAATCACTAGCATATAGAAAAAACAAGTTTTATATCATGCTCATGAACAAAATATAACATAATCATCAGGTTAAATAATGTAAAACAACAACAAAAATGCATATGATAACAGATTAATATCATTTATAACTATTTGACACACGTGCATATGACCACACTGATTCACTAACATCTACCATGCATGTAAAAACAACATCAATAAAATGACAAACATGCATGTAACAATCCATTAACTAGCATACCTACATGCCAATCATACAATACTTGTATGATGATATGCTCTTACCCAAAATTCTAGTGTTGCAACTTCACTTCAATGATCTTCATCTCATGCTCTATCCCAACCAACACATCAGCATCATAACATACCAAAAACATCATGATGACCTAAAATGCATACAATGACCCCATGGAAAAAATTCTTAACCATGAGAGTGCATGCATAAAAACATATAAACACTAGCATGCATGAAAAATGCATAGTCAACATGCACTCATGATGATTACATCCAACAACAACACCATCAAATTCCACATGGCGACGCAACTACAAAAATGACCAGCACCATGCATACACAACAAGCACATAGTCCACAACGTACAAAAAACATATGCAATTGACATGTATGCATGAAAAACACATATCAATGCATAACCAATCATACACTCATGACGACACACTTCACAACAAAAGCATCCTTTCTCACATGGCGACATCACTACAACCATGACCGACATGATGCATATACAACAATCATATATACCACAAGGATGCTTAACACATGTGCAACCAACATGAATGCATAACCAACACATAAAGTACATTTAGTCCAATGGGTGACCCATGCTCTAATACCACTGTATAACACCTTCATCCCACATCTACCCAAGTAACCAACCAACCAGGGTAAACATGTGACGGGAGGCTACTATGATCATATTAAACCTTCTAGGTGACCTTAAGGAAGTGGAACTGGAAAACAAAAAACATCATACAAACCTTCCACATCAACAACAAGACTTTGAGGAACCATCCCAACAACTCAGGTTACTATCCTTGGGGTCCCACTTGTTTCTTAACCCACTTAACCCTCGTACACAACAACAAGCTTGCATGCCTGTGTCTAGGAGGCTCTTGACACACCCACAAGCCCGCATGTCTGCATCCAGGGAATAAATTTCCCCGACCTATGCCTCTGTCCACAGATTTAAAGCCCTTTTTTCACACCTAGAGCCCAGGCCACTGCCCATAACTTTATGGCAAGTTCAGGAATTAAATAAAAAATGAAACAATGGTGCATAAGAAAACATTCTAAAAATGAATTGAATGGACCCCTACTATCCATGACAGGAATTTCATCAAACATGTCACAAGGATGTAATCTACAAGTTTAAATAAACGATCTGAGCATGGGGGTTTGATAGTTATCTAAGAATCGCTAAGAAGCATTTTTTCTACATCACATTAACTACATTATTGTTTATTTAGGAATATATACATTTTTCATTCAATTACGTATCAAAACATGATGAGAGCCATACTTCAACACCATCATAAAATTCAGTCATAACCACCATATAAGCAACATAAATGACAAGCACATAATGACCATATAAGCCATAGAATAACAAGAAAATTTACCCATCAATACAAAGGGAAAAGATCTCTTATTTCCATAAGAAAAATTCAGCCAAGTCTAGGACTTCCACATTCCACATGACCATAGACATGGTTGAGCCAAATATATCTTCATCCAGTCACTCCCATGCCATATTCCAAGAATTAATTTGGGATCTCATAAACCAAATCCATCAAAACCAAACTAGGAATTCCAAGGGCCAAACCATCTCAACCCTCAGCCAGTGATTTACCCTCACAGTGGTACAGCACAACCATCATATATTGGTCTCTACCAAAGTTGTTATAGGGCTCCCAAGTGTTTGTTCCAAACAGCACTTCCAAGACTAGTAACTCAATCTGAGTTGTTATAGGGCTTCTAGAGCATTTGTCCAACCAGGGTTTCTAAGACTAGTAACTCAACCCACCTAGGGATTCTAGAGAGGTTGTTCAACCAAGGCTTCCAGGACTAGTAACTCAACCCACAATTGTTCGTCGAGCTTCAAGAGATTTTTCCAACCAAGGCTTCCAGCAACTAGTAACTCAACCCACAACCAAAGGCACATGATAACCAAAAAGAAAACAATCATTGGAATGAACCCAAAACACCATGTTTATGCACGAAATGGAAAGGCTAGGAAAACCCACTATAAATCTAGGAAACCCTCCATGCCAATGATAGATGATGACTAAGAAACCACATGCCTGTTCCATTCATGCCAAAAATAGCAAGGAAATCATACATGCAAATCGATACCTACAAAGAAATCTAGTTGTAATCGTTGATCCCGATGTCCTCCTGCAATTTATTTCATTTCCTTTTCCTTCTTCCTCCAAATCCAAAGTATTCCATAGTCCTCCAAGAGTGCTCCAAGAAAACTATAAGTATCCAAGAGTATCAGATAGAGAAAGAATAGAATTAGAGCCATAAGTGTGAGAAAAATCTTGATCCAAAATCTTGCCAACTGATCCTCAAAATCCTTTTTATCAATGAGGCCTCCATTTTATTCATTTTCCACCATTTCCTTCATTTTCATCCTCACATGAAACCTGTGACCTTTCACCTTGATTTTCTCCTAATTTCCTTTATTTTCATAAATAAAATTCCAATCAATGCCTCATGCCTTTCCAAATATTCTTTTTCCATTTCCTTTGTCAATTTCCTTTAGCCATAATAACTAAAATGAACACCCTCTAGGATGTTTTTCCCACCATTCAACATGGAATACATGTCCCATGACCTTGGCCTTATACTTGTTTTTACATCGATTTTTAACAGGCTTGTTACACTTGGACGTTGTTATAACCATATACGATAATACATGAAACCCGATATAAATCATAGAAGAAATAATTACAATGAAAATAGTGATTGTTGACATCAATACCAACACTATAATGCTAACATGCTCCCCCTTTGGCATTGACGTCAACCTGAACCTGGTTTTCCCTCCTGAACCTGACCTCTAAATTTGTTCTCCATACTCTCTCCTCCTTTGAAATAAATGGAAAAGGGAAATTCCAATGCTAAATAACAATGACAACAATGTGGTAGTCTAAGAGAAGTACTCCCCCTGGAATTCTCAACTTCATGCTAATTACAAATTTGATACAAACTAATATTTTGATAAGCCTTGCATGTCTCTCATGCAAGATAACCATGCATAACAATCAACTTGACCACAAAACATGTCTCTATAAAACAACATGCATCCTCGCATGTTTACCATGCCCCCCTAAACATTTAATAGGGTTGTAATCATACTCTCTTTGTTTTTGTAGCAACACTTCCTCTTCTCTGCAATATTCCTCCTTTCCAAGTGCAAGAGTCTACTCCTCATAGACTAGGAATTCAATAAAGTTTGACTAATGATATACAGTGATATACAATACAAATCAATGTTTATGGGGAAAATACAAGGTTGTGATAAGTACATATTAATCGATATATGACTCCTCTATAATTATATTTATCACCAACCAATGACTATTGAACCCAACTTACGTCATTCAATCAATTTCCCCAATGCAAGAAGGGCTATGTAAATTACATGCAAAACAAGACTTTGACACCCAATATCCCATACATAGTTGAATTTGAAAAAATTTACAATACATTCTAGACACCATGGGTCTCTCCATGACAAATGAACAAAAATATAAGATACTAATGATACTTGGATATTCAAATGCACACACATGTGTTCTCTCCTCTGTGCATTCCCAATACAAAGATATGTGACAAATACATGGAATCCATGAGAAATAATATGTGCTCTATAGCAACAAAAATAGGAGTACAATAAATGGCATATGATAGCACATGGCCACTATCAACACCTCAGCCATAAACAATCATCTCAGTAGCAACATATGTGGAGCTCTCAATAGCATATAAATTTAATCTCAATGAATACATTTTGCAACATTTAAAGTCATCACAAGCCATTAAACATAGCAACAAATTAAATAGCATAACATAGTGACAACAACGTATATATCCTCCTCATAGTTAAAACAATATATCATCTATGAAGCTCAAGATCATAAAATCATACTCTTATAGCACCAACTCTAGTTTTGAGCAACAAATTAGCAAGCGAAAAAAATCATTGATACCAGATAAGAAAATACAACAGAGATATGTCCAACATAATATACAATTATCCAAGAAAATAGTGCATCAAGGAAGAAATAACAAAGAAATGGTCTATGCAACAACAACAACAACATAATATCTTGCGATATATCACTAACAGCAGATCATAAACTCATCATCTCATTGACCTCATGTTATCAATGTTAACACACTATCTCCTCGTACAATGAAATAAAATATCAAGAAGTAGAATTAGATCAATATCCCGAACCAAAACATAATTGACAACATACATACTACCATGAGACTCATGTATCATCATACTCACTCCATGCATCAGCAACATTATACATCATAGATCTAGATATATAAGACATAAATAATAATATGTACACTCTAGATGTACCTAATCCAATACACCATCGACTAATCTCAATAGAAGCCACACCAGCATGATAATACATTAAATATATTTAATCTAGTGATGTGAGCATGAGCGAAATACCAAATTTCCCATGCAAGTATACTAACACATCTGAATATCCATGACGAAGCCACAAAAAAACTTTTCTCAACGCATTCCTACAATAAGCCAATGTCAAATAAATGAATAACAAGCTCCTCCATAATGAACAAAATTCCATCAATATGCTCGTCCATTGGAATCAAAAGTGATCCCCCTCAATATGTGCTATTCCTTTACTCATTCACATTCTTCTCTTTGAATATTTCATGCTCTAAATCTTGATCACAAAACTCTGAGAAAATTCACCATTAGTAGCATATAATCAACAACAAAAGGAATTATCTTCACCAAACGAGACTGCTATAAAACATGGCATGCAAACATTATCCCAGAATCTAGTCACAATCTCTTGCTTCATATATCAATCATTTAAAAAAAAATGTAATATGAATTGTCTTCAAAAAAACATGTGGAGGCACATTACACTTTTACTAAATCAGCTCCATAACCATACACATAAGGTGGAGTACATGGCTGTAATGTCCAAAAAAATATCATAAGAATCAACACACAGTTGCTCGAAATCTATCAAAAAATATATGTGGTTGATCCAAATGATGAAAAACTAAAATAAGGATAAAATATTAAATGAAAACAATACTTCAAACCTTATGTAGCTCCCCCTGAGCTCATGCATCACCTCCCTAATACACAGATTTGTCTTCATACAATATCTTCGATGTGGATGCACCTCCAATGGTCTACACACAACTCAATATGCAACTATATGCTCCCCCTAAGACTATGCAAAACATAAGTTTGTGGGGGTCTCTTCTTGTTCCTTTCTCCTCCAAACTTCGAGAGGTTGATATTTTACATGTGCAACACCTTCTCTCTTCTTGTCTGGTTGGCCTTGCATGATTGTCTCCCTTTGACTGGAGTTCCTATAAAACATCAGAAAATTTCATTCCTTGGCCTTATGTCCAATGTTGTCACACACTTAGCACCTTATGTGACCAAATAACGGGGAAAAGGACTCATAATTCATTTTTTTCTGCCTCTTATTCCTCTTTGCATAAAACCTGCATTCAACAACCTTATGTCCAACATAATTGCATGAGTAGAAATAACCATAAAAAAGGATTGTTATACCTGACTGTTGATGATCTTCATGGTAAGATTAGTCCTCCTTGATTTTTTTCCTTATAGGACTTTCTATCCAACTTCATATTTTGTTGCATGCCTCTGCAAATTGTTGCAATATGTCCATGTTTATGAGAGTTGAAGCATATGACATCTCCAAAGGTTGCAAATGACCTTTTGGATGACAATTTGGGTCCTACTTTGATTGTTATATTTATTTATTTTATTTCTTTCACTATTGTATTTTTCTATGGGATTTTTGAGTTTTGCCTCTGAATTGGTTCCTCCCTTGTGCAGGTTGAGATTTGATTTGACTGAAGTAGATAGTTGGCTGCTCTTTTGCAATTTCAACTAAGTGGTTTTATTCTCTAAATCACTTCAAAATGAAACCGCTTCAACCTCCAGTATTTCACATTGATCTTCATTTTATCTATATTTCTTCCTCATTCCTTCTTCAACTAGCCTCCCTTATTCCAGCTAAGTTTTTAAGCTAATTATTTCTTATTTGAATGCAGATTTCTTCTCATCAAAAAATTGCAGTAATTTATGTTGATATTTGTTTTCAATTGTGACTCCTTTAATCTCATCTTCAAGGGCCACTATTTTTCTTTGCTCTTCATCATCATAATTTTTTGAACCTAGTTTATCCATAAAAGGATTACCTCCTTTTGGACTTGAAAGATCAATTTCGAATGACTAATTATCACCCTCTAGTATGTCAATATCAAGAGCATCATCATCACTATATATACAAGGAAATGGGAAACTAGAAGTAAAATGACCATTATGACCATAGTTAAAACAAAATGCAACTCCTGATTCATTTTCATGATTTTCATCTACATCCTTGACCAGAAAAAAAGGGGTTCTTTTAGATCTGAATTTTTCTTATCATTTTTGTTGTCATTCCTTTTCTAAGACTTCTTCTTCTTATTCTTGGTCATAGTTCCATGATCTAATCTCGAGTGGTTAAGTTTCACTAGAGAGAATAAACTATGATACCACTTTTTGCAAATGTAGATCAATATTGAATTGGGGGGTGAATTAGTAGTGATGGCACTTATTAAATTTTCACCAATCAATTAGTCCTTTAAAAATTTACAATCTGAAACAAATAAGGAGAGATTAGAGCATCATAACATAACACATAACAACAAAAATAATCACACACATAAGACACCAATGATTTATGGTGGAAACCCTTAAGGGAAAAAAAGAACATTTTGTTGTTGTGTTGCTTCTCATTCTCTTATTTCTATATCATTAAAATATTTTGCATATTTCAACTAGCATCCACTAGCTAGGAGCCAATACCCCTTTAACAATATTGATAACCACCACCAGCAAGGAGAAAATACTCCTTTCTTGTTCATCCACTATTGAATGGAGGCCCCAACCTTCTCAAAATATTGGAGCCACACTTTCATTCGTTTTAAAACTGAGCTCCAAGGAAAACTTCACAACTCAACAAAAACATGTCAATCCTCTCTGGAATATAATAAATCTTTCCAAGAACAAAGTCTGCATAGAAAAAAAAATTCTGATGAATGCACTAGCAACAAAAATACACTAAATTATCTTCAATTATTCCTTACTCCATCTTATCAATCTCTACATAAGATGTTGGTTGAAACACACTTCTCCTACCTTCTGTAACTTCTACAAATCTCTTTAGATTTTATGCATAATGTTCCTCATAGCTTGCACACTTTTATTTTCTCACACATTTTCTCAATGTCATGATACATCTAACCAACCTCAACTCCTCAAAGCATTCTCCTATAAATAATTTCTAGATTGATTAAAATAATAATTTCATTTTGAGTAAGGGAGATCTAATCATCTATGTTCATACATTATAGATTTGGTCTAGTTCGTAGAAATTTCCTCCTTGACATGATTCATTTTTGTATTCATTGAATGAGAGATATTTACCAAATTTAATCATATTCTAGATGAAGAGAAAACTTCCTTGAACTATTTGAGCAAATACCATGTGAAAAAATCATAGAAAATGTCCATGGAATTGGTTGAGTGCGTGCACAATTCGGAAATTCCACCTACAACTATTTTTGTTGAGATAATATGGGCATCACAAAGAATATTGTTGCTTGGATAATATGTAAATCCTAGCAATGATCTTGGTATCTTCGCTTGGTGCATAACTTCCAACAATGGTGTTGTTATCTTCGCTTGGTGCATAACTGATTTCGAGAGAAGATGGCTTAACACATGAAGCTTGTATCCTTCTTTCACAAAATTTGCAGCTCAGCTTCAAGATATTACCATGTAGACTTAGAAATTTTTATAACCATAGAGGATCATACATTAAACCCAATAAAAATCATATAAGACATAATTACAAGGAAAACAATGCTATGTTCTTGTTGAAATCAATGCCAATAATTAGCGGGTGCATGAGAGGTGGTACCCAACACTCGAGGTTCAAATTTTTGAGTCCAAGTAAAGATGAAGTTTATTGATGTACAATTCAAGTTAAAAGTTGAGAATTTATTAGTCAAATATCTCGATTATTTCATTGTCAAAAGTATTAGTTTAAATCATGCCAAATCATGACATTGGTGCATCAATTAAGTTTACAAAACAAAAGTCATAGGTTATCATGTTGGACGTCGTGAAACCAACAAGAAACATATTTTATATAATTACAATCAATAAGAGAGAAGAAGAAGAAAACTTTGATATAAATGGTGCAAAATAATATGAATAATTAAGCATGAAGATGACAAATTAAGAAAGAAAATGAATCCATGAATGAAGGAGGAAAATGAAGATGCGGGAATGGAAAATACAATGAGAAAAGAATATGTTGACTTCATATTATAGAAAGAAGAAGATTGATGCAGAAAATGAAAACTTATGAAGACCCCAAAGAGAGGATATATGGTAGAAACCCTTATAGCAAAGACATAGAGGTGAAAGGAGAACAACTTCCAACTGTGGTTGGGTAGAAGTTTTTGAGACAACTCCATAGTTGTAAATGTGGGTAGAGTTGTCTAGAGAAAAAGATTAGGAAAATCTCTTGAGAAGCAGTGATAAGGAGCATAAGTATACAACTACGATAGGTTAAGTGAAGAGGAAGTTGAGAAGGTTCTAGTGGAAGGATCCAAGAATACCAAAAGTACAAGTTCATGAGAACAACTTCGTGAGGTATTGTGTAGAAAGGTGAAAAATAATTGTTACTTTAGAGCCATTTGTGACTTACAAGTGGGAATGGAGAAGCTCGCAAATGGAGAAGTGAGAGATGACTATGGATAGCCATACAATGGGTTTAAGAGGAAGCCACATGAATGTGAAATACGACTTCATGATAGCATAAGAAGGTGAAACATGGACTTCTATGAGAGGAAAGAGGTGAAGGACAAACAAGGACAAGGAAACAAAGAATGTAGAAGAATAAAGAACAAACAACAGACAACAATGATGCAACAGAATCATGATTGACGAAAAAAAAAGCAAGGGAAGCAAGGTACAAATAAAGTTTTGTGTAATGTGTGATAATATATCCATTAAAAAGCATCCCTAATAGTTTAAATGGTACTTAGTGAATAATATTTTGATGGTATTAAGTCATCTGTTGTAACAAGGTTAGATAAATATTGAGTTGAAAGTTAAGAAAGTGTATGTATCTGAGTCATATGTGATGCAAGAAAGTCGAAGTGTATGTACATGAGCCATATGTACTATTGAGTCAAAGGAAAATTGAGGAGAGAAATTGAAGAGTCGAGGAATGCATGGTTAGGAGACGATGAAATTTTTTGTTCCTTGGGAATCTTATGCAGGCGAATCGACAATAAGCTTATGGGTGAGCTAGAAACACAGGTGAAAGATGATGACAAAGATAGAAAAGGGAAAACCAGGTACAAGTAAAATGTATTTTCAACATAAATAATGGTTGATGAACCATGTACAAGAAGGAGTTTTCTAGAGAACCGAAAGATACAATAGCCTGTGACCGATGTGTTTCATTGGATGGTTATTCCTTTATATGGACTTCAACTTATGTTTGTTCTTGCAGGTATAAAAGAAAAAGTGATGAATATTGAGAATGAGGTTGACCAAATATCAATTGAAGATAAAGATAAAGAACCACAAGACAAAAGACAAAAGATACCAATTTAATACTCATTAGAAATGGAACAGAGGAATTATCTATATTTGTAATGTTTTATGAATAATATTATGAAAATACAATCATAATTTAGACTTATTCTAGAAATTCCATGTAGTGATGAGAAATGGAGAAAATTTAGTGAATATAGGGATGAATATTGTTGAGAAAATCATGGAGAGATTGTTGGGAGATCATAGGAGATAGTTAGGGAATTTGTAGAGGGAATAATGGAACTAATTTTCCAAATATGATGTATTTGTTATGGTCTTAATTTTATATAATGAGGTCACTATGTATAATAAATGTAAGATAATGAAATAATTTAGTAATAAATATTTCCCCTTTGGGGGATTAAATCATATTTTGTGTTAATTTTCCTTACTTTGAAAATGTAGAGCTTATATAGCTTGTTGTGGTGATGTTGAATTTGGTGTTAATGGTGGCATCATGTTCAACTTGAGGCTTTCACATATTTCTTGAACAACCACATTTAGTGTAAAATCACCTTGTTTGTCACTCATAAGATCAAACACTACAAAATCTAGCTAGCATGTCAGTCTCATTAGCCAAGAGACAGAATTCACATACATTATTAATGGGTTAACATGCCCCCACATGTTGCTTTTATGGCCATCAAAAGGAAATTTCCTATTGATCAATGCAGTAGACATATAGAATTCTTGAGGAGTCGTCCTTGGAAAGGTGCAAGTGGAGGTTGGAGAAGGCTACTATAGATATAAATATGAGAGGTGCATTTAACTTCATCAACATCAAAGTATACCTCTAGAACAAATATATCTAGTGTATGAAAAAATGTGCAAACAAGAGGGCTGGGCTCGGGTTTCATTAACCTTATATGGCTCCCTTAACTATAATATCATTGACTACAACATGGAAGCTAAAACGGATTCCATTTTTCAAAAATATATTGAGTCCATAGGAGAATTTCACCTAGCTCATGCTTGAGGTAAAGTAGACATCATCACCAACAACCTCGACTCCATCCAATGTTACTCACACTTGGATTCAGATTGACTACTTGGCTACTTGATGTCATGTCGTAGTTCTAGTTGGGGGGAGATGGTGGGTTCCTAAAATGTTATCTTTTCCACATCTATTTTCCACTATTTTGGCCATTTTTATTTGTCATGGTAATTATCTTGGATCCTAATTTTCCTCATAGTGATTCATTTTTCTTAATGTATGTTTCCCCATGATTTATGTCATTTAAAGTAATTATACTATTGTGATTAGAGAAAACTACCATTTTTATGTTTACTAATGAAAATACTCGTGAGACAATTTTATAAACAAATGGCCATAGGTGTTTTTACAAGTCTTGGTGCTCCTATAGGTGCCACTACGATTTCTGTAAAAACCATTAGTTACACTGCTACAACACCCATTACTCACATTGTTGTATCACTTGTTTCCATTACCATAACACCTACTAGTATGTTATTGAAACATCTATCAATTCAATACAATTGTTGCAACACCTATCATCAGTTGCTATAACAACTTCCATTATTGTAACACATATTGTTGTAATGTTGTAACACTTGTTGTTGCTATAACACATATTATTGTTTTTATTGTAACACTTTATATTTACATTGTTGTAATATACACCCATTATTGCAATTGTTGTAAGACCTATTTCAATTACTATAACACTTGTAACCACCATTATTATTACACTTCCACCATGTAGTTGTCACCATCAACTCCTATGATTTTTAGCTAAATTTTACAGTGTTAGAAGTTGTGACTATTACAATTGGTGTTAATAAGCAATCAAGTGGATGGCACAATGTTTTCGAAAAGAAAAACTATGCATTTGAAGGTCATTAGTATGAGATAGTTGGACTAGATTGGTTGAGGATGACTTATTCATCATATTTTCTCAACATGCTAATCAACAGATGTGGATGCCAAGTTATGAGTTGTATTTTATATCTATCTTAAGTGAGTTCTTGGAACAATAATGAGAAGAACCTCATACTAATAGATTCTGATGGTTTTCCTCGACCCTTTGGCCCAGATAAGGCAATATAAAAATATATAAGAACCATTCTTAACTCAAGCAAGGTATAAGATAAATTTTCTAATGTAATTATAATACCCTTCATCATTTAATAAAATATATATTTTGTTCCTATACACTTCCTTTATATCTTTAATGTGGAATTAAGTTTGGCTTTGCACTGTTAATCTCACCCAATACCTCATCTAAGGAGATAATGCCCTCTCCTTAGCTAGTACAATTGTAATGTAGCATAGTTTTAGTTGATGTTTTCTTTCGTTAGAGATTTATGTGTCTATGTGTGAATTTATTAATCATTTGTTTTTGTAGTTTCAAGATAATATTTATTATAAAAATTCCTGTATATGCAATTTATTTTCTAATTTGTCTTAATTAATCTTGTAATCTCATTTGGAAAATTGCTCTAGTTTTAGTACTTAAATAGAGTTAGAAATTGATTAGTCTACCGAAACTCTATGAAAAGTTATAGTTTGGGTTGGGAGATACTTGTTGATACAGTCACCATTTAACCTTTTACTTTTTTCTTGCAAAATTTATTGCTTCTATTTCAATGGTAGTGTGTGTTATTTCTTCGTACAAAATAGTTAGTCTTTTGCATTTTTTTTTCATCCAACTGGAGGTTACAAAAATAAGCTTCTTTCCCAGTTAGAATAAATTAGTTTCTTTCCTATAATTTTTATTTCATCCAACCGACGATTACAACAATAAGCTTCCTTTCCCAGTTGGAATAGATTAGTTTACTTTCTTTCCACCTTTGTTTCATCCAATGAGGGGTTAGAGAAATAAGGTTCCTACCTTGTTGGATTAGTTTAATTTTCTTATAGTTTAGTTAGTTTTTATCCTTGGTGACCTCATCAAAAGTATCCTATTTTTTTTTTCATTTAAACAAAATTATTTACTACAACTTCACAAATAGAACATTAATTAAATAGATTATCTTGGCACATACTATGCACAAAATTTTGCACGTTCCATTTGAAGATCAAATAATTAAATTAACAATATTTTTAATTATACTTTTGAGTAATTGGGAAGGTTATTAAAAATCTTGTCACTAGTTGCAATAAACAATTATACAGATGATATTGTTGACCACTACATGGAATTTATATAGAGGTTTGATCTGCCAAAAATGTATTTCACATTTGACACATATAATTGAAAAAAATGACGTAAAAATTGAAGATCATAGTCCATTTTGTGATGCACTATCCTAACTTATCTGTTGGAATGGTTATAGTATGGGGAATTTTTTTTTCGATTTTGGTGTCATAGAAATGGTGTGATAAGGCAATTTTCGACATAGGTTTCACTGTCAACATTATGATGAGTGGATGATCATTTAAAATATATGGTTATGATGGATTGGACACAATATAATGACCCCACCCTAGTTCCCTAGGTGTCCTTCAGGAAAATGAGGGTTGCCCTATAAATGTTCCTCTTTCACACTTCATTTCAAGACCAAAAATTACAGCCACCAGTGCACTTATCTCTTCAAGAGATTTCCAATGATATAAACTTCGTTAATTTCTAGTAACAAAATTTTTCTCTTCTTATTCTCTCTCATTATTTTGGGAAGACACCCATAATATGCACAAATAGCATATTATATGCACACCACAAGGATTCTAGAAATGCATTACATTAGGCACTGTTGGAGTGGGGTCCCTTAGGACCACAATTTTGATTAAAATATAGTATTTTTGTAGTTTTGAGTTGCGCGTGCTAAGAAATGCACAGGTCAAAGCCCCTTCATGAGTTGTAATTGGAAAAATGGTAGATCTAGGAGTCTCAAACCATAGTTTGCAGACCTTAGATGAGCGCAGGCTAAAGATATAAATAGAAGTCTAGATCGAGTCAGATAGAACAATTCTACGTAATTTTTGATGAAGTTTCATGAATGATAGATCTCTAAGATAAGATTGTGTTTTTTTTCTGGGTATATAAGGCTCCTGTTGGCTGTGTGCACAAATACCTTAGTCTTGATGTGTGTTGAACCCGATGGCTATGTGCGCGGGTAGAACTGAAGTAGTGTAAGGATGTTTTGAATTGTGAATGAATAAAGGACTATTTTGGATAATTCTGAGTATCAAATGCATCTGTTTTTTTCTTTATAATCTATTTATGTGTATTATTTATGTTTACTACATCAAGTATATTAGTTGTTTTTGGATCGAATGCGGAATTGTTTACTTATTTATATGAATGTCAATTGCATGGATCGATTGTTGTAAGGGCTGAATATTGCATCGTTAAGATATTTAAGAGATTACAGATCTACTGTCTCTGTGCGCACACTGAAACTATCTGTGATAATTGGCTTAGGGTTTCTAGCTAGGTATTCTGGCACGTAGGGCAGTTTGCTATCATTATAGGTCTAAAGACACCCACATCATTTAATTCTCACTTGGGGTGTGGAAACCTGGTTCCAGCACCCCCTAAACTGCTTCAGGTGAGACTTTTACCTGCACAAGTAGGCCACTGCCGAAAGCGCCAGTAGTAAGAGGTTTTTGTTGGTTAAGCTTAACTCTAAACCTAGGTCAGGACCCCTCAATCCAAAAAATGGTTCCGTTGTCAAGATCGAGATCATTTTGAGAGAGATTCGATGATGTGTTGACCATCAAAGCCTGAGTTAGAAGAATAGTTTGAGAAGAAAATTCAAGAATTTTCCATTAAGGAAATCAGAAGTAAGAAGTTGTCTAGTGAATATTAGAAACAAAAGTATATTTTCACAGAGGTTCATGAGATCTTCTTTGTGACCTTTGCACAATAATTACAGCAGTGGTTATCAAGATTAGCTGAGTTCCAAACCTGCTGGAAGGACGATAAGGTCACTTAGTGGAAACCTGAGTTCATCCAACAGTTAGAGAATACTAATAACTCCATCACCCACATTGTAGATCATTGGGTTGACAACATTTTGGGTGGGTTTGTAACAGAGTTTGCAATAGACTAGTTTTTGTCATATTCTGAAGCTGAAAGAAAGTTCTTCAAAGGGCTAAGAGGTAAATTCATATGCTCTTTGCCTTTTCTATTTAATATTCTATTGTGTGAAAAGGATGTTTTGTGCAATCACCCTGAGCGAATGACCCCAAATAAGCTAGAAAGCACTACACGTAGCAGAAATTACTACCGGGTTATTCAAAGAGGAGACATATATGTATACAACCCCTTAAGAAACTCACCTCATAGTGATATAGAGAGTGGTGATGCTACGCGTTCCGTAGGTAGCCCTCCTGCTACTCTGCAGTCAAACCTGCGCAGGGGTAAGACATCTCCTACCCCACCTCCACCACCCTCAGGAGAAGATATGGCTAGGCATATGAAGTTACCCACCTTCAAGGGTGGGGGAGATGAGGACATGGATATTTTTTGGTTTTTTGCTAATGTAGTATGGACTGCGCAAATTGTTAACACTAATGTTATACTCAAAAGAGAACAACTAGCTATGGCGTTTGAAGGTCGTGCACTGGACTAGTTTATGGTATATTTGGCTCAGGGTGCTAATCCTACTGTTGATGAGATCAAGGATGCTTTGAAGCAGCAATTCCAAAATCCAAAGTCCTATTCACAGTGCGTAACAAAGTTGAAAGATATCAAACAAGAGCCAAATGAATCTGTTTGGGAGGGAGACCAATGGTAGAAGTGCACTATTAGCGAGGGAGGATTTATCTATGACGATAAGAAGCATAAGGAATGGTTTATTGCCATGCTTTTTCCACATCTGGGCGAGCCTATGAATCAGTAGAAGATTGATTCTCAGGCCAAAGATCTTGAAGTTTTCATGAAACTAGAAGTTGTGCCCATAGCTGATGACCAATTTGGAACTCCAAAAATCTAAAATCAATTGGAAGTGATGCACCTGGAGATCCAAAACCTGCGAAGAGACAGGGGAAAGGAAGTTTGTGCATATGTATGGTGTATACGATGTAAGGGTTTCGGGCACACAAAAGATCAATGTACCTTGTTCTAAGATTACTTACAGGCAAGAGGGCCAAATCCATTGCACCCTAGGGATGCTGCAGGGCCGAGTGGTGCACTGACTGTAAGGTAGCTAGAGGACATGACACGAACCATTGCCCTCAATTAGGAAGTTATGTGTCAGAACTAAAGCAACAATGATGTAGGTTTTTATCCTTAGTTGGACACGATGAGCACCACTACCGCACATTCAAGATAATGATGGATAGTGCCAACCTCTATAGGGTGAAGGCTAACCCATCTTCACCAGCATCTCCCTCTGGGCGTGGAGGATCTCCAACGAGACAAAGGGGAGGACGGAGAGGTAGAGGCAGAGGTCACGGATGAGGAAAATTAATTTCTGTAACTGTAGAGATGCTGGACACTATGCACGCGATTGGCTGAACCCTGCATGACAATATTGCATGTATTGCAGACAATTTGATCATGTTATTGAAGATTGTCCTATTTTGATTTCTAGAATGTAGGAAAAGAAACAGCAGATGCCTACGAATAACATACAAATTCTTAACGCTGAACCACGAGATGATGACCCAAGTGTAAACTTAATTACACGTCGTGGCGCTACCACCAGAGAAGATGAGGGAAAGAAGGTTGATGCAGAGCCTTTGATCAGGAAGGACTCAACCTGTAGAAGGAAAAAGAAACATTTGTAGAATCTAGGAAGGATTTTGTTGCTTCAGGCGTGTCCACATCCAAATCAATAATCGAAGCAAAGATTGATGATGATTTTAAACCTTTCTTGCAAGCCTACACTAAGTCATTGCGTAACCAGAAAGAAGTAGACAACCTTCAAGCTCTGATAGATAGCTACGTGGACAAGGAGTTACCTCAAACTGAGAGTAAGGTTGTGAAAAATATTTATAAGAACAAGAAGAGAACTGGTCGGGAGATGTGCATGATTGTGAAAATTGGCAAATATCAAATGGATCAGGTCATCTTGGACTTAGGATCTAATGCAAATGTTCTAGCTAAGCGGACCTGGCAAAATATGGGTGAACCAAAGCTGGAATGGTCCACCATTCAGCTGCCTATGGATAATCAGTAGAAGATCATTCCACTTGGAAGACTCTGACAAGTTCTGGTAGACATTGCCGGTGTAAAGGTACACAAATATTTTGAAGTAATACAAATTGTGGATGATTCAGACCCTTACCCTGCGCTGCTAGGGATGGATTGGGCCATCGATATGGGAGGTATCATGAACTTGAAGCGCAGAAGCATGATCTTTGAAAATGATGGCACTCGGGTGATAGTACCTCTGGATTTGATGGAAGGATAAAGATATAAAGAACCAATGTGCAAAGGAGATGATGTTGACCATATCTATAATCTAACTACATGGGATGAGGATTGGATCAACCCTGCGGCTGATGTGATGCTGAATTGGGAAAAGGATAGCTCATCTTTCTCAGATTTGGATGGGGAAATGGAGAACTAGAAGAATCGTCTGCATGATGTTTCTACACTGCGCTGCCTCAAGCTCACTAAAAATTTTCGATGCATCTCCTCGGAGGTAAAATAATTACCATATTTTGATGGTTCCGATAATGTTGTATTATTTTTGGAAAAATTAGAAAATGTTGTCCCAAAAGAGCGAAGGTTATGGACAATTGATATGGCCATGCGCGCAACTCTGGCGCGTTGGTGGGATACGCACAAAGGGAGGTTTAAAGATTGGGAGGAATACAATAAAATGATGAATTTTCACTTTGAGTAGCCCACTACCCCATCAATTGAGATTTTCTATGGCCAAGGTGATCCGCGCAAACACCTGGCCACATGGATGGAGGTTTGGAATTAGAAAACCATGATCGAATGGGTTCACATATTTATCAATTTGTTGTGACCAATTCCTACTACATGGTATTTGGAGAGAGAATTGCGCCGATGGACTCGCCATTGGATCAAAATGAGTGACAGTTTTTTTTCAACTTTTGGCTTAGCTGGTGGATCAAGGGAATTGAATGAAACTGTGCATGATATAGAAGCAGTTATCTTTGATGATTCCCGGCCTCAGATAGAATTTGTTGCACTGGCATGGGAAGCCCAGATGCAAGATATTTCCAATTGCAGGAACTTATCAATAAAAGATAATGAAGAAGATCTAAGAAATATCAACATCCTTGAGTCCGAGGGGGAGTGCGTAGTTGCAGGGCCCTTATTATGAATGGTGGTTGTAACTAAGCCTCTGAAATTAAGGGAAGTCAACATTGGGACATAGGAGTAGCCCAATTTGGCCAAAATAGGAGATTATTGGGATGACGACACAGTGGGAAATGTTGCGAAGTTGTTAACAGAGTATCTGGATCTATTTTCCACGAAGTTCTCTGAGCTCAGAGGAATTGTAGGATATTTAGGTGTTATGAAGATCACTCTAAAACCAGATGCACGCCCTATCAAGAAATCACCATACCGATTAAATCCTATGTATAAGTAGAAAGTGAAAGAGGAACGAGAGAATATGGTTGCTACAGGAATCATTGAGCCTATGGAGCAGTCTAATTGGGTGAGCCCCATGGTTGTTCAAGAAAAACAATACCAAGGCAAAGATAAGGATTTGTGTGGATATGTGCAAGTTTAATGATGCATGTGTGCATGACCCCTTCCATACTCCATTTTTATATGAAATATTGGAAAATGTGGGAGGAAAAGAGGCTTACTCATTCACTGATGGATTTTCAGGATACCACCAGATTAGGATTACACTAGAAGACCAAAGAAAGACCAGTTTTGCAAGGGAATGGGGGTCCTTCGAATACACAGCCATGCCTTTCATATTGAAGAATGCACCTGTTATATTCTCATGCGTAGTAGTTGTTGTGTTCAAATAATTCATGCACAAGTTCTTGGAAGTGTATTTTGATGACTAGATTGTGTTTGGGCTAGTAAAGAAGCATGTTTCCAACCTACGCATGATGCTTGAAACTTGTAGGAAGCATCATATTTCTCTTAATTTGAAGAAATGTATATTCTGCGTTCCTTTTGGAATATTGTTGGGCCATATTGTGTGTCAACTAGGATTGATGGTAGATCCGAACAAGATTGCAGTTATTATCAACCTAGAAGTCTCTACCAATGAAAAATATTTGCGCTTCATTTGTGACACGGTAGATATTACAGAAAATTCATTCAGGGCTATGCTCTAATCACTACATCTATGGAGAAATTTTTGGAAGGATGTGTCATTTTTCTGGGATGAGGAATGTCAAAAGAGCTTTGAGATGCTAAAGGAAAATATGGTTACTGCACCCATTCTAATATTCCCAGTCTCGTCCAAGGTGTTACATGTATATGTTGATGCATCTGGTATAGCACTTGGAGTTGTTTTAGCACAGCCAGGAGAAGGAGACATTGATCACCTTGTTTCTTTTGCCAGTATGAGGCTCTCCAGTGCAGAGTGCAACTACTCAACCATAGAAAGGGAAGGATTGGCCATGGTCTATGCGCTACAAAAATATAGGCACTATATTCTAGGAGGGCAGTTCAAAATGTTCACTGACCATTCTCCATTGAAATACCTAGTCAATAAGCCTGTGTTGGGGAGGAATATTTGTAGATGGTTGTTGCTATTTCAAGAATATGATTTTGAAATCGTTATGAAGCCTGGTAGATTGAATGATGAACCTGTTCACCTGTCATGAATTGAGAATGGGGAGGAACCAACCAGTCTAGAGGAAGGACTACCTAATGCGCAGCTCTTTGCTATCAAGGTGGTTGATGAAAACTTTGCTGATATTATTCACTGTCTGACCATTGGAAGTGCACCAGTTGAATATTTGGCTTGCAAAAGAAGGAGCTAGTTTTGCATGCAACTGATTTTACATTGATTGTTGGTCAGTTTTACAAGCTGGGAGTAGATGAAGTGTTAAGAAGGTATGTTTTGGAACATGAGAGACAAGACATATTGGCTAAGGCTCATGGAGGAGTGGCAGGAGGCCACTATGCAGGGAAGGGCACTGAGCAGAAGGTGTTGCGTGTTGGTTTATGGTGGCCCACACTGCACAATGATGCACATGCATACTGTCAAACTTGTGATGCATGCCAAAGAACAGGGAAGCCATCGCGCAGAGATGAAATTCCCCTGCAACCACAGATGTCCTTGCAGGCTTTTGATAAATGGAGTATATATTTTGTGGGACCTATCAACCCTCCAGGGAATAAGATGGGCGCACGCTACATTATCACTGCCATAGAGTACATAACCATATGGGTAGAATCTAAGCCAATCAAGGATTGTAGCGCAGATACTACTGCACACTTCGTTTTTGAAAAATTCCTCACTAGATTTGGGTGCCCAAAGATATTGATGAGTGATAGGGGTACGCACTTTGTTAATGAAACCATTGAAGCTCTAAGAGAGGAATTTCAGATACATCACCATAATATAACACCTTATCACCCTCACGAAAATGGTGCAGTAGAAACTTTCAACAAAATCTTGGAGAATGCTCTCACAAATATTTGTAATGCAAATCAGAATGATTGGGACATGCACATCCCTTTTGTGTTATGGGCTTATAGGACCACATGCAAGCAATTGACTGGTAAGACACCTTTCAGGATGGTTTATGGGCAAGAAGCAATCATGCCCATGGAATATATTGTCCCGATCCTGTACATCGCAACATTCACTAATATGGCTGAGCTAGACATCATGGAGGAACGTCTAGAAAAATTGGTTGCCTTAGAAGAGGATTGGTTCATTGCTAACTTTCATTAGCAAGTGCAAAAGGCGCGCGAAAAGGCTTGGCATGATAGACACATTTGACAGAAGGCATTCAGAGAAGGAGAGCTAGTTTTTTTATATGATAGTCAGTTTGCGCACCACCTAGGGAAGTTCAGGAAGCACTGGCTAGGGCCATACATTGTGAAATAGATCACTAATGGAGGTGGTGCACTTGGCCACGTTGCGTGGAAAAAGTCTTCCCAGGTATTTCAACTGAAGTCGAATGAAGCCATATAAGGATAAACCTGTTCCTACCAAATGATTATATGGTCAGAGAATGGGAATCCACTTGTCTATGCGTTGCGTAGAGGGCATGCACAGACAGGTGCGACAAGAGCATAGAGGTAGTGAGCAGCAGGAGAAACTAGTCGTTGGAACAGTAAAACTGGGTGGAAAAGTGATTTTACCATTAAATGGAGCAATGTTTTTGCATTTAATGAGGAGATCTTACAGGATTTTTGACCATTTTTACAGGGGTAAGATGCATTTAATGAAGTTCTAACCATTTTCACCTTGGATCACCAATAAAAGGAAGGGCGCGAGTCATATTATGTTACTTTGCTATCTGAGATTATTGAGCCTTGAACTTATCTATAAGTTGCACTGTGAATTCATCTATGACATTGTATGTCTGGCTGTGAGACCCCTGCATCCGACGTAAGCAACCCAGAATTCATTTTTAGACCAAGGATGATGACCATGAATCCTAAAATTGCGCCATCTAAAGAGCACTCTGTGCTGCTCACAGCGTCTACAGACCCTGGATCTGATGATCTCCATGAATTTGTTCCAGAATTACAGGAATTTGTGTCCACACAGGCTAAAGGAAAGGGAAATATGACCAAAGGGTCATCCTCCAAGTCACGGATGTCGCCTTGACAATTCACATCCCCGCGCTAGGCGATGAAGGATAGGTCTCCTATAGGCAACCCGACCAAGAGACCCTTGAGCATGACTGAGGAGGTCGCACTATTCTTCGATCCCATCTCATGGATCCAAAAGTGTGTCAAGTCACGGAGACCCTCCATGAAGCTGCCGAAATATTTGGACACATTGTGCGCATACCTGCAGATGCCGCTGATTCCAGAGGAAATTGTTTTGGAGGGAAACATGTCTGAAAGCTCCCCTTGGTTAAATTTTATGACTATGATTTGGAAAACGAGGAGACGTTCACTGAGCTAGCACGTGAGTATTACCTGGAGTGCGTATTGTATTATGGGGTGGTGAAGGTAGAGCCTACGTCGTGGGCGTGAAGGATGAGAAATGTTGAATTCCTCAATTTGCTACGGATTCCCCACTTTAGCAGGTATCCCATCACCTACATCTGTGTGTGCCAGCTGCTGGTGCTGATCCATGATGGGTGTTTATGGATCAAGAGTAGAATCCCCAAAGATGTCGCGTTGATCCACCGAATCATCGACCTCCCAAAGAAGGGGCCCCATCCCATGTCCAGTTTTGGGAAGAGTAACGAGCTGAATGTAGTTGCCCAAGTTAAGAGGGATTACAAGGTGGGGCATGCCTCCAAGGGGTTCATAGTACAAAAAATTGCTGACCCAGCAGTACGTCTTGGAAAACTGGTCTTAGGATGCAAGCTAATATGAAAATTTTGACCTAAGGTGGCCTCTGCACACGTTATCGTGCTGGCAGGACAATGTGAGAAGGTTGTGAGCTATAATTGGTCACAATACCTCTACCATGAGTTCCTAGAGAACACGCACGAGGCGCAAGAGGAAGGAAAGAATTTTAGCTACTCCTAGCTTCTTATGTTGATTGCTTTAATTGTGTGGGAGTTGCCAGAGGGTGTAGTACTCCTAGAAGTCGAATCTGGTGTGTGAAAAGGGGCAAAAAATGCCAATATATGGGATTCGGCAGACCCGCAGAGAGTAAAGGAGAATAAAATTTTATGGATTTTTTTAAAGGTGTGCTGGCAATAGCTATTCACTCGCGACCCCAATTGTCCCCGACCATTTATACTAAGTACAGAGATATTTCATATTTCAAGGTGACGATGCACCATGTACATATCTAGTTGCACAAGGACCCAGATTAGTGCAACCTACCATACATGGTCATGGAGGCTGAAATCGACCAATTCCTTAAGACCGGGCCTAAAGCATGGAAGGTCGGGCTAGACTCTGCTATGCCTATCATAGACTCCACATTTGAAAAAGAGGCAAAAAAGGACAAAGAAGCCAAAAAGGAAGCAGAAAAGGATACCGAGAAGGAGCCTAAAAAATAAACAAATAAGGAGGCAGAAAAAGAGCAAGAATAGGAGCCCAAGGATCTTGGAGGCCTAGATGATCTGGATGGTACTAGAGATGAGCCTCCCTGAGGCACTAATCGTGGAGCCAAGACACCCAAGGGTGAATGCAAGAAACAAAAGGGTTCGAAGGCCTGAGGCACCGAGGATGTGACCTTGACGGAGGAGGACCTTAAGAAGATAGTGAATTTGGTAGAAACTTCCTCTCAGGATAAAATACTGCGCTTGAGGAGCAGTACAAGGCTGCAGTCGATGCGATACAAACAATATTTCAGGTGTTGGATTTGAATGCCAAAAACATCCAGGCAAGCGTGAATCAAGCGAGTGAGCATACAAGTATGATCATCAGCGCGATAGAAAAAAGGATCTACCCTTCCCTGGAGTAGCAGTTATAGTAGAACAACCTACATTGCGTGTGCAAGTGAAAACCTGCCCATAAGTTGGAATCGATATATTGGTGCTGCCAAATGGTAAGCTACATGCAATTAAAACAATTATTACAAATGAGTTGCAGTACAGGGAGGTGCGCATGCACCAAAAAATGAGTGAAGCTGAGTAGAAGAACGTGGAAAAAACAGAAGAGTTTCTCCACGCTCAGACAATGGAGTAGACAACAATAGCACAACAAATAGAATTGGAGACTCTAATTGACAGACATTGTGGTGACTTGCCGAAGGTTTCCATTCCTGATTCAACTATGCCAGAGGCTAAAGTTGAAAGTATTGTAGCAGCGTTGAAGGCCTCTGGATCAGAAGTGCAGGCAGTGAAGGCGGATTTTGAGCAACAAATTGTGGAATTGCAGGCCAAGATTCAACCCAAAATTCTGCCAAAAGTGCACGCGCAGTGGGTGGCCTTAGTCAAGGAAGTTTCAACAAGTATTTCTGCCACAGTCGACAAGGGAATTGCGTTGCTAGAGACAAATATGGGCTTGTGGAAATCCATGCAGAAGGATCCCCTTGTCCGAAATATTTCGCAAGAAAAACGTGCTAAGGAGAGGGTGTTTGATGATCTTCAGGAGGCACTGCCTATGTTTGTAGCTGCTCAGAGGATGGCCCGGTTGCAGACAAGTTAGATATTGCATGTTGAAGTTGAGGAGCTGCACATAAATAAGCACATTTTGATAGAACATATGATGTCATTGGCCAATGAATCGATGAAGTTGTCGCAGGATCTGGATGCTCCCATGAAGAACTTGAACGAGACATATTAGAGCATCAATCTCGCCGCAGAAGGGATGACTTCTCAGAAATTGGTGGATATAGTGCATAGTGCAGTTAATTAGAGCATCGGCATCCTAGCACCCTTCATTGTTGCCATCGAGGAGTTGCAGAAAAAAATGAAGACCTAGTACCACCGTGACTCGGGATGAGTCACAAGATTGTTTTGGGGGCCTATTGGAGCAGGGTCCCTTAGGACCGCAATTTTGATAAAAATATAGTATTTTTGTAGTTTTGAGTCGTGCGAGCTAAGAAATGCACAGGTCAAGGGGCTTTGGGGCAGGTGAAATCCCCTTCATGAGTTTTAATGGGAAAAAGGGTAGATCTAGGAGTCTCAAACCACAATTTGTGGACCTTAAATGAGCGTAGTCGAAAGATACAAATAGAAGTCTAGATCGAGTCGGATAGAACAGTTCTAATTAATTTTGGATGAAGTTTCATGAATGATAGATCTCTGAGATAATTTTTTTTTTCTATCTCGGTATAAAAGGCTCTTGTTGGCTGTGTGCACAGGTAGAACTAAAGTAGTGTAAGGATGTTCTAAACTATTAATGAATAAAGGACTATTTGGTTAATCTTGAGCATCAAATGCATCCGTGTTTTGCTTTCTGATTTGTTTAAGTGTATTATTTCCATTTACTGCATCAATTATATTATCTGTGTCTGGATCAGGTGTGTACCTATTTACTGCTTTATATGAATTTCAATTTCAAGGATTGGTTGTTGTAAGGGTTGAATACTTCATCATTAATATAGTTAAGCGATTACAGATCTACTATCTGTCTGCGTGCACCGAAACAATTGGTGATAATTTTCTTAGGGTTTCTGGCGCATAGGAGAGTTTTCTATCATTATAGATATGAAAACACCCACATCATTTAATTCTCTCTTAGGGTGTGGAAACCTGGTTCCCGCACCCCCCCATACAGCTTCAAGTGAGACTTTGACCTGCGTAATTAGGTCACTGTCGAAAGGGCTAGTAGTAAGAGGGTTTTGTTAGTTAAGCTTAAATCTGAACCTGTGTCAAGACCGCTCAAGCCAATAGGCACACAAATTCATTCCCATGGAACAAAATGCATGTCAAAGGAAGACTGGAAATACACATTGATCCCTTAAGAAAATGCAGACTAGGATTACCATACCCATTATATGCATTCCTAGCATACTAAATCCATGAGATAGGAAAAAGGTTGCTCAAAATAAATATTCACAATAACATTCACAGAGATTACTATTATATAAGACTCAAAATAATAGAATGATGAATATTACAACACAATATTCCTAGTATAGCATGAAGTAAAACATATGGTTGGGAAAGGTAAAAGTTAAATATGGGTGCATATTACATGTTATGGAAGTGTAGGGTACATTATGGTCGATGAAGAAATTTGAAGGTGTGGAGCATTCCAAAATATGGCTTAACTCCATGTTATAGTTACCTCTACATTTGATGAAATGGATAATTGTGGAAGTACAAAGGTAGAATGATGTAGACATAAGAACTCAAGGACATGTGCATTGGAAAATGCAATATGGTAGTTATTAATTCATATTTTCCTTAACCGTAATAATATTTTGTGAACTTTATTTATCTTCCTGTGTTTTTTTTTTAGATCTTCTTCATCAAACAATTATCAAGAGAAAAATAATAAAGACAGTCGACACAAAAATTAGGCTCCAAGCCAGGGGAAAACCCATCTAAGGGGAAAATCCAGAAAATTATCTTCTTATAGAAGCTACTTCAAATGAGACAATAAAGACCCAAACCCTAATCTAAGTCCTCCTCCCGTCACCAAGGTATATCTCCAAATAAACCTTCAAATTAGGTAAAAGTCTAATCAAGTCAACTAGAGATAAACCCTTCCATAACTGCATCAATATCATAATTTCATCCCCCCTGTAACGGAATTTTCGATCCGCAGTTACTTCAAAAATTTGAGCCCCTGTAACTGCTCCAAAAACTCACACGTGTGAGAGAAAACTAAGGAAAAACTTTGATTTTCATTCCTTCCAGCTACTACTTCCTTCTTCATTGTCTTTCTTATCCTTCTTCCTAAAATTTTCACTTCAGCTTGAGTTCCCTGATAATAGATCAAATTGGTGACAAAATGAGGTCAAAATGCTTCTATTTATACTCTTCTTTGTGGGCCGAAAAACCCTTTCTGGCCCAAGTTGTCTTTGCCAAGACCGACTTGTGCTAGGAGGCTTCCAGGACGTTCTAGATTAAAAAATAAATCCTTTTACAAGTTACATATTTCCCAGAAGGGTCCTATAAACATGATTTTGACTCTCTTGACTCATTAAAATATATCATATGACCTAAAAAAACCTAGAAGCATGAAGAACATGCTTTTACCTAGAAGACCATCAATAAAGAGCATTAAACCCATGCTTAAAATAATAAATTTTTCTTTTTCTTCCCTTTTTTTGCTGCATAAGATACATATTGAAATGAGTACAATATCAATTACAAAGATTGAAACTAGTTACATTTCCAACAATTTTAACTTGTAGACATGAAGAGAGGCACTTTGCACTCCATAATGTTAGTGACGTGACTCAAATTTGTGCAAGGTTAGGTGGCACTTTTTGGTTGGATGTTCCCTTAACCTTGTTAATAATTTAGGGGGTGTATCATCAAAATTTAATCCATTACAAAATTTTAGACCATGTAATCTAACAAAAATGTGTGAAGGTGATGTGTTCTCTAAGAAGTGGGGGAAGCACCTATTTTAGAAGAGTATAGTCAGAACATCCCACATGGTAAGGGTCATTTAAAAAAAGGAATGACATCAATGAAAAACCAATATCCACAATATGCACACTTGGAATTCTAAATGCATTCCACAAGGTTTCCAACAATGCATACCCATATGCACAAAAAATCATGCCTAACCCTTAAGAAAATCCCCAGTAGGATTATATAGAATGCATGCTTAGGACTAAGAAAAATTATCGTTGGGCTTGAAGGGGAATCCACATGCATGATGTCTACTCAAGTTTGGAAAAAAACTCAAATCACTGAAACTCTTACCATCCACTATCACACTTAGAGCATATAATGGTCACCCCTCACAACCCGAAGTCTAGTATCAAAATTTCCCTATCAAGTTAGTTGGAAACCAAGTCTTAATCTGTGTGGAGGTTATCAATGCACCTTTATACTGTAATCTCCTACTCTAACAAAATTTCATATATACCATGAAGGCATTATATTCATCCTTCTATTATACCATGAGATTCCCCCACAATGGGAATATTTTCACTATCGAACAGTTGATATACTATGATCGGAAGCTTCAAGTCACCTTGATAATGTCATTTCCTTGATGGTTGGAAAAAACACATTTCCTTCTCTCACTAAGATTAGTCCTAGGGTATACAAGTGTTCCTATTTTCTTGGTGTGTATTATGCCCCGTCACCTTTTCCTACCAAAACTAACACATTTTAGGTATTCATGGTGTTTGTGTCCCAATATGCCCAATATCATAGTCCCTCCTTCCAGAAGACAACTTATCGACAACGTGTTGTTTCAAATTCAACCTAGGTTACTAGGGGTGTTCCCCCTGGTCATTATCCATTTGGTCAAATCTTATTATTATTCACACCACCAAGAGTAATCAACGCACTCATAATGGGTACATTGAATTTTCCTTATCTCACGTTGTGAATTCTAGTTTCATACCTATATCCTCCCTCTTCAACTCCTCCCAACCACCTTATAATATATATGACTTTGATTCATGTCCAAGTTATCTTGAAAACCCCTTTTGTTGCTTCATTTCCACCAAGATCTCAACAAGAGTCCACTTCTACTTGGAAATAAAATGGAAAGGGGTGTAAGGCCAAGAAGAAAAGCGACACAAACAAGACAAATCCACTCATGGCCACTCAAAATTTGGACCAAATCCTTGACCTCCATGTGCTCTGTAAAATATTCAATTCCACGCCACCGAAAAATTTCCCTAACTCATTGAATTAAAGGGTCTCATTAACTTGGATGAACTCCATCCAGATTGAATGGTCCCTAGAGTGTAAGTCACTCTCCCTTACTCATCTAAGAAAAATAAGACATTACACACAAATCACCCATGCAATGTGTGCGAAACGTATGAAACTTCCACCACTTCCCTCACCTTCCACATTTTCATGATACACTCATTCTTCTTCGAGAAATCAATGTCACTTGTACGTGATTTTCCACTCTCATACATATGGCCCCTAGCACCACTTCAATGTTAGGGTAGGGAGCTATTCCATTTGTCATAGAGATTAGTTCCTCTACTATGGAGATGGTATAAAATACCATACATATCCTCTACTTGTCATCATCTATGGGATCAACACCTTTTGAACCTCCTGGGGGCATCTAATTGTGAACATTCATACATACCTCCTATATCTGATCTTGTTCAGTCTCAACATTGATGGAACTTTAGTCCACTAGTCATCAATCTATCTCATTAGATGTCGTGTATGTGAACCATGTCTCCCATGATGAAAATTTAGAAACTCTTCATCATCTACATTATGTGGTCCTTTTTTATCTCACATTCTTGTCTTCCACTTTGATGAGGACACTATGGAGTCCCTTACCACACCATATTATTATTGGGATGATATGGATTATTGTTCCTATTTCTTACCCCAAAAAAAAAATTCTATATAACTAATATGTTGTGGAATAAAATACTTCATTTAAGGTCAAGTAGATTGGTTCGCGAACCCCATCCCCTCACCAAACACTTTTGAAAATTTTAATATGGCGAATATTTTGCATACCATAAAGGTCAATATCTCTCCCAAACTTGGAGTCACAAAATATATCTCATTATGGGAAAACTACTTTCCTAAAGAGGTTTCCTCCTACAAAAATATATTCAAATAATTTGGAATTATACTCACTTGGTCCTACTTTGACATGCCCAAATTTGATCTAGCCATTGTTGAGCGCTACATCGAAAATTGGCTACATGTCATTATTATTTGCCAAAAGTAAATGCCTATTCACCTTTCCAAATGCGATGCCATTAAAGTTGAAATAGATATGTTGAAAACTATGGAATTCATTTACCCCATCGCTTATACATCATGGGTTTCTAACTTGGTTCCTCTCTTGAAAAAGAAAAGCAACATTCATGGTTTCACGAAATTTTCAGATCTAAATAAATCATGTCTCAAAGATAATTATCCCACACATTTTACTGATCAAATCATCAATGAGTGTGTGGGCCACAATAATTTTTCCTTCATGGCTCGATCTCAAGATACAATCATATTAGTATCTACTTTTCAAATTAACATAAAACTCCATTCGTGAGTCCTTGGGGAACTTTCATATATTGAGTGATTCCACTTAGATTAAAGAATGTTGGATCCACTTTTCAGCGTGCCATCTCATACTATTTTCATGACTTGGCCAAGATTATTCTTTCCTACCTTGAAAATCTCATAAATCATTTGAAACAATGGTTGCAACACTTAGAAGATTTTCATACAATCTTCCTTCGATGCTACAAGTATAATACACCCCTTAACCCTCTTGATTGTGGCTTTTGTGTTCCTTCAAGCAAAATTTTGGTATTCATTGTGTCCATTGTGGCATCATTATTGACCATCTTAAATTTAACAACATTATTGAGCTCCCTCCCCCTCGCAACATATTCCAATTGTATAGCCTTCAAAGGAAATCTAGTTTCTTGAGTAGATTTGTTCTTGACTACAACATCATTCATTAGAGAAAATATGAGGTCTAAAATGGGCTTCCTAATAAGTATTATAAAACAATATTGGAAATAATAAAATAAGATTAGATTACATCATCAAATTTTAGAGGGAAAAAAAGAAAAAACAACATTTTTAACTCGTATTTTCAACTTATATCCCTCTGATTTTACTTACATTTTGAGCAAGATAACTCGTTGGATGCAGAATCTGATTCCTCATCATATGGGTACCCATGTTGCAGAATTTCGATGGACCCTGTTACATGAAAAATGATAAATACATGAAAAGCGTGATTGCAATCATGTTTTTTCATGTCTTCCTCATTTTTCGTGTAGCATGGTCTATCTAAAGTATGCAACATGATTTTTGGATGAAAAATTAAATTTCGCAACCAACGAGTGCTCTCACTTTAAACTTGAGTAAAACCATAGGGAGATAAGTTGAAAATGCGAGTTAAAAATGTCGTTTTTTATTTGTAATTATTTTATAATCTTCTTATTTTTTTACTCCAAGAATGGGGAATCATCCCCCATGGTTGAAATTATCATCTTCAACCCTAATGGTTCTTATAAATATGATTTTGGTTATACATTTTTGTTTTGAGGCCCATTTTTACCTAAAAAATTCTCTACTAGCACATTTGTTTCTTCACCTCCTTTCGTTTGACATTCTGTTTTTGTTGGATGAATAGGTGTTGGAGAGGTAAATCCCCTCCGTGGACAAAGGATATCCATACTAGCCAAAATCAGGTCTAGCAACAATCAGACACGCAGTGACACAGGTCTCTAGTTACAAAAATGACAAAACATGATGAGTTTCCTACCTCAGGTCCTATGCAATGGTCGTCGAAGAAAGGATGACGCTTCCCGTCCTCTGCCTTGGCAGATCATGATCCTTCTGCTTAACACGTCCGAACACCTACACACATGCGAATAAACACAATGATACACATTATAGAATCTAAATCTTGTAACCATACATCAATCGGAGAGGATATAATTCATTGCATCAAAGAAAAAGACACATGAATGAAACCATAATCAAAGTCACTTATCATTAAAATAACAAAGGAAAGATACAACCCAAAGCTCTGACGTTGGACCTTACTTTGGCAGGGCTGACAGCGGAGCACGTCTCAATGAAGCTCATCGTAAATGGGACAAATCTCTCTCTCTCTTCAGCTTGGCTCTCAAAAGGCTGTCTGGCGATAGTCTCCTTGCTACAGATTCAGCTCTTGCTTTTATGACTACTCAACCCCAACATGTTCAACCAGCACATCAATGGAAGACGACTGCATTTATAGAGGAGAGGAGGAGGTTGGGATCCCTACAATAGTGGAAGGGAGGCCTTATCTCTTGGGAGGTTTCCCCATAAGGTGGAAACAAGAGGCCAAAGGAGGAAGGTTGTGGTTATTCAGTTGAAACTTCGCCTCTTTTTTTAAAAAAATTTCCATAAGCAGATTGGCATGGGTGCTTAACTGGGACAGAGCACCAACTGGTGTGGGCTCATTGTTAATTTTCCCCATTGGCGAGAGGACATAACGGGCTACCAGTGTCAAGGCAAAAACAAATGTTTTTAGTGGTCTGCTCAGGAAATGGTCAACAGAAGGATTGTTTTCCTCATGGCAAGGGATGCAATGATGGTATTTGCAAGGCATGAAACTACTTATTGGTCACATAAAAGAACCTCCAATGGGAGAGATGGGGATTGCAGGGATGGTAACAAATTACTTTTTAACAAATGCCCCTTAAAGCATGAGGCCCGAGAGAGAGAGAGAGGGGTGAAATGCTTTATGAGAACGTACCCAACTGAAAACACTGTTGTCGGAAAACCTACACAGACAAGTACAACTGATATCTCAAATAAAAGGTATGTGGTATGGGTGTAGCCATCCATAATAGAGTATAAAATAATCAGGATCCAAGGTATGGAGGCAGCCATCTAGATAGGATCAGTAAATAGACTCATGTATGGTCACAACCATCCAATCAATGAGTCATGAAACCAATCATGATAATCCATAAAATCCGTAGCCTGGATTCCATCAGACAAAATCCAAGGTCTTGCGCTCCATCTCGACCCAAACAAAGTACAAGTCCAAGCATTTGATTAAGTGGTATAAAGTCAAACATGCAAGAACATCGTCTGATTACAAGACAATGATGAAATCCGTTAACAGACGCGAGAGGAACCACCAATAATAACGATGGCCCTCAAGGTACTATAGGTACAATCCACGGAATGTGAACAGTGAGCTGGTGTTGAACACTCACAGAATCATTTGATCGAAGGCCAATGATGAAAACCTTGCATCGAATGCGAAGAACCTACCATTGAGGCATGCATGCTCCAAGGTACCTATAGGGAATCTCTAGATCCTCTTCCTGGATAATGAGCTGAAGTCGACAGGAAGTGACCTTGATTGAACGTGGGCCATAGTGTTTCCCACATCATCGATGCGAGACAGAGGAACATAATGTTTGTGAATGAGGATCAGATGAGAATTATAGGCAGGTTGAGTACTGCAGAGGCCAACTTCTCTTAAACATATCGGCGGCACGACACTGGATTTGGAAATATTTGACATCAAAATATCTGAGGTCATGATGATGAGGCAAGGAGTAGATGAGCAGTCAAAAAGGATTACCTAAACCCATGGAGGCAAGCAGGAAAGGAGATGAGACGTCCCCAACCCGACACGAATGCAGACAAGTGCCATGTTCAAGAGCAACGTACTGCTGACATGACGATGATACTGGTTTCATTTTTCCCCACCATTTCTGGCGAGTACCTCTTTATTTTCACACAAGCTTGAAGAGGATAACATATGCCTATCATATAAGTTTGTCCTTCGGAAAAATCCAACCTAGTACATTTAACGAGCCCTAGGAAGGAGGAACTCGAGTATCCTCATTACGACGGAGTCCGATGTCATCAGTTTTTAACAAGTCTAACAAAGGAATAACTCGGCATCTTTTCATGTTTAGAGTGTTTGAAAAGACAGCGGAAAAGTAAACTCCAGTAGTCCTTTTTCATAGATAGTTCCTCGGATCCGAAAAGGTAGAAAACTGCGTCTGAGAAAACCTCCTAATCACGATAGGCTAGGGTATTCTTTTTTCATAAATAATCTATCCCAGCCTGAAAAAGGGGTAAACATATACTGGGTAGATTTCGTTTCACAACCAATTTAACGAGATCAAAACAACAAGCGACTCGACAATCTTTTCATGTTTAGAGAGTCAGAAAAGAGTTGAAAGTTGACTCCTCCTGGAGGAACGAGTGGTATAAATGGTAGCAACTGGTTCCGGTAATGGTGGAACTACTCAGAACAAGTAAAGTTCAAGAGGCTAGCTAACAACAGCACTCATCGCAGCGGTTCCTCAGGAACGGGTAAAACAACCAAGTGAAGGCATATGATCGGCCAAGCAGATAGTGACGATGGAGTGAGAAAACCAAAGCTCATCTGGAAAAAATATGATGATAAAATGGAAATCACAAGAGGTAAAATAGGAATGGTTTCATTTTTACACAAGCTTGAAATCAGAAAACTCTGTTTGAAGTTGGTTTCATTTTTACAAAAGCTTGAAACAAAGATAAACTATGCTTGAAACCGGTTTCATTTTTACACAAGCTTGAAACAGAAATAAACTATGCTTGAAAAAGTAAGCATGTCCCCAGCATGGTGACTCAATTCGAGGTACATGCCACCAAGCTTCAATCCATATGAAAGGCAGATGGAGTGAAGGTTCAAGTTACGAGATCAAGAGAAAGACTAGACTGGGATTTTAAAAGATCTTAGCAAAGACTCGAATTGAACAGGAACGTGTTTCATTGTTTTAACGAGGTTGACACATTAAAATAAATATCCTCAGATGACCTTGTTTCATTTTTTTAACGAGGTTGATACAAGAAAACGAACTCTGCTCCGAGAGAGCTTGTTTCATTTTTTAAGGAGCTTGACACAAGAAAACGAACTCTTCTCCAAGAGAGATTGTTTCATTTTTTAAGGAGCTTGACACAAGAAAATGAACTCTGATCCAAAGACAACTCATCATGATGAATAAGAATTCATGGCTTCCAAGAGTTTCCCGTCCGAGGGAAGGAAAACATCTTGGAAGTCTAGACCCAATGCCCCCAGCACACGATGCACAATGGCACTATCACTAAATATGGGCATAGGACAGGTAGTTGCATAATAGAAATGCGGCGGGGATGACACAACTGGCAGACAAATATCTGGCAAGGATTATGGTGGAATAGCTACCATATTGGGACCAAATAATGGAAACTGATCGATGGTCACAATCCAACCTTGGTGCGGAAAACACATCACACGAAAGAGGGAGGAGACAAGTGCTCCCATGGCATAAGTATAATCGTGGCCCAAGAGTAAATTAAAGTCCACGGGGCCAGGAAAAACCATCACATCTATATGGACAGTTTTCCCTCCCAAAGTAACAGGCAACTTCGGAAGGATACCTAATGGTTGACTAGTTCTTCTGTTAAATGCCAACAGATTCTACGTAACAGGCACAAGCGGCAGCGAACCGAAAGCTTGCCAAGTAGTTGAAGATAAAATACTAACAGATGCACCTTCATCTACAATGGTGATGGGTACGACCAGATCAAAGGTTTGTACCGTTATCTCAAAAGGCACATAAGACGGAAGGCGGTATCCTGGAAATAGATTCCAACCAAAGGAAGTGACCAAAATACTTGGAGGGGCTACCATCGAACCAAGATGATCTTCCCCTGGTGTTACAGAAGAAGGAGCATCCTCCACGACCTCCATCTCGAAGGTGGTAGGGGTGTCCTCTGGGACCTCCATCACGGGAGGTGGAGTAGCAACTTCTTGAGGTATGGGGACAGGAGAATCTTTCTCCAAGTTCGAGGAATCTGAAGAAACAAGAAGAACCTGAGGGATGTGAGATCCACTCTCAATGGAAAAGACCTGGTGCACTGCAGATGGGGCCTGCTCAATAGAATCCCATGACCAATGGTTGGTTGGGAACGGATTCCTGAATTTGAATTTCCAGGGGAGTGGGATCGACCAAGGATGAATCTTGACCAATCGTTGAATCAATTGGTGGAGGACTCAAAGAAAGCCATTTATAACTAGTCGGGAGGCGTGATGTAGAAAAAGTTGAGTTGTCCAAAACTTGTTTGGCTTCATCCATATACAGACAAAGGTGAATGGCATGGTGCCCTTCACACAACTTACAGGGACTGGTGAGCTTACCCTGCGTCTTAGGAGCCTTACCAGCACTAGCTGAAGACGTGCCCCCAACCTGACTCCCGGAAGCCAAAGGAAATGACGGATGACCATTGGACCATACTTTGAGCACCTTGGGAATGCTAGGGAAATCTTGAAGAAGATGGTTTCCCTGACACAACATGCAAGGGAACTTGACTTTCCGTGGAGGGTTGGAAGGTTCATCAATGGAAGGCTTCTTAGGTGCAATAGCCACAAAGCTAGCCTCTCCTTTATGTAACTTATTCTTCTTAGTCTTCTTCTTCTTCTTCTTAGCTACCTGGTTACTCGAATCCAAACTTTCACCAGGCGAAGTAGAAGAGGAGGACGCAAAAACAGGCGAAGAAGGGGAGAGGTCCACCTTGGAATAAACATGATGTTTTTTAGGCGGAGGAACTGGTTAACCAGTAGCCGGGACATTTGGGACCACAGAGGTTGAAAATAACCAAACAGGAAACCCAACAGTTAATCCAGGGAGGGACAATGTTGCCATGTAAGGAGCACCAACATTCCCAAAAGGAGGAAAATGACCCGGATTCCCATCGTAGGGGATTCCTTGGTTGGTGAACTCTAGAAAATTTGCCATCAGAGACGACCCAAAACAACACCCTAAGGAAACTAACTTTAACCAGGAATATTTCGTGGGCTTTTAATTTTTAAAACATTGAAACCAGATTCTACTGTTTCATATTTTAAGAGTCAAGAAACGAGTAAAAGATGACTCTATCTCTTTCAATTTGGAAACAAGTGTGAAAGGACAAGCGCTTGATGATATTTTCAAATTTAATGAGTCAGAAAATATTGAAATGACTGCTCTGGTAATCTAGGCAGATGGGTGTACCAGATATCCATGAACTTCCATATACACCTTGGTTAAAAAATGAAAGAGAAATCAACCAAGGACTTGACGTACGTGTAGGTAATCTCCCCAAATGCTGTGTCTAGTGTATCACGGGTATAAGGCAGCAGACTCGGCTTCCTACGGATAAAGGATAGCAACCTAGTGGGGTCTCCCTTTATATACGCGATGGTACAGGGAGCACAAGTCCATACTAGTGCTATCTAAAGCCAAAAGGTGAATGATAGCTACTAGGTTTAATGACATTGGAACATGTCACTAGCCTAGACCTCTAGATATTTCGTTAATGTTTCAATGTTGTTTTAAGGTAAATTGAGTAAATTCTAGAGTTGATCTTCAATTATGTTTCAATTTCAGGCCCTACCGAATGTTATGTCTCAAAAATCCTCTAAATGCACACTATATGCCACAATATATCACTTTGTTCGATGAATAGCTAACTACAGGAAGGTTGAGAGCTTTTAAAACAATAACAAAATGATCACAAAACGACCACTACTGTCTCTAATGCATGCTAATGAAACTAAAAGCTTTTCCTTTAGAGTTATATAACAATAATAATGCAGAAAAGTTTTCAATTTTCACTAACTAATCAAAAGCAAAAGAATGGTTTTTTGTATTTTCAATGTTTCAGAGCAAAATGCACCAAACAAAATGAAAAACTAATAAAGAGACCAATTCGAGAAATGATAGCGAAAGATTAGAAACAAGCAAGTTCACTCAGCGCAAAACACACAATTAGAGCTCAAACTAATAGAGAAATCCCTCAAATCAAAGAGGAATCACAAAAGACTCATACGAACTGTGTGGCCTACGCTCGAGATGAGACAAAGCGAAATTCGAATGGAAAAGAGAGCAATCACTCAAATAACACAATGATACAATGGAAACCAACTAAACGAATGCAAGGAAGCAACAATGAATTTAACTGAACCAGTGAAAACCAAAACTCCTACGGGAGGCTCAGCACACAATAGCACCTAGATGCCCTAGGGCTAGAATGTAAAACTAAAGGAAGAGGGAAAACAACTGGAGGATGGAGGTTAAACACAGTCAACAAGGACTTCAAGGCACTCAGACAGTCAGAAAAACAACACCAAAACCAAAAATAAGACTCAGAGGGCTTAAAAACAAGTAAACCTTAGCACCAAACACGGTTGGCGCGACTGTTTGGCTGTATCTGGCACCAAAATAGGGTTTGTGTGGGTGCCTAACCAGCAACAAGCACTAGCGGGCACGACTGTCAGGCTAAAAAGCGCGCCAATCGAGTTTACTAAGGACAGGAAGGAAAAATACCAAGCAGAGAGTAGATTAGGTATGGTGGGAGCTGAACAGAGGTTCTACACCAGAAAGAGACAGACTAGAAGAGAAAATCAAATAGGCAGAAGCCAAAAGAAATTGAAAGATACAAGACAAACTCCAATCAAATCCCCAGCGGAGTCACCAATTTGTTGGAGAGGTAAATCTCCTCTGCGGATAGAGGCAATCCCTACTAGCCAAGATCATGTCTAGCAACAATCAGAAATGTAGTGATGCAGGTCTCTAGTTATAAAAATGAAAAAACATGATGATTTTCCTACCTCAGGTCCTACGCAATGGTCGTCGAAGAAAGGATGACGCTTCCTGTCCTCCGCTTTGGCAGATCACGATCCTTCCGCTTAACACGTCCAAACTACACACATGCGAAGAAACACAACGATACACAGCATAGAATCTAAATCTTGTAACCATACATCAGTCAGAGAGGATGTAATTCATTGCATCAAAGAAAAAGACACATGAATGAAACCATAATCAAAGTCGCTTATCATTAAAATAACAAAGGAAAGATACAACCCAAAGCTCTGGCACTGGATCTTCCTTCGGCGGGGCTGATAGCGGAGCACGTCTCGATGAAGCTCGTCAGAAATGGGACAAAGCTCTCTCTCTTCAGCGTGGCTCTCAAACGCTATCTGGCGATAGTCTCCTTGCTACAAATTCAGCTCTTGCTTCTATGACTACTCAACCCCAACATGTTCAACCTGCACATCAATGGAAGATTGCTATATTTATAGAGGAGAGGAGGAGGTTGGGATCCCTAAAATAGTGGAAGGGAGGCATTATCCCTTGGGAGGTTTCCCCATAAGGTGGAAACAAGAGGCCAAAGGAGGAAGGTCATGGTTATTCAGTCGAACCACTTCCTATGACTCATCCACGAAGTTGTTGTGATCGAAACTTCACCTATTTTTTAAAAAAAAATTCCATAAGTATTTTGGCGTTGGTGCTTAACTGGGATAGAGCGCCAACTGGCATGGGCTCAGTGTTAATTTTCCCCATTGGTGCGAGGACATAATGGGCTACCAGCACTAAGGAAAAAACAGGTGATTTTAGTGGTCTACTCAGGAAATGGTCAATAGAAGGATTGTTGTCCTCGTGGTAAGGGATGCAATGATGGTATTTGCAAGGCATGACACTGCCTATTGGTCACAGAAAATACCCTCCAATGGGCGAGATGGAGATTGTAGGGACGGTGACAAATTACTGTGTAACAATAGGCCTAACATTCCTTTGATGCACTTAAATGTTCCCTCACCTATGATCCTTTGATTAGTTGACCCAACTTTGACAAGGAATTCATCTTGTACCTCTTCGATTCCACTTATGCTATAGTTGGGGTCCTAGTCCAAGAAGACAACGATGGATCTAAAAAAATAATATACTATGTGAGAAATAACCTAAATGGACACCTAGTGTCTTATTCACATGAGGAGAAGGAGGTATTGGACATCATATTCTCTATCTAGAAACTGTGGCATTATATATTGATACGAACCATCGAGGTTGTCACTAACTCCAACCTAGTGTCTGTCATGTTGAGCTGACGGGTCATCAACAAGAACTATGCATGCTAAATTTTTATAATTAAGGAGTTTAATTTGGAATTTGTGACACCCAAAAGTAAGAAATCATTGTCCCTTTATAATTTCATTTCCAAATTTCTCACCAGTGTGCAATACCTTCCCTTGAACGATGGCCTTCTAGATGAACACTTGCTTTCAATATTATCAAAATTCCCACAATATGGAAACATTCTCACATATTTGCAAAGCTTGGAATTTGTGCCCCATTTGAACCATGATGATAAATGATTTAGTCATCACTAAGTCCCTTGTTACATTCTTTTAGGTGATGATATTTATCGTCGCAATGTTGATGCCATTTTACATCATTGTCTCACTCATGTTGAAGCTGAGTAAGTCCTTAATTCTTGCCATAGTGGTGTGTGTGGTGGTCACCTATTCAGAATGGCCACTACCCAAAAAATCATGCATGTAGGCTACTTTTTTCCTTCTCTCCTTAGCAATTGCATTGAGGTAGTAAAACATTGCGCCAATTGCCAAATATTTTCACCTAAGGCAAGGGCTCCAACTTCCCTATTTCATCCCATTATAATTGTTCATCCTTTTGCAAATGGGCCATTGAATTTATGGAGTGTAACCCAACCTCATCTAATATTTTCCATAAATACATTATTGTGGCCATTGATTACTTAATAAAATGAGTTTAGGCTATGCCCACATTTAGTAACACAACAACAACCACAATCTGTTTCTTCTTCAACCATGTCATTTTTTGATTTGGGGTTTCACAAAAATTGGTCTCCGACCATGGATGACACTTTGAAGATGAATTTTGGTGCAAGATAGATTTACTATTAGGTTTTGAAAACCAATACTCATTGTATTATTACCTTCAAGGAAATTCACAAGTTAAAGTCATCAACTAGATCCTCAATGCTATGATTTAGTGGATGGTGAATAAACATAAGATAAAATGGTATTTAATGCTCTTCCCTGCATTATGGGCCTATATAAATTATTTTAAGACTACGACCAATTTCACTCCTTTCCATCTCATTCATGGAGAGGAGGGCACATTACTAATCAAGTGTTGAATTTCATCTATTCAGCTTGTCATTGAACTCCCCCCTGATACTTCACTATTAGAGTAGAGGATAATAATGCTAGAGTTTGCCAATGAACATTGTTGTCTTTCTTTGAAAAATATTGAAGTAACCAAGAAGTGCACCAAATCCTAGTATGTCTGCAATGTCTACCCTCATGTCCACCATGAAGGTTATTTGGTACATGTTTTCAACCAATCCTTCGATATCCTGGGACATGGAAAGTTTGAACCTTTATGGTGAGGCCCTTATGTATTCAAATAATGTCTGGGAAAGGGGGAATACATCCTTGAGGGTCCTAAAGAGATATTTTCAGTAACCCCCATAATGAACTCTACCTTAAGAAATTCTACCCTCAGGAGTTTCCCTATAATGCATACTTTTGTTTCTTTTCACATCATGTAGGTAGAATTTCATTCTTTTACATCTCATTGGTTGTTTTCTCGCACCTTTTATATGGATCTATCATCCACAACATATATTTGTTATATTGATGGTGCGATTTGTCACACATGGCATCTAGCCTCAGTAGCCTAGGCCATATTTACCCCTTTTCATTCCCTATTCCACTCCAGTGGTGTTTTCATTGGATCTACCACAAAAAATTAGGTGAAATATGATGCCGTGATAGTTTTGTTAGTCAATTCTCTCGATCATGACATCCTTCACCTTCATGCTTTTTCTTGATTCCCAACTCCTCATCTTGCAACTAAACTACGTTTATTATGTGCATAACCATGTCCTCTTTAGAAAATATTTGTGAGTTCATCTTCTGACGCGATCCTTTGAATCCATTTCATGTAATCAAGTTCCTAGAGCACAAAATAACTATGTAGGTAACATTTCTAATAACATTCTAGATTGGAATTTATCACATGCATCCATCAGAATATGGAGACAACAAAAAAAAGCACAATCAATTTCTATATTATATCATAATCATCCATACAATTTTTTGGAGTCCATTACTCTAAATACACCCAACATGTCCAAAACTTGCTAAAATCACAAGTACAAAATGGGGCACATTGGCCCCCTCTCGCTAATCCACCTTTGATGGAGGTTCTCACGGTAAAGGTGGTACATCACTTGCATGAAAGTCCTTGATAGCCTAATCAACCATCATTTCTAACCTCATCATGGCATGCCACTCAAAGGGTAGAATTACACACACACATATGTATCATTCCTCCAACTCATGCCACCCATGCTCTATGAAGCTAATTAATACTATATCAAACCACCTCTAGAGATCCTCCAGAAACTCATCCATTTATCATCTCCCTTGAGATGAAGATGCTCTGTGGTCCTTGGCCCCATGTGTCAATCTTCGTGTTGCATGTCCCACCCACCTTATTGATGCAATATATGCATGTCACATACGTTTTAATGTCAGTACCACATAAAATATCATTATAAACCATGCAATAACAATAAAAAAAACAACCAAAAAAGCACTTTCCATCTAGACCCCATGATCATCCTAGTGGAAGTGCTAATTTTGGATCACCTTAAAAGTTCATTCACGGTAAGGGTGATCCTCAATAAGTAATGGGGGCTAGTCTTAGTGTGTAAGAAAATCTAGTTGGAACACTCTCCAGACCCCTCCTCCTTCTCATAATCATAAAATATACCCCAAACACCACATAGTGGGATCCTATGGGCCCCGATCATGGATACATATATGTGGATGAAGTGCAGAAATATTCTCAAAGAATAATGCACAAAGCATTGTACCATATGCACATTCCCATGATTCCACCCTTTGACGGGAATTAACTTAACACTTTAGTACCATTAGTAACATTTAGGCCCACCCATAGTAGTTTCCCACAAGCAAACTCTCTACTAGGACCATCTACCCTCAAAATACCTTGTGGAGAGAATGGATAGTAAAAATGTGGATCACCACCACTACAGTAACCCATGTCTCTAATATCTTTATATCTATCAACTAAATATTTGAGTCCCTCACTTAGTCACTAGGCATACAATGTTTTTCAATGAACACATCCACCAAAATACCATGAGGTAATAATGGTTGTACATCTACAACCACTCCCATAAGTAGAAACCCTCTCAAAAAGTATATGTCCTAGATCACTAATTGGAGACTGAAAGTCTTGGATCACAAATTCCTCATTGTATACATCACAATATGTATTATCGTCATTAATATTTTCTCCCCATCCCTTATCAGTGGGTTCTCAATGAACTTGAGTAACCAATATTGCGCAAGAGCACCTTTCACTGTTTGGTTCCCTTGAACCTAAGTATGATTTCCTCAAATTTCCATTCTTGCCACACGCTTTGAACCATTCCATGTCTTCAAATAACCATGATTTTTTCAAAAAAATATATACATAAGAACCACCATGAAGTCATCTAAATATAGGGTTATCATTAGGGACACAACCCCACTCAAGGTTTGTACCCATAGTCCTAGGTCACCAACGTAGTTTTCCTCTTGAATACTGAATTGAAAACAGACTTCAGTCCCTCGTTAATGTGATCCCATCCTAGAAAAAGGCGCAAAATGTGATTTTCCCCCCAAAATTTGAGCAAGGGTTCCCCGAGAGCTTAAAAGCCCTAATATAGAAAATTAATCCACATAAAATGACAAGTTTGGTCAGCGAACCTACCCTAAAGTCATAAATCCAAATTCCACTAGTCAATTTGTTTGCAACAATCCTTCACCAATATTTAGGTCCCCTTCCTCCTCTCTAAGCTATCCACAAGCCAATGCACAAATTCTTTGGAATTGGAGGGAAAATACATTTTATATAAAAGTACACCATTTTTCACTTGGCCATCACGAACTCAACCTAGCTCCACTTGATGAAAATTTCACTCCATTGGAAATCTCTCTTTGAGCCCTCAAATGGGTCTTCCTTAGGCTTCTTTGGTTTGACACTTCATCTAGGAGCCATTTTTTCCATGAGGTGTGAAGTCTCCCACTTTTTAAATTGAATTTATTCATATTTGTCACTCTTTCTCTAACACTACCTTGCCTTTATACTTTTTGAATCATGTGTGGAATGTAATTATGAGTAACCACTCTTTACTCATGTTTTTAGGGTCTCCTTTGGACCCATTCCCTATGGAATTTCACATATAAGCAACACTACTTTGTCATTGCATTTTCTTACCATTCAATATATACCACCTTAGGTGCCCCCACACTTTGATAGGTGGATTATCACATCCATATTTTTCATTTTCCATCTACTAAGTATTAGAGTCTTCCTTACATTGGAACTATAGCATCATTACCCCTTTGCATTTTGGTGCCCATGTCATTCAATCCTCTTTGGATTGGGAGTCTATTTTGTCTTCATCCCAGAGCCAAAACCATATTCATTACTCATTTTCATTATGACATCCCATGTCCCCTCAGAGTCCCCCCTTCTTTTAACATATTATATAAACCCTAGAGGGTCGTGTACCACTTATACTTGGTTTGGACAGTAACATCATCATTGAGTCACAATGGAGTTTGTTCATAACCACATTGAGTATCTTTATAATATGCCATCTCCTCTATGCATTGTACCCATCTTCTACTACTAAGATTTCACCTCTATATGTCCCATTAGTTCACTAATATGTCTTAGAAAATCCTTGGTTCCATTAATTAACCATGCAGTGTAGAATGTTTTCAGTGGTTTCCAGGTCAACCTCACATGTTATGATTTGATAAGGTAAGTCGTAAGCCTGCTCATCATACCACTCTATACTCCATATTGGTGTTAGTCTAAATTAGTCACAATATGCTATACACCGCATGCCTTTGTTGATGACTTATCATTGCCTTAGCCTTGCAGATCCTCCTCTATCATGATGGGAATGAATAAAATGTTTAGAAATAATTAATAAACAATGGCTTACCCATTTTTATTAATTAACTCAATAAATCATTATTTTTTGAGTTAGCTACCTAAATAAAGGTTATTCATCATTTCTTTGATGCTTTTCTCTCACAAATAATGATAAAATTACCAAATGAGTTAGATCTTGATTTGGTCCAATGAATATTTTATATATTTGATCTAATAAAATCTAACTAAAAATTTTATTATAGATAGAGAGGTTTTCCTCCTCACTCCACATGATCCATTTCCATCATCCAACATATGATCCTGAAACTCTCAAGAAATCTCCATTAGAGGCTCTCCATTTTATTTTTGTTTTTGTTTCTAGATTTCATTACCATTTTTGGAGAGAGGGAATCATGTAAGCTACAACAATGATTATACAAGAACCCTCCCATGGAGGAGGTCATTTTTGAGCCACTCTTAGAAACAAATATTCTCATCATGTGAGAATATCATATAATAAAAAAGTCTTTCCTTGGGTAATGGAACTTACATATCTTATGTTTTCTTGTTTTATGTTCTAGCTTATTATGCAGATCTATTGAAAAACTACACTAACACTTGTTACTCCTAGGGTTTATAATAAAATCCTCATATTTTTTTTTGTTAAAATACTAACCACTCATAGGAAATGTCTTTCTTTGTTAACACTTGTGTAGGAATACATCTAGTAACTTGGATTCCTTCAACAAAATTCACACCTTTCACTTAACAAGGGGTAATATCAAATTTCAAAGAGGATAGCCAGGCTTCAAATTTCTAAGTCCTCTCAGTCAATAAAAAATTAATCAACGTTTTGGAATTCCATCATAGAAATTAGCCTCCTCAAAATCAATGATAATAAGAAAAAATGAGAATATTCAGACATGGCAATTTTTCACTTCCAGATATTGTTGTCTTTTTAGCCATATCTTAATTGAAACATAGTTAAACAATTTCATATTGAATATGATATAGAAGTTATTAGTACAGTTATTTAGACTTGTGGTTGAGGTGGGGAATGTTAAATTATGAGTCCTTACACAATCACAATGTGGAAGACCACATTAATATGAGTTGTAAACTGTATCTTTGATGAGATTTTTTTTTTATCTACTAATGAGTTTCCAGTGAGATCTAGATCTAGGATGTTAAAATACATCTGTTATACATTCATATTAAGAGCCCAACACAATGAGTTGAATACGACATAAGGTCTTTTCCACCAATTTTATTTTTATCTCACGTGTGCTCAACTATAAATTAGAAGGTGAAGCCAAAACTCACTATCATATTCCCATTTTAAGAAGTTCAATCAAAATGAAGTTAATTGAGTGTATCATAGGTGGTTGGGTGGGGTTAGTGATAACCTCCCCATCTAGGTTCAAGTCTCATTGATATGACTATCTATGGTTATCCTAAAATATGTTGTACTATGTACCTCTTCCTTGAATTAAGCAGGAAGAGGAAAATTTACTTTAAAAAAAAAACCCAATCAAAATGACACCATAGAAAAGATATGTGCACTTGTAAAACTATGAACATCCTTAAAAAAAATTATGCAATGCTTTATAGTAAATATATAATTCCCATCATTTGATTGGAAATTTTAAAAATAACTTTCTACATAAATATCGATATTGATTTTTAAATAATTAGAAGGGAAATGAAAAAAATAGCTATATACATAAGCGTATGGATCTTGAAAGGGCTATATTCATGGAGCACATGGATATTAAAAATACCATATTCATGGGACATATGGATCTTAAAACAATGGTAAAAAACAAAAGGCCATTAAGGTAATAAAGTAACATTAAAACTTAATATCCAATATATATATATAGTTAAATTGATTTTAAATTGAGGTTGGTTTTAATATTGGATGGAAAAATGATCTATCTAAGTGTAAAATGTTGTTATCAGAATTGTGTGAGGCTTGGGGAAATCTAAGCATCTCATAAGAGATTTTTTACATTCCACAACTAACTCCTACCATCAACCCCTCCAATAAAAATATCTTCATTTATTCTATTATATTCATTATTCCCTTTCCCAACTTCTAGGTATGTTGATAAATATATTGCAACATTTACATATATTACATTATGGGCTATTGAATCATGAGGTTGTTGGAGGATCCAAAGGAAGAAATTTCATTCATTGGGCAACCATTTTTATGGATATTCATTCACCTTTTAATTGACAAATTATTGGAATGTTCTCTTTTGTCAAATTGAAGGAAGTTTATGTTTGGCACAAGGTATCATAACCATTTGTTTAAATGAAAGGTTCAGATATGATCCCTTCAACCATGAAAATCTCGATGTGGTTAAAAGAGAGCATTTCCCTATTAACCTAGCCATGTAAAATTTAAAGGTAATGTTGATCCATAATTACTCCACCACTTTTAGTTTGAATTCAGCATTCGCAACCCTGGAAATATTGCACACATAAATATATTATTTATATTTCATTATGGTCACAACATCACATATTTATAAAAGTTAGACATCAAGATAGATTGATTATCTTAGAAAAATAATCTAGTTATTTGAGTTAATATCTCAACTACACACTAAAAATAGGAGCTAAATCCAAGTAATTAACAAACATTATAAAATGATGAATATCGTGCAAAAAGAATAAAAAAAGTAGGAATTAATATCTCTAACACCTTCTCTTCCCGATGGGGGTGATGGATAAAGTGCATGGGGTACCTTATGGCCCATGATGATCAACAACTAGCACTTGGGTCAAGGGCAGACCTCCCTTGCCTCTCACTTCACCTAGCATACAGGGAGGAGTAATGGTATGCATGTGGAATTGGGCAATGCCTCGACCATCACAGTGTTTATTTTGCAACTAAGGTCAAATTCCACTATGTACAACTCAGATGATTAATATAATAATTTAATTAGATTCCTCTTTTCGAGAGGATCAAAATCGACCTATATATCACCCCAATCGGTTAAGAGGATGTTAAGTTATGAATTAATTTATTATTTTATGGGTTGGCCTAACCACATGTTGATCCGGTCAAAGCCCTAAGTGGTCCCTCACAAAGCTATAAATAGAGGCGAACTTAAGCTCATTTGTACACTTTCTCAAGTGATCTATGATTTGCATCCATCAGTTTGTTTCGACTATGTTTATGTCTTGGCTTGCACAAGTACATCAGAAGGAGCTCGCGCAGTGGCACGCAGTGGATCAGGATAAAATTTCAGATTTGGGTGTATTGGGCCAAAGACGCAGTCAAGAAAGGCCTAGGTAGCGACCTAGGTCAGCAGAGATGCTGGTAGGGTGTGTTGTGCCCATGGAAAATGAGCCAAAGACACTGACACAACTTGTTAATGGCATGAATTTGTCACAGAGATCAGATCAGGCTGACTTGAAGCAAAGCCAGGGCATAGAGTATTGTGGTAGCGGCTCAAAGCCCATAATACATGGGTTGAGCATGTTAAGGCCACGACTTAGAGAGTTACTAGGTAGATATAATTTGGTTCACCTTAAGTTCATTGTGAAATGCTTCTATACATCAGTCATTCTGTCACAATTGTGTCTGGATTCAGATCTAGGGCTTCAGAGTTGAGATCACTTTGTGATCTTTCAAATCTGTGTTTTGGTATTATAAATCTACTGATCTATAAATCAGATTTTTTTTTTTCTGCTACATACGTATATGCAGTTCTCATTCAGTATCAATCGTGTTCATCCATTTTCTACAACCAGTGTCAATGAATTTCAGTTCTCATATTCAGTTTCCTTCATGCATAAGTATGGGTATGGTTTTAGTGCTTGTATGCTATTTTTTTTCTGCATTGTAAAGATATGTACTCATGGATCATTGTACTCTTGTTGCTGAATCATTTGATGATGATCTAAGAAGAAAAATTTCTAAGGGTTTTCCCCATAGTGTGCTTTTCCCTGGTCTCAGACCAATCCTGGTGTCTCTATTTGTTCATGCTTCTCTTCCTTTGATATTTTATTTTCCGCTGCTTAGATGATGATGATGATGATGGTGTTGCTCTTTCTGCATAGTTATTTTATGGTTAATAATACATATCTATACAATGGAATAATTATTTGGGGTGAATGTAACATTTTAATGCTGAAATGTAACCATCAAAGTAAAGAACAATGCTACTTTATGAAAAATTAACATGGTTTCATAGTTGGTTGAAGAAAAACCATGGAGATCACCCCAAGGAGACACCTTTAGGGAAGAAAGTTGAGGATGGTAGAGACCTAAAATAATTCTAGGGTATGAAGAAAACCCTAGACAGTTAGTGGATAAGGGTTTGATATAATCCTTGGGTTATGATAAAGTATTGAGATTTGTAGTATGAAACCCTCGCATGGTATATGAGGAGATGCTCAAGTACTTGGGATCGATTTGACAGTCGACCTGGTTATTGATAAAGTTGTTGATTGAAGGAAACTTTTCTTTATGATCTATGGATGACTTAGGTTGGTTCAAGAGGGAGAGGATCATCTCTCATTGAATATAAGTACTCCTTGGCTTATAACCCTTACTCTTTTTTATGCTTATGGATCCGATTTCTATGATTATTTTTTCTAGTCATTACTTCCTACATGTATATTTGAGCACCTGGATATATCTAACCTCCATGATGTGGTGAGTGGATCCCTCTTGAGAATCTTTGGAATTGTAGGAAAGTTGGCTAGATCTAGAAATTTAGCTAGATCTGGAAAGATGGCTAGATATGGAAAAGGTAAAGAGGCACTTGAGCAATACAAGTTGTCTATGTGAAGGTGCATATGTAATACCGAAATGCATGCATGGTATATTGTTTTAATGTTATGATTTAGCTACAACATTGGATGGTTGTGTAAGCCCTTCAGTATATTGAGAATGTCTAATTCTCGAATGGCTTATGCATGCATATGAATGATTTGGATTTATGTTTCCTATGATGAAATGGTGCACGTGGTATTTAATGGTTTGATCATGATGATCTGCTTGATTCTGCAAAGAATACTTGATGTGAATTCCGATCATGGATATAGTAACACAACTTAATGTGTGACTAACATCTATTTTTTTGAGATCTTGATTCTGATTTTAGTGGATGGTACTTTTGACCCTTGATATGCATAATATCTATTGGATCTCTTACAGAAGGTTACCTCATTTATATGGTGTTGATATTGCGTGTGATAAGCATGATGAAATGTCATAGAAAAAGAGTGATTGCACCTTGTTGGTTTATCGATTAACCTAACTTGATCCTATTGAATATGATATGCATGGTATTGGCAACCATGATGATAAAGGCATAACTATGAGATTGATGTTTCAGATCTTTGAATATCTGTGGTTATAACATGTGGTGAAATTAAATTCTCTAACTTGATGTATTGTTATTGGAATCTTAAGATTGTGTTGTCACATCAACCTGCCACCCTGATCTTTTAAGTCCAACCCATGATGAAATATTAATGAAATGATATTGATGATCATGATATATGTGTGTTTATGATCTAATAGATATGTTGTTGCATGATCCCTGTAAAGACAGGTTGATGACATGAATGAAGTGGATTCTCATTTAGAGGGAGAATCACTCTCCTAAAATATTCTTACTCATGTTGATGTTGAAATATGATTTATGAGTATTTGAAATTTTTGATATACATCAGAGATTTGAGCCTCATTCGTGCAAAGGATCATAGATGTGACTATGCCCAAGAGACACAGAATTGAATTTATGTGCAATGAATTCAGTATATAATCTGAATCCGTGTATCTCTTATTTGTTTTGTCGTTGTGAACTAATTTTTGGAATTTCCAGAATTGAGCATGAAATCAAATGGTCACTTGGAAGATGTTAGTTCTGTAGATGTATTGCAGATGCCAGTAAGCTCTGTCAGTTGGGAAAGTTCATATGTTTGATCCGAACTAGTGTGTGCAGGTGACCGAGACATTCATATGGATATTTAAATGCGTTTGAGGATTGTGCATCATGTTTTCGCTAATTGGTATTCATAAAATATGTTTGGTACTTTTAACATAATTCTTAATGATTGAGACATGTCTAGATTTATATATCTTACCATGATTGCACATTTGGATTTGACATGATTTGATCTAGTGATAGTTGATTTTCCCATATGACTATGTTATGTGGACATAGTGACCTTCAGTGTTCTATGTGATTATACAAACGTGTAGTTTTGTATTGGCCTCATTTTTCCTAATGGTTTTTGTAACTTAGTATGAACATGCATGATTTAACCGTGAGGTGTATGCATTTACATAAAATGACATAAATTGCCTGTAATGGCACGATTAAAATGAAATAATTGAGAGCTTGAAATGAAATAAATTCAAGACTTGATATGTGCATTACTGTCTCTGGTTGAAAGAATTTATACTATGAAATCAATGTCTTTGATAATAGTTGTGACTGGATTCTAAAACTAGATGATCTTATTTTGTTAACACAAAATTGATTTGTGTAAGGCTGGTTATGATGGCATGGTAAGGCATTATTCTTATAGAGAGTGTTGTGTGATGCAAAATCCTTGATTCAGATTTGTTTATATGTGACTGTTATCTACAAAAGTTAGGATAGTGAGTTCCAAGATCTGGCCTTGATTTTTTATTATGCCTTTGATTATACATACTTATAGTCTATCCTTGACAGGTGATAAGCCTCTGAAAATATAACTAAGAGGGAGATTACTTTTGAATATCGTAATGATATATCATGGCATGATAAATTAATTTCTAGAATTTGGGAAAGAAATTCCATATTGCAAGAATGTTGAAATGTCTTTGTGTAATGTAAATCCTTGGATACTTTGATTTAAAGTTCAAATGTTGATTGAATGTGATGTGGAATCTATTAGTTGGTTGAAGTATTGATGTTATGTTTTGAACATTCATTCATATATGACGTGTACAAAACATGATTGAGCTTCTTCACTCAAAATTTCCACCAAAAATATTTTATTGGTTGAGATTTCTCTCCCATGATATGTAGCCGCATAAATGAACTAATGATGTTTTCGATTAGTATTGATGAGAACATTTGGATGCTACCTTAGTATGATATTTTCCATGATATCTTGGACAAGAGTTCCATAGCATGACCAAGGTCAGCTACAATGTTTCTAGCAAGGCTAGCTATGAGGCATGATGTAGAAGCTCCTTAGAGAGATGATCGAGCATGATCTTGATAAGACATGGATACACGATGATGATAGAGATTAAAAAATACGTATAGTTGGGACTATGTGTTCTCCATTCATTTGAAACAATGCAACTATTTGAGACAAGTTGAGGCTTGTGATTGACACCTCCATGAAAGGGAGGATGATTATAGTATCCATACACATTTGACACCTCCATGAGAGGGAAGATGGTTTTGGTATCTTGTTGTTATTGGTATCTTGCTGTGATTTACATGATTATATATGTTCTAACATAACACTTGATTTGATGTCATGTAGGTATAGGAATCAACAAATACCATATGAGAGCAATGCTGATCGAGAACACTAAGATAGCTCTTCCTCTTTGTTTGACCTCTGAGAACGAGGAATTAAGATTGAGGGTTCCTGGGGTTGAGGGAACTATAGAAAAAAGGTAGTATTCCCTATCCGTAACCCATGGGTTGTGTATGATCCTTGTCTATTTTGACAAGTTGAGTATCTCCCCCACCTTTGGTATTTGCAGAGTATACCCTAGTTGGTATCATACCCACAAGCTAGGCCATCTTGTTGGGAATTGATTAGAGGTTCATTATTTAGTTCAAAAATTAAAGTGCTTAGAAAATGCTCCAAACTAGAATCACCACGTAGAGCTCGTCGCTAGGATTCTAGTGCAATTTGTTTCGTCCAAATCTGACACTAGATGAAGAAGTTATGACCTGTTGTTCGTTTTCCCAAACAGGTAAAAAATGTGCATAACAGTGACACACTGATGACTTGGTAGTCCAATTAGCATCTTAGGAATATGCATGGAATATTCTCTAGGTTTAGCCCAATGACACAGTGACAAGTGTCGTGACCAAATTCGCCAGTTCTGGTTGTGGAATTGGAAATTTTCCAATGACTTTCAAAGGTCAAATATTTAATCATGGTGCATTATTAATTTTTTAAATATGGTGGAATTGTGGCCAATGGGGAAAGGACATGTGGTGCAGCCAGAGGCTGCCACATGCCCCCCACCCCACATGGCAATGAAGTTGGTGCAAACATATTTTTTTACCAGAGTTTATTTCAAAGGTCGAATGTTGAATATGAGTCATATGGTAAAATTTATATGCCAGAGGAAGGGCAGAGGTCGGGGTTAACCCCGCGACCTCCCCCATGCTATCACCGTTGAAAACCATTAGACCATACATTTTTTCTCAACATGTATGGGGTCACACGCCTATTTATGTTTTATATAGCACACAGTCAGGCGAAGGAGGGGGCCAGCCCCTTGGGCTAGCCCCCTCACCATGAGACCTTACCCCGTAACCGTGCCGGAGGGCTGAGGGCTTACAACGTGATTAGCGCTTAAAATTCAATTAATTAAATTTAATCCACGCTTATGTCTATTTAATGACACGATTAGTTTGGAAAAGGAGTTGGCGGAGTCCGCCAATTGTGGCAGAGCTCCAAATTTAGTGGAGTTAGCTGGACAATTTCGAGATTTGGTGGAGAAAATGTAGGAAAATTGGTTTTTTCCATAACTGAGGTATTTTTCGACCCATTTTGGCTCAAGAATTGTCATTATTTGTATATTTTGATGTTTTGGAGCCATTGGAGCATGTTGTAGAGGCAACAGGAGATTGTAAACAACATTTTTTCACAATTGAAGCTAATACAAAGGCCCATGCCATGGAAGTTAGACCAAGGAGATGTAGCCCATGAGGGGTGAAATCCTTCATCAAAACCATTTTTATTTGATTCATTTGTCATGGTTTGATGTGTTTTTATATGCTATTGTTCAACATTTAGTTTCCATGCTTTTATGTTCATGAAATCAACTTAATCTCAACAAGTTTGTTTGTTTATCATTCATAATCACATCTATAAACCCTTGTACAAGAAGCAAACATAAGCACTTTCATATTAATTCTGAAACTGATATTAGCACAATAATAACTAACAATCAAATTTTATATCAAGATGGTATCAGAGCAAAGGTTATTTTCTTTCTTTGCTTCAGATTGTGCAAGAAGGGTTTTAATAGTTGCAATTTTGTGATGCTTAGAAGGGAAACTATTGGTCGCTAGTCTTGAGGTTAGGACCAGGAGAAAGAGATCTATGAGAGAATCATCTTCACCCAAAGTACCACTCAAAGCTGCACTTGACGCACCTCAAGTTCTATCTCCAAAAGTTGAGATTGAAGAGGTACAAATTGCACAAGAAGCTGAGTTTATTGAAAAGGTACAAGAATCAGAAGTTGAGCTTGAATCTTTAGCCATTATGTGAGGTGTTGGAGAGACTCAAGGACATTTATAGAATGAGGATTTAAAGAGAGCCTTCAATGTCATTAATATAATGGTTAAAATCATGTTTGATGCATTCACCGCAGAAAGGGCAAGAGAAGGTTCTAAGCCTCCACATAGAGAAGGAACTTCAGATGATAAGAAGGACGAAGAGAAGAGTTCGAGGGGTGTTGAGTCTCAAATTTGCATTGCTCTTATACATCTTCCTAGACCTTTTTCATTCACCTGAACCTTCCCAGTTGTCAATATCATTGTATATTAATTGCAAAAGAGCATCTAAAATGGTTTTTAACTATATTTTGTGTCTGCTGTTTGATTTTGATTTTTGCTCATTTAGCTGCGAAATCTTGCCACTTTCCGCAGCTGCTACAACTTTCCGCAGCCATTTTGTGAAAATCTATGTTACAGGTGTCCTAAAAAAAAACAAGCCACATGGGCAAGTAAAAAATGATGTGGACATGGATCGTGTCCTATTGGCTCGAGCAAATTCACTTGAGGAAGCTGCGGTCAAAGGTGGCCAAGTGGAAGTCAACCGTAGAGTCCCACGGTGACAGGACTCTGTTTCTCGTCACGTGAAGATTTATATGGCCGATTCTGAATTGCGGGAGATAAATCAACACCTGTACATGGCTCCATAAGCCGAATTCAAACATCCACTCTGCATAGATTTACTCCTCAACGCGGCCATGGTCCTAGATCTCTGGACGTAATGGTTTACGTGTTCTCCATCAGCACAAACTTTAGGGAATTAGTTATATTTCCTTTGTTATAAATAATGTGTTTGCATACGCATATTAGATTAGTCTCCATTAGCTTCCAGATAGCTCTGTAATGTAATTACGTTGCCACTGTGCCGTAATATCACCTTTCTGTTATGACTGCATTTTAATATATAAGAAGACTTTGTTTCCAAGCGTAATTCGTACTTGAAGTCTGTTGCCAAGGCTGGTGTAGAGGGCCCCTGCACATGCTGAAGTTTTGTGCATTATTGTATAGTTCTTGTTTTATTTCTTTAAGCTCATTGTGCCATAAGTCATTCATGTGTTTATACATTGCATCTTTCATGGTATATATGCGATCACATAATCGTTCATGTTTACATCTGCTTCTCGTCCATAATCTTTCATGTTTTATATGTTATTGTTAACTGACTTGTTGTTCTTGATTCAAAGCTATAAATAAAGTCTTTATGGCCTACAACTTTTCACTAATGACATGAATTACTGTCAATGTTAATTCTTACTTTGTCATATTAATTTCGTATCGCTTGTTTATTTCACTTTGTGGGTAACATTTGTTTCAGTAGTTAGATTTAGATATATCAAATTGTTCATGTCATTTTCAGTTACCTCCGAAAGCCACAGCTGGACTGATGGTGAGGGATTAAAGTATGAATGTATAGTTTGATATTAGTTTACTTTCTGCAAGTTAGATATATTAAATTGCTCATGACATCTTCAGTTACCTCCGAAAGCCACAGCTGGACTGATGGTGAGGGATTGAATTATGAATGTGTAGTTTGATATTAGTTTACTTTCTGCAAGTTAGAAATATTAAATTGCTCATGACATCTTCAATTACCTCCGAAAGCCACAGCTGGACTGATGGTGAGGGATTGAATTATGAATGTGTAGTTTGATATTAGTTTACTTTCTGCAAGTTAGATATCAGGTTACTCAAGTTGTTTATGGTTACCTCCGAAAATCATAGTTGGACTAATGATGAGGGATCAAAAGATAAGTTGATGTAATTTGATTTAGATTTACTTTGTTGCAACTTTTGGATTTCTTTCAGCATAGTTTCTTTTGTGTTTGAACAACAACAAGAATAATGAGTTTCATGATCAGTAGTTCATTGTTTGTTTGACTAGAGTAGTGATGCAATTTCATTTTCTTTGAAGAATTAATTTTGTCATTGTGTGTTTTTAAAATCCTTTTGAAGTTTGGAAAATCATTAGAAAGACATTGTTTTCTTGAATATTTGTCTCCATACTTGTCTTTTAGAATTTCACAAAAAAAAGTCCAAAAACGACAAAAAAGTAAGAGATAGGTTATCTTGCACATATAGTGCGCCACACTTCGTCAGCTTACGAATCCCGGATTGACAAATTAAATGTAGCAATTTAGGACACACTAAATTGACCAAACATTTTGGCACCGTTGCCGGGGAAGTGTAACTAGGTAGCCAATTTCTTAAAAAAAAAAATAACAAAATAACAAAAGAAGGGAAAACTTGATAACTTCTTGAAGTATGCTCTCCTCTTGCACCTAGTGTGATCTGGAGGATCAGAAAAGAGAGTTATTAGTTCAGTAATTTCTTAAGTATGCTCTCTTCTTGCACCTAGTGTGATATGGAAGATCAGAAAGAGAATTATTAGCCCAACTTTTAAAAAAATAAAAAATGACATGCATAGAGCAAGAGATTCTAGGGGAAGGTTTATAGCTAAAGCCAAGAGTTCGATTTTCACAACTCCATCTTCTTCAAGGCATAGACCAGATTCACCACCATCTACCCCTAGCCTTAAGATTTTTGGAATTCAGGGAACAGCTGAATTAGAGGATTCTCCTATACCACCTACTAAATCTCATTTAGAAAAGGAAGAGACTCTCTCTCATCCTCCCTTGATAGAAGAACCAGAGGAATTTAAGGACTCTAAAGAAAATATCATGGCAGAGGAAATAATAGATGGATTTGGAGGTAGAGGTAGAAGAGGAGGAAACAATGGAGACAACAATGGTGAAGGAAATAATGAAAGAAATAGGGAAGGAGACAACTTGTTTGGATTCCCTATAGTTGATGAGGAAAATCATACAACAATGAAAAATATCTCACCATCTGTCCTCCCTAACTTTTATGGATTGCGAAGTGAGGATCCTGAAACATTTCTGTTTGAGTTTGAAGTCATGTGCCGAACCTATGACTATATGGAAGACTCTCTAAAACTCAAACTGTTTCCTTCAACATTGAAGGGAGCTACTTTGAAATGGTTCATGGGATTAGCCACTCAATCTATTAGGACTTGGAATGATATGAAACAAACATTTTTGGATAGATACTTGGACTATTGTATGCCCACCAATCACAAAGATGAGGTATTCAAAATGATGCAAAAAGAAGATGAAAATTTGGAAGACTTACTTGAAAGATTTCAATACAACTTGAAAAGAGAAAAGATGAGCAACTTAGATGATGAAACCTTGAAAGCTCTCATATTAAAAGCCATTAGAGATGAATGGATAGATATTTTAAACATGATGGGGAAAGGAGACATTTCTCAACTTCCACTTCGTGACATAACAGAACTATGTGTCCATCTCTCAAGAGGAAAATCTAAAACAGAAAAAGGGCCTAGGGATCCTTCTCTTATTAGGGTTAACAAATCTGCAACTGGATCAGTAAGTAGGGCAGAGATTGGTAATATGCTTGATGAATTCAAAACTGATATCTTAGGGAGCCTTAGTGAACAACTAGACACTCTTAAAATCCAAAACAAGCAGAAAGCAGAAACAGATGCTTTAGCCATCTTTTGTCCGAAATGTAGGAAGAAACATGCTTTAAGGGAATGTCCCTTGGATGCAAAAGTTGTAGAAACATGTATGATTTGCTTAGAGAATCATGAGATCAAGGATTGTCCTTCAATTCCTGGACTCAAAGCTGTCTTTCAAGAAGACCCAAATTCAGTAGAATCTCTCTGTTTTGTTGCAAGAAGACCTTGGCAGGGACAAAAAACTCAAGGGTTTAACAACCCTATGAATCTTCAAACCCTACCAAATTGGAATCCTTGGCAACAACCTTGGCGCCAACATCAAAATCCATATCAGCCATGGGTACAAGGGATGCAAAATCCTTATGGGAGATTTGCTCAATTTTATCAATATCCTCCATCTTTTCAAAATCAACAAGCTCCAAAACTTCCAAACCCAAATCCACAACTTTCATTGCCATTTCCACAACAACAACCTTCTCAAAAAAATCCAAATCCTCAACTCATGCTCCCATACCAACAAAAGACAAATCAGCTTCCATCTCAGCCATTTCCAAATCCTAACAATAAAAATCCTCAGAATACTTACATGATAGAAGGACAACAATTTCCTACCTATATGATTGTTCCTCTCAATGATGTATAACTCAGATCTGGTAGGGTTTTAGAAAAACCTTCTATAGATGACTTAGAGCAGGATACCTCTGAGGAGGACTCTCTTGAAGCCAATAAGGATTCTGAGGAAGCATTTCTTCAAAATTCAAGCATTCAAAAAGAAAAAGAAAAGTTAACACCCACAACTCCTATAATTTAGCAACCTGCATCTTCAACTACACCTCCTTTTCCTGAAAGACTACAAATTGACAAGGGGGTGGAAAAACAAATCTTGTTGCCTAACTATGATTTTCTAGACGAATTGAATAATGTTTGTATCAATATTCCCTTGTTACAAGCCATTCGAGAGATTCCTATTCTAGCAAAAACAATAAAGGAGTTAAGTTTCAAAAGACCAGGAAGGAAACTAAAAGACACAAGAAGAATCCACCTGGTAGGAAAAATTGCAGATATTATGATGGGAAAAATTACCATGCATAAGTATGTAGATCCAGGAAGTCCAATTGTCAAGACACATATAAATGGGATAGAAATTCCAAACACATTGATTGACTTAGGGGCTGCTATCAACATTATGAGTAGACAGACCATGGAACAGCTAAAACTTCCTAACCTTCTTTTTACACCTACTTTACTGCAACTTGCAGATCGATCAATTATTAAACCAGATGGTGTATTAGAAGATATTTCAGTCTCCTTAGATTTTTGGGAATATCCAGTAGATTTTATGATTTTGACTCCCAAGAGTAATCTAGGAGGGCACCCACTTATCTTAGGAAGACCTTGGCTAGCCACAGCTGATGCTTTTATTAGTTGTAGATCTGGGGATATGTACATTTCTAATGGTAATTCGACAAAGAAATTCAATTTGTATCCTCCAACAAAAGAAATTACAGAAGTAGGAGACAATGAATGGGTCAATGATGAGGACATTATACAACCTATCTTTACCATTTCAGAAATTAGTGAGGATAGTCAAATTCTAAACACATTAGAAAATTTTGAGACATCTTCAGAATATGACCCCACACAATTTCAGTTGGAATCTGACATAGAAAATTTATCATCAAGACAAATGTCTCTTTACTCTATGGAAGAGTTTGGTAGTTCTACCAATGAGATTTTTCCAGGAAAAACATTGAATATCAACAAACATTTGGAAAAGTCACAACAAGAAGAACTAACCAAAATCTTGCAAAAACATTCTACTGCATTTGCATGGGAGTATACTGACATGAAAGGTATGGATCCTAAGACTTGCATCCATCATATCTATATTGAGGAAAACAGTAGACCAATCAGACAACCTCAAAGAAGGATGAATCCAAATCTTAGGGAGATAGTGAAAGAAGAGCTCCAAAAACTTCTCAATGTAAACTTCATTTATCCACTTTCAGATAGCCGATGGGTTTCTCCTTTGGTTATAGTACCTAAAAAGAATGGTAAATGGAGGGTATGCATTGATTACAGGGAATTGAACAAAGCAACTTTGAAGGATCACTTTCCTTTGCCTTTTATCGATCAAGTATTAGACACATTAGCAGGTAAAAAGTACTTTTCATTTTTGGATGGTTTTAGTGGCTATAATCAAATTCAGGTAGCACCTGAAGATCAAGATAAGACCACATTTACTTTTCCATGGGGAACTTTTGCCTACCGAGTGCTTCCTTTTGGGTAAGGTCAAGGAGGACTTTCCAGAATGGAACTTTAAAAGCTGATATGCAATGGTTGCATACAAAGCTTGTCACTGACCCGAATCATTCAGAATTAGAAAAAGTACAAAACTACACAAACTACCAAATAGTGTGTATGTTGCAAAACATTGATGATCTGGCCAAGGATGTTTTAGAAATAAAAGAGCATATTAAGAAATTGCATACCAGTTATGATGCACTCTTAGGAGACCAGCATGAACATTCCCAACAACTAAATGATATCAATTCCAATATGGGAATTATTGCAAAATCATTAGAGCATCTCAAGTATGCTCTTCTTGCTCCTGCTTCTCCTCCACACTATAGAGCAGTTGATCTATCAAGTCCAAAACTTCAGTTTACAGAAACAGAGTCTTCAGCCCCAGAATCCTCTTCCAAAAGCATTATTTTTAAGGGGGTAGAGAATGTAGATATTACAAGACTTGAAAAAGTCCAAAAGGGAATTTCTTTGGCTACTGAAAAGATAGCTTTGATGAGGAAAAAGCTACAAGAGCTTCCTTCTGTTGAAAGTTATAAACTGCCAAAGCAGTATGTCAGTTTAAGAAGTTTGTTAGAAAATGGCCAACCATCTGCTCCTAAGACTATCCTTGCTATGTCTGGAGTAACTGGTACTACTAGAACCCCTGGTGATCCTACCCAAGGAGAATCAAGTTCTAAAAGGGATAGGACTGAGCCATTTAATTTCTCACATAAAGGAAGAAGGAATACTACTGATGATACAGCCCATGGAGCCTCTGCCACAAGCCCTTTTGGGAGATTTACAGAAAATCTCCAGAATACTAATGTCAGAATACAGAATCCGAGCAATAATGGTTATGGAAATACTTTGTTGATTAATATTGATTGCTTGGATTCAGAGGCAGTTATTGATGTTCTGCACAATGTGTATGCATGGGCTCTACAGAGAAAGGCAGAAAGCCGTGCTGATTGGCCTGATATATTAACTCAAATTTCTTGGTCATTTACTGGTGTAGTCAAACAATGGTGGGATAAACTTTCTGAAGAAAATAAAAATGCAATAATTGAGGGAGATGATGACCCACCAAAAAGACTGTTTGATGCTTTGAGACATGAGTTTGTTGGTGCAGTACCTGAGGGTTCCCACCATCATGCACAGTTATTTCTATCCCAAAGGTTATGTGACATTGATTACTTACAAGATTATTACTGTGTCATGCAAAAGTTACTTTATCAAGCTCATGATTCTCATAATACTGCATACTTAAGATATTATATAGCATCAATGCCAGGAAAGATACCAGATTTGATAAATCAGCATATTGATGAACATAAGATCAATCTGGAAGGACAATCATTTGCTGCTATCCATCAGTTGATTGTCTCTATCCTACAGAGAGAATGTGCTGCAGAAAAGGCCAAGAAGAATTTCAAAAAGAAAATGCATTTCAGCACAAAGTTGTGCAACAATTTCAAAGAAACCTATAATTTTGGATGCCATGGAAAAATGAAAAAAAAGGTTTCTAAGCATTCTTGTTCCTGTAGATCAGATAAATACTTCCCCAGAAAAAAGAAATATTATTCTCCTAGGAAATCATTTAAGAAGGGAAGGAGAATGGTGTTTAGGAAGAGATCTAAACCTTCCAAAAAAGTTGTCTGTTTTATCTGTGGAAAGGAAGGACACTATGCAAATACATGTAGTCAGAAGAAGGATAAGAAACAGATGAAAGCAATAAATATTTTCTCTACTGTTCATGATCCACAAGATTGGGATTTAATATCTCATTCTGATGGAGAATACTTTGAAATCTCCAGTTCTTCTGATTCTGAAAGTTGTGAAATTCCTGATATTGGGAGAATGACAATAGAAACTGAGTCCTCTGACTCAGATGAAACTTTTATCCCTGATATTAGAATGTTCTCTTCTAATTCCGCAGAACATTTGCAGGTGAAGATTGTAGCAGTCAAAGATGAGATGGCAATGCTTAGTCCAGTCCAGTTTACTGCCAGAAGAAGATTGCAAGAAAAGTTAGAAGGCCTAGAGAGACAACTGCCTTCTAAATCAAAGAAGAAAATCTTTGAAGAAGATAGTCTCATTGAAGAAGAATTTGATTCAATGTTCAAACCATTCACAATTACTGAACATTCAAAAGAAGGTATGGATACAATCAATTCTCTTCAAAAGAAGATTGCAAATCTAGAATCCTCTATACATCATACTAGAGAGGAAATGATTAATCTGTCAACAAAATTGCAAGTCCTTATTTCTGAGTATGATGAATGTAATTCTAGATTATCATTTGTTCTGTTAAGAGAGCCTCCCAGAAAAGATCCAGTAGAACCAGTAATAGAAGAAATGAAGATTATGGGGATTGGTGACAGAGTAGTTATTCCTATTAAGATTAAATTGCCCAAGATTAAGGAATATACTCTGGATGCACAGATTGATTCAGGAGCAATGAGAAGCTGTTGTAAATATGGTGCTATTCCTGCTCATTTTTGGAATCCCACAAAGCTCCATTTCCGGGCTATTACTAAAGATTTGATGGAGATTAATCATATAGCCCCAAATTTTCCCATTTGTTTAAATGATGTTACTGTTAAAGTAACTCTGTACAGTTTTGATACAGGTTGTGATTTTCTTTTGGGTCAAGATTTTTTGAATGATCTTCTTCCAGTTACTTTTGGTAAAGG